>CM066229.1:3325896-3861227 GCA_033675125.1 Athetis lepigone | reverse complement strand
CTCCCCTCGCGTGCCTGTCTCAGTTCCAGCCGCTGCCCTACGAGTACTTCAAGCAGCTGTTCGCGCAGGTCACCAACCCGCCTATCGACCCCTTCAGGTAATGACGACTTGTCACATATTGGTTTGTTTATAACTGAGTTTATTAAATTACGAACTTCAACCTTCGAACACACGTAATAGGCGAGACGACGAAAAAAAGTCATTAAGATTATTAAAAAAATTTGGACACGTATTTTTTCTTTTTTCTTGTAAACGAAAAATGACGACGATACAGTGCGTTGAAGTTGTGCGTGACGTCACGATCAGATACAATTTTTGCATTACGGTGGCGTCAAAAGCTCCCACTATGAACTCACTCCACTCCAGAACTTTGTTGCTCTTTATCTTTGTATCTTTTTATTATTTTGATGAAGCAAAAAATACGTGTCCCGTATTTTTGACCGATCTACAAGACGGACTAAACAGAATGCCTTTTTTTTATGTGTCGTCATCCCTGTTCGAGACACAATAAAAAAGACAATAGCTGCGCGACATCCGGCTGTCACTTGGTCTTCGAAAGTTTAAAAACAAATATAAATTTACGAACTTAAACCTTCGAACACATGTGTTTCGAGACACAATAGTTGGGCGACAGCCGGCTGTCGCTTGGTCTTCGAAAGGTTAGGAACAAAATATTTAAATGGGGTTTTGGGTATTGAACCCGAATAAAGGTTATTTAAATTTTTAATTACATTGTGAATCTGTTTGATAGGATATAGTGGCGAAAATATAGTCTTGTAGTTGCAATATTTCAATATAAGGCCCATGGAGTTAATTGGTCGTTCATATCCATTGGACCCTGTTGGACACGTGTGTAATCATTACTGGCGTTCTACAAAACATACAGAGAGAGAAGTTTGTTATAATATGAACTGTAAATCCGTACTTAATATTATAAAGATAAAAAAAATGTATAAATGCGAAAGTAACTCTGTCTGTCTATCTCTTCTTCACGCCTAAACCACTGAACCGATTTGAATGAAATTTGGTACAGATATAGTCTGGGACCCGGGAAAGGACATAGGATAGTTTTCATCCCGGAAATCCCCCGGGAACGGGAACTGTTAACCACGCGGACGAAGTAGCGGGCAAAAGCTAGTATTTCATATAAGTCAAATAACAACTACGCAGCACGATCCGCTAGTTGTTTTTGTTAATTATCCCCTTTCATGTAAAAAAATCTAAATGTGCACTATTTATATTCCAGAGAGAAGATCGTAATGTCGCTGCTGTGTCCGATCGGTCCTGCGCCGAACATCTTACAACCGAGCGCAGAGTTCGTTCACCGACTGTTCCTGCCGCAGCCTATTCTATCACTGCCTGATTTGCATGCTTTGAAGCACACTACTCATCGAGGGTGGAAGGTAAACTCTCCTAGTTCAAGATAAAATGATAACATCCATACTAATATTATAAATGGGAAAATGTGTCTGTCTGTCTGTATGTTTGTCTTTCTTTCACTGCAAAACGGAGCGACGAATTTACGTGATTTTTTAAGTGGAGATAGTTGAAGGGATGGAGAGTAACATAGGCTACTTTTTGTCTCTTTCTAACGCGAGCGAAGCCGCGGGCAGAAGTTAGTTGATAATAATGCAACACTTCGACTATACATCATCGTCATTTATTTATCAGCCTTTTCCCACGATTGCCTACTGGACATCCACAATTCGATAACACGATAATCAATGGTTAGTCTCAATGCATCCTCTAGCTTTGTAAATACTGTCAAAGATATGAAAATGGCACACCACTAAAGCATGGGATGTCAGTAATATGCGAAAAAACGTACGAATGAAATGGAAAGAGACTTTGCCCAGTATGGAATTCACAATCTTACGAGACCGTACCACTATGCCATCACGACACGAAATCATGACCAAACTATGCTCCAAATAATATTTATAAATTGTCTCTAAAACACTTACATTCTTTTCCGCAGACAAAAGTAATCGACTGCACATTCGACTACCTGGAAGGTCCGTCTGGTATGGAGCCGGCTTTAGGCAGAATCTCAGGAGAAGCGCACGCGGCCGCGTCCAGCGGCTACCAGCTCATCGTGCTCAGTGACAGAGCCGCCGGGCCTAGTCGAGTGCCTGTCAGCATGCTGCTAGCTCTAGGTAAGTAGACAAATAAATAATAAATAAATATCCTTGGACAATTCGCACTCGGTCGTCTGATCCCAAACTAAGCAGAGCTTGTGCTATGGCAACCAGACCACTGATATACATACTTATATAATTTATAAATACATACATATTATAGATAAATTACACCCAAACACAGAACAAACAATCATGCTTATCACACAAAGTTTGTTCTGGGTGGGAATCGAACCCACGACCTCCGGCTTAGCAGCCAGGGCTACTAACCACTAGACCAACAGACCCCTCTAAATAATAATAATTAATTTATATAATATGAATATTTTCCTTTTACCCACACACTATTTTATTATTGAAATCTTTTTTTTTGGCGTCCTTGAGTCACCTGGTTCCAGCAGAATACCAGCGTCAGGTATATGCTGAGCCTACACCTGACATAGGCTGAGCTGGACACCCATTTGGTGCAATGCAGAGACATGCACTGCTGCTTGGTCACTAACTTTTTTTTGTAATATTGTTTCTTTTTTTTTTCTTGTTTATTTAATGTGTTTTGCACCGAATAAATGTGTTTATCTATCAAATCGGAAAAAACTACACTTCTAGACCACGAACGGTTCAACAAACATGAATCCTACACCTACGTGTTTAATTAACAAATCGAGTTCGTAGCTCGCTGTAGCTCAAAAGGCTGCCAAAAACTGGGCTCAATTAGCAAAATATTAGTAAAGCGAGGAGACAGAGGCGCGGCAAGGAACGTTGGAGTTGGTTTCGAGCTATTGAAAAGAGCAAACGATGCATCAATGTGGGACAGTATAGGCCAATAAAATATCATTCATTGAACCAATCATAACATGCTCAAAGTTATTTTGCTTAGAACGAATTAGAAATTTACTTCAATATGGACGAAGTCGACGGTAAGATCTAGTATAACCAACATATTTACCACTGAATTCTATTTCTAGGAGCGGTCCACCATCATTTGATCGAGACTCGTCAGCGCATGAAAGTCGGCATCATTCTGGAGACCGCTGAAGCGAGGGAAGTGCACCACATGTGCGTACTGTTAGGTAAGAACATGTTATTTAGAATATATATTTTAACCATATTTACCACCTACCATGAATCTGACATTAATTGTAACTAGCCTTCGAATAGAAGACCAATCTATTAAAAAAACATTTAGGATTATCTGAGCGATAATAATTAATGGCAAAAACTTCTTGTCGAATTTTCAAATAAGTAAAAGTGTTAAATTAATTTTTCATTTAGTTTTATAGGTATAGAAGCAATATTCTAGGTATAAAAGTTGTAAATTTTCTTCTCTTATGAATCCTTTTGGCATAACTGTATGTGGGATTGCGGGCGCAGAGTAAAACACTTAAATCTTGTAACTCTTATAATTTATTTAAAAAGAAAGTAAAATACACTTTTGCGTCTTAATCGTCTTTCGCCATCTTTTCGACTCCTCCAAACAAAACCAACCAAACGCCATCCCATCTATTTGATTTTTTTGATTTTCTCTCACTCCCTTACTCCATACATCGTCTTTTTCACACACTCTTATGTTTCGTTCTCTACGTGTAAAAAGACACTTAGAAAAAACCCCAAACATTCCTAAAACTCACTAAAACCATCTCACTGCTGTTCTATAAAAACAAAATTCCCCAACTAACATAACTTTCCTTCCCAGGTTACGGCGCCGACGCAATCTGTCCCTACCTAGCGTTCGAGCTGGCCTTCTCTCTGCGTACGGACAACATCCTGGACCCCAACCTGTCGGACGAAGACATCTACGCGGCGTACCAGGCCGCCATCGAGACCGGGCTCGCCAAGGTCATGGCCAAGATGGGCATCAGCACTCTGCAGAGCTACAAGAGCGCGCAGATCTTCGAGGCTGTAGGGCTCTGTGAGGAGGTCATTGATAAGTGCTTTAGAGGCACGCAGTCGAGGATTGGTAAGTTTTTGAGTTTCAAATTCAAGAAAAATATTTTCCTTAGATCATATACAAGCACTTAAAAATTGACAAAGATCTGTTAGTATGTACTTGAAGAATTTGAAGCTGGTTGCTTATTCCAAACCGTCCTTTTTTACTTAAAATCTGACGTGCTATGCAATATCAGTGACAGCTTTTAGTTTATAAAAATCGATAAGTACGCGTCATACGTCTTATGGTCGTTGATAAAAGATAGAAATTGCAATATGGCAATTTTGTTCATTAAAAATATTGTGTTGCTTTTTTTTTCAGGTGGTGTAAACTTTGAGATTCTGTCAAAGGAAATATTTGACAGACATGCACTTACTTATGGCGATGTGAAGGACGCATTGGTTTTAAGGTAAAGACATAAACAGAAAAATAACTTACAACTATTCTACAATAAGTAGTAAAAAAACTTACGATTCTTATGTTTTCAGGAATCCTGGCAATTACCACTGGCGCGCGGGCGGTGAGAAACACATTAACGACCCGATGTCTATCGCGAACCTGCAGGAAGCCGCTCTTAATAAGAGCTCTTCTGCTTACGATAAATACAGGTAGCAATTTATTACACTTATTATTGTTTTTGTTTTACAATATTAAACAATTTAATGTACTACTAATAATGACTCGCACCATCTGCCAATGCCAAAGTCATGAATTTTAAAATTTAATTACTAGTATTTCAAACCTTTGAATTCACGGCATACTACTAGAATATACAATCATGTATTATACACCTGAACCATAAACATAAATCACCCACCCTATTTATTTATTGATGAAATCAGTTTTTGAGTTTGTCGCGAAGAATCACTCGGTTTATCGGAATATCCGCCTCAAACCAAAGAAATAAAATTACTAAAAGTGTAAGTTTATCTCTTTAATAATTACCTATTCTTGTCCAACAGAGAAAGCGCTCTAGAGTCGATCCGTGCGTGCACACTGCGCGGTCAGCTGGAGCTGGTGAAGTTAGACGAGCCCATACCTCTCAGCGAAGTCGAGGCCGCTTCGGAAATTGTCAAGCGATTTGCTACAGGTACTAATGCCACTAGATAATATTGCCATTACTAGAAAAAAGAAACTGACCTCATGCAGGGACATAAAAAATCCGATTCCGAGGAAGAAAATCCGATTCCGAGGAAGAGTAACAAAATATTTTTTGTTTCTCTTCCGTAATTGCAATAGTTAATTCAAACAGAACATCTTTCACTAAGTGTTTAAAACTAACTTTAACACGCAGGTGGGTTCAGAATGTTCGCAAATACATGACGTTGTTACAACATGTCGCAACGTTACGTTTTCTGCTGCTACTACTAAAACAAAGTTCAAATTATATTCAAATGACTCTACAAAAACATCTCCAATACATTCAGATCGAGCCGCAAACAAACAACTATAAACTATGTCTATATGTATTTTAGGTGCAATGTCCTTTGGCTCAATATCGTTGGAGGCTCACACTACACTGGCTATCGCGATGAACCGCATCGGCGGCAAGTCTAACACCGGAGAGGGCGGAGAGAATGCTGACAGATACCTCAACCAGGTACCTATTTTATATTTAAGTCTTCTTGTCATTTTGAATAACAGACTCATCCATAACGATTAGAGATCGAATATTCGAATGATAGCAATGCAATTATTATCGAGGATGCGCTTTTATATAGAAAAAAAAAAACACGTGGTTCTAGGTTGCACAAATAATATTAAGATTGCTCTATTAATAGGCAGTCTTTCCTTTTACAATATGTAAGTAAAAAAAGTCCTTAATATTTACTAACTATCAAATCATACTCCAATCACTTCTTTCTGACATACTGCGTACTGCGCTGTCTATGATATGGTTTGTCGACCATCTTAATCGAGTACAGATCAATAAATTGAGTGAACCACAATCAATTTTCAGATAATATTACACATGACATTACTGACAGCAGTTAAGTGCTAAACATAACTTTTCACCCCCTTGTACAGGACCCCGAGTTCAACCGTCGCTCAGCCATCAAGCAGGTGGCGTCCGGTCGGTTCGGAGTGACCGCGTCGTACCTCGCGCACGCAGACGACCTGCAGATCAAGATGGCGCAGGGAGCCAAGCCGGGCGAGGGAGGAGAGCTGCCTGGTATGAATATCTTCGTCTTTATGAACCTCCTACTAGAAAGGCTTGATTTCTAAGAAGCTAAACCATTTTACGTGAGCCACGGCAGATGTTACTAAAGCTAGGTCACCTAAATCGAAAGCAAATCTATTGTAGTGGTAGTGTAACCAAGTAACTTTAAGACTATTGTACTCTCATATAAACGGTGTCTTATCCCAATAAACGCCAGTCTTATATCAGCATTCAGTTGCTTCATTTCTATCCTTACGCCAATCCTTACACTATAGTATTCCGAGGGCTTATGGGAGAAACCCTGGAGAACTAAGAGTCTTTCCGGACTACGGTTACGCCTGTACATTCGAGAAGTACATGCGCCACCGATTTCTCGGCATCCATACATGCAGTTCTTAAGTTCCCTTAGAATATTTTACCCAGTAACGAATACTGTTCATGTTTCGTGATAGTTACAATTGAAAGTCAAATTATGGAATGCACCTTTGATTATAGACATGTTTATAATCAAAGGGATACACAGAATAAATGAACAGTCAACAAAACAGTAATTATAAATAACCATCAACGAGGCCTCAGATAATAGATTTTTTTTTAAACCGATTACTATGTAATTGTTCTTTTAGCTAACCTAGAAAAAAGCCAAAAAATCTTTCTCACATGCGCAACGTTAAATTGTACAATTCCACTTAACTTTTATCTATTCTCCAGGCTACAAAGTAACAGAAGACATCGCGAAGACGCGTTGTTCAGTGGCCGGCGTGGGTCTGATCTCTCCGCCGCCTCATCACGACATCTACTCCATCGAGGACCTGGCGGAACTGATCTATGACTTGAAGGCTGCCAACCCTCGCGCCAGGATCTCTGTCAAACTTGTTTCTGAAGTCGGTGTTGGAGTTGTCGCTTCTGGTGTCGCTAAGGTATGAATTTGCAAGCTATTTGAACAATATATCAGTTGTTCATATCTGTTTTTACTCTGTATGTTTTCCTAACAAAATAAAGTAAAATAATAATTTAAAAAAAAATGTAATACTAAAAAATAATATGTTCTGTGGTATTGGTTGAGACTAACGTATTATTTGACACAGATTAACTATCTGTAAACCGAAGTTGCACTCGAAATACGTAATGCTAAAAACGAGTGCAAATCTGCTCAGTCATAGGTTAATAAATGTTATCCAAATTTACATTGCGTTACACAAGGCTTGATTTATTATTAGTCAGCTGTTAGGTTTTTGATCTCGACTTTGTTGAGTTCTGCTCAACGGAAAATATAATAATTTATCATATAAATATCAAATGTACTTACTAGTAACATGGACGGATTCTATCTCTTTTCCACCATGGATTGACTGACAAAGAATGTTTAAAACATTAAGCCCGTACCTTCTTCTTTTTCTTAATGGACCTTTGGAAGATTTGGTTTCCGTACTTAGTCCTCTTGATGATAGGACCATTGTACGCGGCCGCTACTCTCAACCAGCTCACCTCCCTCCAAAAGCAGATCACCTTCTGTAAACTTCTCAGCTCAGAGCTTCCGGAAGTTAGAGAGAACCCAGAATCACTTACCGGAGTCCCTGTATCTTTGTGCATACAGTGTAAATAAATGCATAAACACTTTCTCAGGGAAAAGCAGAGCACATAGTGATCTCAGGTCACGACGGCGGTACTGGAGCGAGCTCGTGGACCGGCATCAAGAGCGCCGGCCTGCCGTGGGAGCTCGGGGTCGCCGAGACACACCAGGTCCTCGTGCTTAACGATCTGCGCTCGAGGTATGTTACTAATATCATAAATGTGAAATTTATATGTGTTTGTGGATGTTGTTACTCTTTCACGCAAAAGCTACCGAACATTGATGAAACTTTACAGTAATATAGCTTATACATCAGAATAAGGCTACATAACAACACGCTATGGCCTACGGGAGAGAAGCAATCATCAAAATCGTAACATAACGCGGATGAAATCACGGGGCAGCTAGTAATTAATAATAATACCAGCCTATTACTATCTCACAGCAAGGTATAAGCCTCTTCGTATACAGAGAAGGCACGCGAGCTCCTCTTGCTCTAGATGAAATTGGTAATTTCGGGCATGTTGTTCGGAATTTATATTCAATAAAAGTTCAGGTTTCCTCAAATTACTTTTCTTCACCGATGTCTTAGATGTTCAAAATAAACTTAAGAAAACTACATACGAATTTATAAAGTATCCCGTGACCTCCCGGACTTCTAAATATTATACATGGGAAAGTGTGTGTTTGTCGTCTTAAAAGGGAAAACGGAGCGATGAATTGACATGATTTCTCTCTACTGCAATTAAGACTATTACTATAAAGTGAGTATAGAAACAAAAACATTTCTACAGCTACACTACTATATTTCAGGGTGGTGGTGCAAGCAGACGGTCAGATCAGGACAGGTTTCGACGTGATGGTGGCTGCCCTGCTCGGCGCTGACGAGTTCGGATTCAGTACCGCACCACTTATTGCTCTTGGTAAGTAAAAGCTAGATTCACGTATCACCCCGTACTTTATCTTTTTTATTTGTTGTTATAGTGATTTTTATAACACACATTCTGTAAAGAACCGATTACCTGTTACGTTTCAATAGTAAATTGGTGCCGATTCCCTTGGTCACAAACTAGACTAATTTTAAGTTAAATGCATCTTTCTCTTTCCATTTCTCAAAGAAAAGGACAGAAAATACAATTTAGTTTAATCCTGTCAAATTAGACAGCGCCGGAAGAAAATTGACGTATATTTAGACGCCATGTTTTTAAAACGCGTCTAAATTTTCTATGGAGTGTCTAAATTTGACAGGAGTTAACTAATATTTTATCTTCTGTCCTTTTCTTAATTAAATGGAAAGAGAAAGATGCACTTTACTTAAATTTACGTTACTTTGTGAACAAGAGAATCGGCACCATTGTGTTCCTAAAAAACAAAAAGATACTTTAAAGCTAGTTTTCTAATCTAACTGGCGGTGAACAAAGGGACTACCAAGTTACAGTAGTAAATTGAGTTCCTAGGAAACAAAAAAACACTTTAAAAGCCGAAAGTTTTTTAATCTACTTTAGAGGTATGAGGAACACAGAGGATCCTCCGACCAGACGGGTGTCGTGTCTGGTGGGCTACTGCCCGGTTCTAGTCAAGATTTCGTACATGTGATAATGTCGCCTGTAACTTTTATATCGCGATGTAGGATGTCAGTTTTAATCACTCGTTTGGCGATATATATCGCCACACCACAATCCACACTCTAGCTAGACCAATAAACTCTGTGACGACTGTTTCAATTAACTCTCAAGCTGAAAATAATGTTAATAACTTTACAATACTAACTCCCACGACATCTGTTCCCTCCCCAGGCTGCACGATGATGCGCAAGTGTCACCTGAACACGTGTCCGGTGGGCATCGCCACGCAGGACCCCGTGCTGCGCAAGAAGTTCGCCGGCAAGCCCGAGCACGTCATCAACTACCTCTTCATGCTGGCCGAGGAGGTGAGTCTCAGCCAAAATACACCTATTAGCTGTTCTCCGTCTATCTTCTTCTTGATCGTGACACTCTTGACAGAGCGGTCGTGGTCATCGTGGTAAGTCTTCTCTTGTGACACGTTTGACGGCTAGATTCCACCTCGCCCTGACGGCTGCTCGTCTAGCGCACTCGTGCAACGGGCCTTCCATCTCCGTCTATAACGTGCCCTTATAGTTTGGCAGTTGTGTGATAGCACCAGTAATATTGTATAGCCGAAGCACTTAATGCTTAGCAAATGCATCGGCTATACAATATTACTGTTGCGGGCGGCGGGTAACTTAAAAGAAATACCGCGGCCTTCCAATGCTGGGTGACACACACTGT
Organism: Athetis lepigone; assembly: GCA_033675125.1. Taxonomy (NCBI): domain Eukaryota; kingdom Metazoa; phylum Arthropoda; class Insecta; order Lepidoptera; family Noctuidae; genus Athetis; species Athetis lepigone. The sequence goes on along the minus strand of CM066229.1, from coordinate 3,851,140 downwards.
CATTTAATAACCACCAAAGAAAAAGAATAGTAACGTTTAGTTTATCTCTGCCATAGTTTAAATAATTTATTTGACCAATGAACTATTTAAAGTCAGTAATATTGTAAATTTACTTTAAAATGTGTTTACTTTGGAGCCAGTTTAGCATATATCAGGCATGAAAAAAGGGTACATTCAACATTTGTTTACATAGCCCTCCCACATGAACTCTCTAGCATACCTTAACTCTATATCCTCTGAAGTTTCCACGTCATTAAATTCCTGATTCCAGGTTCGTACCCACATGGCCGAGGTCGGAGTACGTCGCTTCCAAGACCTAATTGGTCGCACAGACCTGCTTAAAGTTCGCGAGAACAACGACAACCCGAAGGCGAGGATGTTGAACCTCAGCCTTATTCTCAAGAACGCATTACACATGCGGCCTGGCGTCAATATTATTGGAGGATCTAAATCACAGGTATACTAACGAAGCGCTTTTTTCAAAGTTGTATTTTGGAAAGGAGATTCTATTTTTAGGGTGTTTTTCCGTGTAATAAAATTTATCATCAATGTGGCAATTGGTCGATTTTTAATTAGAATGCTCATTATATTTTATTTACTTTCGAAATTCAGTCGATATGTGTGTTGCTGTACAGGACATTAAAGAAATGTTTATCTTATATAAGCTGAATTTGTACTGTTCATTATATAGCACGTTTGTTGCGGAAGATTATAGCTTATCTAACATTATGCAATAATACACGGGAGCGGGGATATAACTACAAACACATCATATCGCGGATGAACCACGGGGTATTCTCAATACACTTATAGTTATAACTAACAAAGCATTTTCTGGTTACAGGACTTCCAGCTAGAAAAGCGGCTGGACAACCAGCTGATCTCAATGTGCAGCGGTCTGCTGGAGTCAGACGAGCAGCACGTGGACATCAGCATGAGGATCACCAACGAGGACCGCGCCTTCACCTCCACGCTGTCCTACCAGATCGCTATGTGAGTGTGTATTGTAGCACTAGCTACAGAACGGCTGAAAAACCAGGCATACAGACTGTCAGACTCTTGGCTTCTGGTTACCCTTAACGATTGTCAATCATCATACCTAGCTTTTTGGGGTCGGCATCCAGCCTAATTTTTTCTATTTACCTATATTCTGGGACAATAAATGAATATTCTATTTTTAAAATCACAGGAAGTACGGCGACGACGGCTTACCGGACGGCAAGACGATACACATCGCGCTGACGGGCTCGGCCGGACAGAGCTTCTGTGCCTTCCTGTCTAAAGGCATCACTGTAACGCTCGAGGGAGACGCTAACGACTATGTCGGTCAGTATACAGATAGTTGTAGTTTATACACGCGCTTTTTGAATTATCAGAAACTTACTGTAGCTTACACATATTAATATTTAGTCGATTTTAGTCTTAGAAAACAGAAGATGATAAGAAATGTGTCAACTATAAGAAGAGGATTGGAGGATAAGAATAATTACTAGTCCGTTATCAGTCTATGTAAATCCATACTAATATTATAAATGGGAAAGTGTGTCTGTCTGTCTGTTTGTCTTTCTTTCACGGCAAAACAGAGCGACGGATTGACGTGATTTTTTAAGTGGAGATAGTTGAAGGGATGGAGAGTAACATAGGCTACTTTTTGTCTCTTTCAAACGCGAGCGAAGCCGCGGGCAGAAACTAGTTGTATATAATCCGGTATTTGACACCATCATCAATTGACGTACTTTTTATGAGCTGTCAAAACGCAATTCTCCAATAGACTTTGTATGCCAATACCTGCTTGTGACGTCACAAGCTAGCAACCCTATTGACTAACTATTTATTGATTTTAAAGCAATTAAAAATCCAATTTTACAGTAAATTAAAAACAAATCCGATGCTTAGGACTAATCAAAAGATAGGTTTTATAAAAAATATGTCTCAGATTTATCGGTTAATAGTCAAATACCGTATTATGTCTCTCCCAAGGCGCGTTACTTAACCATCACTGGGGCTAGAAATCCAGTTCCAGCCTTCACAAATTGTCACTTTTTCTGGCCAGGGGCTACATTGCAGAAATGAACTCCAACGAAAATAAATTACAAGTCCATTTTAAAAACATTTATGTTATATAATACAAATGTGTTGATAAATTTCAGGCAAGGGCTTATCAGGAGGCAAGATCATCATCTACCCACCGAAGGCGTCGCCATTCGAGTCGCATCTCAACGTAATCGTCGGTAATGTGTGTTTGTACGGAGCTACCTCTGGACGCGCTTATTTCAGGTGTGCTATACCTACATTTATTAAATTGGAATAACGTAAATATATAGTAAAATGGGTTTTGTGATATAAATACAAATAACAGTGCTTTTAATATGTTTCTGAGAGAATAAACAGGTCTACTTTCGTCACTTTAGCATTAAAATTCTGCAAAGTGCTTTTAACAAATTCTGTAGTCACGTATATGGCATAACTGGGCTTAAGTTTTGTGTTGAGAAAGAAATGTTGAAACGCGTAAATGGTAATAGCGTCCGTCGGCTTCACATACCTGTGTAAAGAATACCAACTTATTTACAATTTAACTGTGTACTAATACCTCAAAATGCAAAAAAAGTAACTATAGGTAAAAATAACTAGTATTTTTAAATGATTTACTAAATGTACAATACTCAACTCTCACGCATACCCATCCCTAACGCACATACACTACTCACCCTCAAACACACACCCTCACACACGCACACTACACGCATGCCCTACACATGGAGTACCTTCTTTTCTCTTATTTTTTTTTTATTATTTTGTTTGTTTTTGATTTTTCTCCTTTTCTAATTCTGTCACCCAGTAATTGCCTTTTGAACCTGTCTATTGTACTTCTTTGATTTTATGTACCCTGTAAATTGAGAGGTCTGGCTCTTGTGATACAGGACATCCTAGTACAAGAGTCAGAGCTACACTGATAACTGTGTCTTGAAGTGCCAATAAATTATTATCTTATCTTATAGGATGTTACCATTAGTAAACACCTAAGTATACAGGCACGAGTCCACGACGCTGAAAACTAGCGCCGCGCCGTGGATTCGTGCCTATGTACGGGCTTTTCGTGTAATAGTATGAAATATTTTATTTACAAATAAGTTCTTCATTGTAAAACTGTTGTATCACAAGCGCGAATAAACTGTTTTTCTTTATTTTTCTTTCTTTCTTTCTTTCTTACCTACATAATTAATCCTGTAACATGTTCCACAGAGGCATAGCTTCAGAACGTTTCTGCGTACGCAACAGCGGCTGTATCGCGGTGGTGGAGGGCGTGGGCGACCACGGCTGCGAGTACATGACGGCCGGCACCGCGCTCATACTCGGCCTCACTGGACGGAACTTCGCCGCAGGGATGAGCGGTAACTCTACTTATATTTATTTAACTACAACATGTTAAGTATGTTAAATCTTATACACACCCACACTAATTGAACTTGATTGAAATTAAATATTCTGATTCCTGTTGACATAAATGCACCAAAAAAGCAAACCCAGTTGATTGCTCGTCATCCTGTTGGTTAAACAGCAGATTTAAATCTTCACAGCTGTTGTATTTTGTTGCATAATAATAATATTTGCTGTATAACTTCGCCTATATATTTTGTTACGCTACGCTGTTCTCTCGCTTCAAATAGCAGATTTAAAGTGCTGGTATTCATCGATTTTAACTAGTGTGGGTGTGGTTAACCAAACAGCGAGTTGTACATAGTGCAACGTATTTACAGGGCAGATGACGTTCAAAGTAAAAAAATAACACGGCGACTTCGAATCTAACCTTGGAGTATCAGTAGAAGAAGGATTTAAAAGTGAACCTAAATGCGCGACGAGCGAGCGTACAGAGTAGACGTGTTGCTGATTAACTAAAAAGTTATTTACACTTGCATTAACGCATTCTCAACCATAATCCGACGTTGTAAGACAGTTTTTTTACTTAAAGACCTGTGTAAAGTGTCAAGGGATCCACCCACCGGAGCAAAGAAGACAGGACATATTTGTGCACTCTTCACACCTGGCAGCGCCACGCATAACTCACGTGAGTAACTTCTCAACACAGATATACAATGAGCGTACGACGTTCACCGCCTGGAAGTGACAATGAAATAAAGCTTGGGGGATCTCATCCAAACATTTCGGATATAAATACAGATAATACTCCGATAATTACCCTACGTAGCAAGCGCAAATTAACTGATGATTCTGATTTCATAAGGGCAGAGCTACAGACGTTACAAAAACAAATGAGTGAGATGATGGCGATATTAACATCTACTAAAACAGACCAAGCAGAGAGTATCGATAAACTCTCACAAGACATCACTACAATAAAAAATGAGGTCAGCAACATAAGTAGCACCATCGAAAATATTACTGTGGAAAATAACGACGTTAAGTCCAGGCTTTGCGCCCTAACCAGTATAACAGAAAATACAGAGAAAAAAGTAGCACTTCTTGAATCCGACATTAATCACCTTAAACAAAACCCCCCACTAAACCCAGTTCAAGATCTCATGGCATATGAAAATATTGTTGGTGAAGTCAAGGAAAGAAATGTGCGCGCCAAAAATATCATCGTCGCTGGGATTCCCGAATCCACAAGCAATTCTGCTACTGAACGACAAGAGTACGATCAAAATGAAATCTCAAAAGTAATTAAACTTTTATATGCAGACTGTCCTCAATCGAAGAAAATAATGCGCCTTGGTAAATTCAAGCCTGAACATACTCGTGTAATTAAAGTATGTTTTCTATCAGAAGAAACTGCAAAAACAATTTTACGCAATAGAAATAACTTAAATATGAAAGGTGTGAAAATTTATTCTGATCAAACACCGCTTCAACAAAAATATATGAAAAACCTAACAGAAGAACTGCAGAAACGCACTATAAATGGTGAACCTAATCTGCAAATCAAATACGTGAAAGGCACTCCCAAAATTATATCATCCACAGAAAATCAGGCTGGAACAACAACCACCCATTCAAAAAACTAACTACGGCCAGAGACAAAATTACATACAAAATAACTGACTCGTACGGTGACATAGATCATTCGAAAAAGTCGTTAAAGTTCTTTTATGCCAATGCCCGCAGTATTATCAAACCCGGAAAATTTGATGAGCTGAAGTGTATTATCAGTTCCCTAAAACCAACCACGCACATCGTTATTCTCACGGAAACCTGGATTAAAGGTGAAGACGACGCCAAAAGACTACAAATACCTTGCTACACTCACTACTATAACTATAGACATAACAAAAGGGGTGGCGGGGTATCAATTTTTGTCCATGATAATCTAACTCATAATTTAGTAGAAGAACATTACATGGATGATATTCACTACCTATGGATATTTATAAAGAAGTTCTCTTTAAACATTGGCGTTGTTTACAAACCTGATAAAACAAACATAAATAACTTCCTTGACATATATTCACAACAATTACAGAAGATGAAACGTGCTATAGTGTTTGGAGATTATAACCTGGATTTACTTACTAAAGATCGTACAACCCGCAGTTACATGGACACGTTAAAAGAAAACAACTTTAAGATTTTAAATAAAATTGACCGAAATAATTGCACCCGTGAAACATCCACCTCTAGAACAATTATAGATCATGTTTCTTCCAACTTACATGACTACTACTTTAATTTTGCATTGATAGAATCTGCGATGTCTGACCACAAGCAGATATATTTGGAAATACTACGTTGTGAAACACCTACTGTTAAAAAAAAAGAATATTTGGCTGTTGACTATCTAAAACTCCAAAAAAACTTACAAGATTTTGATAAAAACGATGAGGAAAATACCACGTACACAAACACAAACTACAGTCCTGCATAAGCAAAAGTAAGATAAAGAAAATGAAAACCTTGAAACAACCGCGCCAAGATTGGATTAAGAGAGAAATCATACAGGAAATTAACATCCGAAACAAGATTTGGCTAAAACATAAAGAAAATAGGCAAGATTTGATTTTAAAAGCAGAATACGAGAAGACCAAAACAAAAGTTGCAAACAACATTGAAAATACAAAAAACACATACTATCTTAAACGTTTTCAAGACACCATTACGAAACCTAGAAAAATGTGGACACTCATAAACGATCTTTCTAAAAACAAACTAAAAGACAGAAAAGGACCGGATAAACTTCAAACCGAAAACGGGATAGTTACAGATCAAAAAGAGATATGCGAACTTTTTAATTTCTACTTTTCCACTATTGGTTCATCGCTAGCAAATCAGATCACGGATATGTCCAGCGTACCTGAAGTTTCAGAAGACACAGAAGCAACTTACTCTACTGAATTAGATTGTATTACACCAGCAACCACGGATGAAGTAGGCAAAATAATAAACAATTTAGACCCGAATACTGGTTCTGGCATCGATGGCATCTCCGTTAAATCAATAAAATGTATAAAAGACATCATTATTAACGAGCTCACAAGTTGTATCAATGATTGCCTAACACGAGGCGTATTTCCGGATAGCTTAAAAATTGCCAAAGTCGTACCAATCTATAAATCTGGATGTAAATCTGACCCCTGTAATTATCGTCCAATATCTGTGCTTCCGGTGATCTCCAAAATTTTTGAAAAAATTCTTTATAATCGTCTCGAAAAATTTCTTCATTCAAAAAACTTTTTATACAATAAGCAATACGGATTTAGATCACTCAAATACCCTTTCGGCCACAATTGATCTGATAACAAAAATAAAGAATAAAATTGACCAAAAACAAATAGCGCTAGGAATCTTCATCGATTTAAAAAAAGCTTTCGACACAATTAGTCCAGACATATTACTTAAAAAAATGACGCACATCGGTATCACTAGTAAAGCTTTCGAAATTTTTAAGTCATATTTGCATAATCGGAAACAAATAGTAAAAATAGGTAATTATCAGAGTCATTCACGTCCAGTAACGTTTGGTGTACCCCAGGGTTCCATTTTGGGCCCTCTTATGTTTCTTATTTACATTAACAACATATCACAAATCGGTTTGAAGGCTGACGTCTCACTTTACGCCGATGATACTAGTCTTTTCTACTTTGGAAACTCAACTGATACCATGATTTCGCAAATTCAAAACGATCTCAATTTACTCAACAAATGGTTTCAATCAAATTTGCTCACTATTAATACAAATAAAACCAATTACGTAATATTTGCACCAAAAAATAAAACAATAAACAATAATATAGAACTAAAAATAAACAATGAAACAATTCAAAGAAAAACCAAAGAAAAATATCTCGGCCTTATACTAGATACTCACCTAAATTGGAAGCCTCACATTGAGAAACTAAGATCAAAACTATTAGCATTAACAGGAATTCTTCAAAGTCTAAAAAAATGTTTGCCTCAGAAAGTCCGGTACATAATCTACAATTCGTTAGTTAAATCCCATATCGACTACCTGATAGAAATCTGGGGGACAGCAGCTAAAACTAATTTAGACCCTATTCAAAAAGCACAAAATAAACTAATTAAAATCTTATTTAACTACAAATTCCGTACACCTACTGAAAAAATATACAAAGATACGAAAATAATGAATATTACACAAACTTACAAATATTATACGTGCATACTAATACGCAAAATATTAAACCAAGAAATCCATACCTCATTAAAATTTAACAAAAAACACGAAGTATACAAAAAACAACTACGGAATCCGAATTACCTAATAACACGACCACCCAGAACTAATTACGGCAAAAAGAATATAGAATTTGAAGGTGTAACTCTATACAACAAATTACCTTCAGAAATCAAAGACACCAAAAGTATGTCAATTTTTAAAAAACGATTAAAAGAACATATAATTCATGCATAAAAAAAAACAACAAAAACAAAATAATAAATAAATAACAAAAAAATAATAATAATAAAAAAATTATAGTATTATTAAATAAAGTATTATATATATATATATAAATTTATAGTATATTAAAAGTAAAATTAAGTCCAAAATAATCAAAAACCAAATAACGGAATTGAAAAAAAGTAAATTATATTATGTTATTACATAAATATTTATATGTATACAAAAAAAATATGAAAAGATAAACAAATAAAAATATAAATTATTGTATTAAAAGCAAAATATAAAGATGATTTATAAGCAAAATTTAAATATTAAAATACTGTCTGCACAATACTACTACGGTGCCATGGATGCCGCTTCTAGTGAGAATATTATCTTAGATCCGTGTTCGCTCGGTTGTCTTGGACTTGTTTACGCATTAAGTTTTCTACACTTACCCACATTTTTTATATTTACTTCCAAATACTTTCTGTACCTACGCTCAAATAATGTTTTTATGTTAATTTCTTTTTCTCAGTAAGTGAATTAGTGTTAATTCTTATGAGGAAATAAAGTTCTTAAACCACAACCTTATAAACAGTGCTTTAAATTCTAACGTGTTCATTCACACACAAAACATATTCACTCCTACTCCAGGTGGTATCGCGTACGTGTACGACATCGACGGCTCGTTCAGTGGCAAGTGTAACCACGAGATGGTGGAACTGTTGCCGCTGGAGCTGAAGGAAGACCTGGACTTTGTGCAGCAGCTACTCGAAGAGTTCTACCAGTACACTGGGTTAGTTGATTGAAATGCTTTAAAATGGTATAAAAGTTAATAAAAAAAAATATTTAAGAGCTTTGACTCGATGGGACTATACTGTGGTAGCATATTATTGAAATTTTGTCTATTCCTTTTAATATCCTATTAGTAACCTGTGATATTATGGGATATTGACACCATTAACTGATCCAATCTTATTTTAATTTCATAAAAAAAATTATGTCAAAATCAATAAATACTCAATTAAATTGCTCAGTACGTATCTGCATAACACTGTTGACTTTGGTTGACTAGTAAAGAATACATATTTTTAGTCCTTATACCTAACCTAGTGTATTTTTGTACCTTTGTGCAAAAAGTAAAGGAAATCTCAGAAGGATCAATTGACAGTTCATAAAAACTATACAAATTGAATTTCTATTCCATATTAATTTCACAATAGCATACTAACTTAACTCCATTCCCCAGCTCACTAATCGCCGAAGAATTCCTGAAAACATGGCCGGAGCCTGCCAAAAAATTTATCAAAGTGTTCCCCTATGAGTACCAGCGCGCTCTCAAGAGCATGGCGGTGAAGCAGCCGAGTCAACCCAAGTTGGAGGCCAACGGGAATGCAGAGAATGGAGTACTGGATATTGAGGAGACTGTACGAGACGTCGAGCTTGAGACTAAGAATCTGGAGAAGATTCTAGATAAGACTAGGTGAGATATTGTTTATACTTGCAGAGATTATGATCGTGGAGTCTCCATGATGTTAACAGCTTTTCAAGTACTCTTACTTTTTAGTGAATTTCACATAGTCAAGGTTAAGTCGTCCTATTACTGACTGCTTACTCCTTAATTTCATTCTTTACAAAAGCAGATGAAATACATCTGCTTTCTTCAGCATTCCTCTTCTTAGAGATACGAGCTTTAAAATTAAGGATACGGTATCCCATTTTTTCCAACTGTCATAATTACCAACCATACTGGTTGGTAATTATCAAGAAAATCACTCAGATTGTCTCGCCATTTCCATCATGGTATACCGTGACCGTTTAGCTATTAGTTATGATACAGCAATTTAGAGCTCTAAATTCACTACCTTTTATAAACAAACTTTATAACTACATTACAGAGGCTTCATAAAATACCCGCGGGAAAGTACAATGTACCGTCCGGCAGAGAAGCGCTTACGCGACTGGGACGAGATCTACGCGCGCGCGCACGTGAGAAAAGGCCTGCGCGCACAGGTAACTATTCTAAAAGGGTGGAAAAAGGGGTAATCTCGTTTCTTTTTAATTCCGTTGCTTTTTTTTTCAATGTTTCTTTCGGAAGTGTCAAGACAATTTGCCAGTAAATATTTCATGTTTTTTTTTTAACTGAAAGAAACAGAACACATTGAAAGTTTTTTTATACAATAATTTAATTTATATCCCAGCGACTACTGGAAAAATAGACACTCTAAACAACTTTCGTACATTGTTCAGTATTCCACAATCACAACACAGAATCTGTGGCGTCTGAATTCTAGACTGCGCAGCGTCTGACAATTTAAAAAAAAAATCGGGTGAACGCATAAAAAATAGAGACAGCTGGATATTTAGAATATGTTTTACCTGCTTGATCCATATTTCCCGTATCCGTACTAAAAATATTAGTTTTTTTTATCATTCTTTCAAGACATAAAAATTGTGAAGGATTCTTCCAGTTTAAATAAACTTTCTATGTAACATGCGAATAATATTGAACGCTTCCTCCAGGCGGCGCGTTGTATGGAGTGCGGCGTGCCGTTCTGTCAGAGCGCGCACGGCTGTCCGCTCGGGAACATCATCCCCAAGTGGAACGACCTCGTGTTCAAGGGAGACTGGCGACAGGCACTCAACCAGCTGCTGCAGACTAACAACTTCCCAGGTAAATCATTAGGAGCATATGCAACAAAATACGGAATAACGAATTAAGGAGCCTCGCTGCTGGGCTCCGTTAACTTTGCTTTAGTTACATGTTCTATTAGTCGCTACAGCTGAATGTGTTGATATGCGTCCAAATAAGCGGTGCGCCACGAATATAAATTGCTGCATGTTAGCGATTAGTCGTTTTGTTTGGTGGTTTAGGATTATTTTTGAAAACATATATTATAGGTCGTTTTATTCGATAATAATTATTGTGTAGAGAGTTGTTAGAACGAGCCTAAACTTTTCTCATCATTCGCGTTGTGGCGACGTCTATCGCCTAACATGTGAACTAAAACTGACATCCTACATCGCGTTATAGGAGTAACGTGAAATTAGCAGTTATGTACAAAATAGCGACCAAAGCCGTCGGAGAATGGCTCACCAGACATAATACACGTCTGGTCCTTGATTTTCAGGATTATGCGCTCTGTCCCTCATCCCTCTAAAATATGTTAGGTATCTAGAGGTATGAGGAGTTATTCTCTAAGGTATGTTATCTAAGTATGTTTGACTGAAGCTGTATTATTCCCTTAGAGTTCACGGGTCGCGTGTGTCCGGCGCCGTGCGAGGGCGCGTGCGTGCTGGGCATCTCGGAGCCGCCCGTCACCATCAAGAACATCGAGTGCGCCATCATCGACCACGCCTTCGAGAGCGGCTGGATACTGCCCGAAGTACGTAGCTATTACCTACGGTTTATTAAAGTAAATAATAGTAGATTAGTAGCCACAGCCCTTGGCTACTAATCTACTACTACTTTACTTTAAAATAAATCAAAAAACAAAGATGAAAAAAGGCGGGAATAAAATACTTTTGAAATTTGAAAATTTTTCTCATTACATTATCCATACTAATATTATAAATGGGAAAGTGTGTCTGTCTGTATGTTTGTCTTTCTTTCACGGCAAAACGGAAGCCGAATTGACGTGATTTTTTAAGTGGAGATAGTTGAAGGGATGGAGAGTAACATAGGCTTCTTTCTTTGCGAAGCCGGCAAAAGGGGCAAAAGCTAGTAAATAATGAAGTGTTTTATTCTTGTAATGCCGGTTTTTTTTTATACTTACCTCACAATCGAGATGTAAAGCAGAGTAGTTAGCTCGGGTGTAAGCATCAATTGCACCCTCGAACTATAGGCGGGCGCCTAAATATCTCGGGCTGCAATTGATGCCTTACAGCCCTTGGCTACTAATCTACTATTATTTGCATATGTGTGCTATTATTTGCATACATGTGTGATACAATCGATAAGGATTTTTGGTGGTAAAATATTTTAGTGCAACATGTTCTACCTCGAGAGGTGTACAAATGACATAGCATTGCCCAAAACAAAATGCCAGTACAATTTAAAATTCTACTTTAAACTTTAATTTGTCCCACGAAGCTTGTATTATTGAGATTAGTGTATGTTTCTACCGCTGAAATTCACCCGATAGTTTCCCAACAATTTATCCTCGGTGTTCCTTGGTGATACATACATTTACTTTATCCGCGTGTCCACCGCACGTCACCTTTTATTAAACTTGACGTTCTTGTTGACGTGACGATGACGGCGGCGGTGGACAAACGGCATTAGACTAGGAACAACAAAACCACTTAAAGTTTAGTTTAGAAACATTTGATGTTAATTGTTCTGGCTTTTATGCTACCTCGTTTATTTGAAAGTAATTTCCATTCTTATCTAACTTTCGACTGGATTTTTCAGCTTCATATGTCCAGTTTATTGCATTATACGGTACGGTACGGTTTAAATCTATTCTGGTAGTATTATTCTATAAACTTGTTTGTTCTACAGATACCTTCGCACAGGAATGGAAAGACGGTGGCTGTTGTTGGTTCCGGACCGGCCGGCTTGGCGTGTGCACACCAACTAAATAAGGTAAAAGCTTTTTTCCAAAAGAAATAATAACCGTCTTCAAAAACAAACAAAAAATATCCGAATTCAGAACCGCCTCCTTTTTTGAAGTCGGTCTAGTTCTGTTTTTATCCTTCTCTAGAATGAACAAACAAAAATAATGTTTATATTAATTGCTTGGGTCTATGATGTAAATGTATGAGCATAAATTACTATTAAAAATAAATAAATAAATATAAATATCTCGGGACATCTTACACACGGCCGTCTGATCCCATGCTAAGCAGAGCTTGTGTTATGGTAATCAGACAACTGATATACATACTTATATGTTTTTTTAAATATATACGGTCACGGTCTGAAAGTTTTTACCACCATAAGGATCACAATTGCATGCACACATTGAGGCAACAAGTTCTAAATGTCTATTTCATGATAATTTGATTGATCACAGATTATTTTCTCTAATGATATGACAATCAATCGCTATAGGTGATGGACCGACTACTATAAAGGTTTGATATACAGAAAACCTACTTTTAAAAACAATTATTTTTTTAAATAAGAATATGAAGACATAATATAAATAAAAGTAAAAAAAAAAACTTTATTCAATATTTGGTATAACATCACTTTGCAGCTATGACTAATTTAGTTTTTTGAATATGAATATGAAGAAATAATAAAAAAACACTGAACAAAATCTTTATTAAATACTATCTGTCCCCCGCGGTTTTACCCGCGTAGTTCCCGTTCCCTTGGAATTAAATAAAAAACTTTCCTTATGCCCTTGCTTAGGCTATAGACTATCTGTGTACCCGTTTCGGTAGTTTTGGCGCAAAAGCAAGACAACAGACAGATAGTTACTTTCGCAATTATAATAGTAGTATAATAGTTTTTTTAAATAAGAATAAGGAAATAATAAATCAAATCTTAAAAAATCTTTATTCAATATCTAGTATAACATTACTCCGCAGTTACGACTAGTGCATAGATGCAACAAGATACGCGCATATATCAGTATTTCTGGTATCGGTCGAGCACAGCGTGATCTATGAGGATTTCTTTCATTTTGTCAGTTCCAGCGCTGATCCATAAGCCCTCACAATTTTTTATTGAGTTTAAATCAGCAGACCGAGCGGGCTATTGAATGAGATGAATAATTTCACGGTGCAGAATGAACCACGCCATAGTAGCACAAGCTGGGTGTATCCGTGCATTATCTTGAACGTAATTAATGTGAAAGAATTCTGTTGCAGGATACACTACGTAGTAGACAGCATCACTTCTTCCTGAATAATTTCCATGATCTAATATAAACTCACAGTAAATCACAATAGTTATAATGAATTTTCGTGATAAGGCACTAATGATATAAAACTATGTCCATTTTCAAAGATTGCCCCTTGCTCCAGGGTTAAACTTGCCATTTTATTTCGATTTGAATAAAAATATTTCGTAAAATTTTACTTTTGTCTAAACGACGTTCAAACGATATTTTTTGACAAATGTCAATTCCACAAATTTAGAAAAGAGTTTCGTCATCACTTAAGGCGAGATAAATAGACGTTACTAAGCACTGACTTTGGCACTATTACCTGTCACTGTTACACAACTGCCAAACGTCAAGTGCACGATAGAGACGAAACATGGCTAAGCCGAAGCCGTTGCTTAGTAACGTCTTTGTTGTTCTCGTTGTGTCATTTTGCACAATAACTTCTAAAAGGTAACAAGTAACATGATATGGCATTTTAGATTTTAATGAAAAAAGTGTGATATAGAATGTACTTTCAAAATTGGTAACCCTTTTCAGACCGCGACCGTACATATTAAGTATAGATAAATAACACCCAGACACAGAACAAACAATAGGGATGACGACAACATCAAAAAAATAACATTCTGATTAGTCAGTCTTGTAGATCGGCCAAAAATAGGGGACACGTATTTTTTGCTTGATCAAAATAATAAAAACATATAAAGATAAATAGCAACAAAGTTCCGGAGTTGGGGCTTTTGACGTCACCGTGCTGCAAAAATTGTATCAGATCGTGACGTCACGCGCAACTTCAACGCACTGTAACGTCGTCATTTTTCGGCTACGAGAAAAAAGAAAAAAATACGGGTCCAAATTTTTTCAATAATCTCACTGACGGACTAATTACTTTTTTTTCGTCGTCTCGCCTATTATGCTCATCACACAAAGTTTGTCCTGGGTGGGAATCGAACCCACGACCTCTGGCTTAGCAGTCAGGGTCACTGAACACTAGACCAACAGGCCCGTCAAAAATACTCATAAAATACGTTTAATATGATACAAACATCTAATATTATAGATGAGAAAGTCTGTATCTGTTGGTTTGTCCATCTTTCACGGCAAAACGGAGTGGCGATTTGACGTGATTTTTAAGTGTTGATTGTTAAAGGGATGGAGAGCGACATAGGGTACTTTTTGTCTCTTTCTAACGCGAGCGAAGCCGTTTGCAAAAACTAGTAACTTAATTGAATACATTGTTAACCTTTCAACGACCAACCGACAGCCGGCTGTCGGGCTGCTATTGTCTTTCTATTGTGTCTCAAATCACGTGTGTTCGTAGGATTAAAGACTTTTTTATATTGATTGCAGGCCGGCTACACTGTAACAGTATTCGAGCGCAACGACCGTCCAGGCGGTCTGCTACAATACGGTATCCCTACTATGAAGCTTAGCAAGGAAGTAGTGGCGCGACGCATCAAGCTCATGACGGCTGAGGGCATCTCCTTCAAGTGTAACGTCGACGTCGGACGGGACATCTCTGCCAGTGATCTGGCTAACGAGTAAGCGATCGATTGTTTTTTTTAGTCTATACTGTCCCACTGTTAGGTAAAGGTCTCCCTCATATTTTTCCACTGCTCTTTATGCAATGCCTCCTGCCAGTCTTCCATAAAGGACTGTAAGTCGCCCCGCCAGCGTCTCCTAGGCCTCCTGTGACCACGCCCGGCTTCCGGCACCCACTGCGTGACGGTTAGCCCATGTGTCCTTGTGCATTCTGCATACATGGCCCGCCCAATCACACTTCAGCTTGGCAGTTGACGGCTACATCGGCGACGGCGGCGATTGAATGGTATAACTTGTAAATGTTTAGTGGAAATGAGCTGTGTAATCAAGATAGCAATGCTTGTTTCAGCGTTCAAGTTACATAGTCCAGTTATATAGGTCCGGCAATTCCATTTTGAAACTTCAGTGATCTTTCTAGAGCTGACCATATATGCCACCTATAGTGATTAAATGGTAGCAAAGATCCCCATTAACCAGCATCTCCTCCCACCAGATACAACGCACTAGTACTGTGCATGGGTGCAACATGGCCGCGAGACCTACCCCTGAAGGGTCGGCAGCTCAGCGGCATCCACTACGCGATGGAGTTCCTGGAGAACTGGCAGAAGAAGCAGCTCGGAGCCACGCACCACCACCAGGCTAAGGATAACCCTGAACTTATGGCGAAGGACAAGAATGTGCTCGTTATTGGAGGAGGCGATACTGGGTGAGTCTACTTATACTATTAGCGTCAAGGGTCTCTACGATCCATGGTAAAGAGTCTGGAAAAAATCATAAAATATTTTCGTTTTATTTGACCGTACACATTAAATTAGTATCCCCTATGGATATGAGTAACTAAATTATTATTTTCTACCAACAAATATCGAGTATTTATTTTTTATAAGTTTTTTGTTACGTTGTCTGCACATTCTTACTTAATTCCGTATTTTTTAATTAGGCTAATTAATATAAATATTCATTAAAACTTGTATTGTTTGTATTACAATTATATACACAAACAGCTGTTAACACCTCTCTAATAAGAACGTGAGATCTTTATAATACAGCTACACAATACAAATAAACAAAATAATTCATTAAATGTATGTTTCTGTGTCTAGTTGCGATTGCATAGCCACCTCATTGCGTCAAGGTGCCAAGAGTATCACTACGTTCGAGATCCTGCCCGAACCCAAGCCTACTAGAGGACAGGACAACCCGTGGCCGCAGTGGCCCAGGGTGTTCAGGTCAGTAGCGATATCATCATTTTGTAGCCTTTTCTTCCAAGCTTCCAGTCTAACCATTTCGAACAAATATTTTTAAGTTGATGGTGTCCAAATATTCAATTTTTTTTTTGTAGAGTGGACTATGGACACGAAGAAGTGAAAGTGAAGTTCGGAAACGACCCGAGGAAGTTCTCCACACTAACCAAAGAGTTCTTGGATGACGGTAAGAAAGCGTGAAACACTTTTTGACGTAGATGTTGTAGATGTCGTTAAATTCGAATTGGTTGATTTACAAACAAACTGATGTAACATTTTGTTTTTTTTTTTTTTGGTGAGTGGGAAATCATCCAATGACTGCTCCCGTCCTGGGTGCGACGGGAGGGCGTGTCAGACTCTTACTGACTAAAACCCACTCATGTTCCTTCGATTGCCCTTTATGTTCCAGGGTCACGGTAACTATTATAAACATTCCGCAACTTATAAACATTCCGCAACAACATTTTGGATGACTTCTTTTCTTCTACAGCTTATATATCATATATAGTCGACATAATTAAATGGCACTTAACGCGCTGTATTGTCGTCATTTTCTGTTTACGAAAAAAAAGGCAAAATACGTGTCCCAAATTTTTTGATTATCTAACTGACGGACTAATTACTTTTTTTTTGTCGTCTTGCCTATTGTATCAGAATTACCAAACTACGTTTATCAGTTCACGAAAGTTTACCTGCACTTAAAAGTCGATATAAATATACATATTTAGCACGAACCTATTATTACTGTCTTTATCTCGCAATCGTAGTTTGACGATAGGGACGATGACAGGATGTTATAATAATTGCAATGCTTGAAAAAGGCCGCTAAGTCATAAGCACTTACCTAATATAATGTCTACTTTGTACACTTTGTTTCCAGTAAACACTTTGAATTTGACAATCATTTTTAGCCGAAACAATTAATAAGCAACGTTTATACATTTGACGGGCCTGTTGGTCTAGTGGTTAGTGACCCTGACTGCTAAGCTGGAGGTCGTGAGTTCGATTCCCACCCAGGACAAACTTTGTGTGATGAGCATGATTGGTTCTGTGTCTGGGTGTAATTTATCTATAATATGTATGTATTTATAAAGTATATAAGTATGTATATCAGTTGTCTGGTTACCATAACACAAGCTCTGCTTAGCTTGGGATCAGATGGCCGTGTGTGACTTGTCCCAAGATATTTATACATTTAAGTGTTATTTTCAAGCACAATCTATTTATCTGCTCCTACAGGTGAAGGCAACGTATGCGGTGTATCAGCAGTAGAGGTAGAATGGACGCGCGGCGCGGGCGGACGTTGGGAGATGAAGGAGATCCCCGGCACCAACAAGGTGTACAAGGCAGAGCTTGTACTACTCGCCATGGGCTTCTTAGGACCTGAGCGATATGTGGCCAATCAGCTGGGTGAGTAGCACCTAAAAATCTATGCGTCTTACTAATAATCGCTGCATAAAGTTATGACAGGTTTATACGTCAAAAAATGTATGGTTACACAGGCTTTATTCATGACATAACTTTACACATTATTAGTAAGGGCATATATGTGTAAAATGGTAAACTGATTGATTGTTGATATATCAGCGTACAGCCCAAACCAACTGGTCTAAGGCCCGTATTAATAGACGTCACTCAATTCTGAGACGCTGTCAAGTTTATTGCTGTCCTTATTTTTTCCCTTTAGAATGACAAGGACAGCAAGAGACTTGAGAGCGTCTCGGACTTGAGTGACATCTATTAATACGGGCTTTAGAGACATGAATCTTGGACGGCGTATTATTTGTGAAGAAATAAAATATCCACTCAGAGAGGATTTTTAAAAATTCCAACCCCAAAGGTAATAAAATAGGGGATGGAAGTTTCAATATTAACTAATTAAACTACAAAACCTCTGTCTGTTTTTAAGATTTCGTAGTCAGTGAGTGACTTTCACTTGTCGTGCGATGTAACTAACAAGGCTCATCATATAATGTTTTGTTGTTGTCACCAGACCTTCCCCTGGACGCTCGAAGCAATGTGGAGACCGACAAGAAAGACATTTACAAGACACCTGTCAGCAATGTCTTCGCTGCTGGTGGTATGTACCATTTCTATAGTAATCATTTTAAAACGTATTTTTTGTGTTTCACTTTAGTGTTTTTTTTTTTGTATTTGTATTTTTTTTTTTGGGAGTGGGAAATCATCAAATGTCTTCTACCGTCCTGGGTGCGGCGGGAGGGCGTGACAGACTTTTACTGACTAAAGCCCACTCATGTTCCTTCGGTTGTCCTTTATGTTCCGGGTCACGGTAACTATTATAACCATTCCGCAACCACGGCAGGCTGTATTCGTGTATGATGCCTTTAACTGTCCCACTGCAGGGCAAAGGTCTCTTCTCATACAGAGAAGGCACGAGCATTGATCACCACGCTTGCTCATTGCGGATTGGCGATTTCAGACTTATACAAGTCGAGGTTTCCTCACGATGTTTTCCTTCACCGATGTCTGTGATGTCTAAGATAATCTTTAGAAATTACATATGAATTGAAAAAGTCACATTAGTACTTGCCCGGATTCGAACCCACAACCTCTTGCATGAGAGGCGGGCGCCTTAACCACTAGGCCATCACGACAACTTAGTTGATTCCATTCCATTGATGTTGAATTCCACTGCTTTGACCTACTATTGCAACTCAAAACGACTCCAAGTGTAGTGTAATGTATTCTAAACAGACCTAGTAAACGAATTTAAACCTTGTCTGAATGCCCATAAAAGTCACATGAATTACAATAGCACTAATTAAGTAACTTTCCTCCCCAGACTGTCGTCGCGGCCAGTCCCTAGTCGTCTGGGCAATATCAGAAGGCAGGCAAGCGGCCCGATCAGTGGACATCTACTTATCGGGCAAGTCCACCTTGCCCGGAGCCGGCGGTGTCATCTACGACCACTGAACACCTCGCTTCTCACTGTGGCGACCATGTATTACTGCTACTATACACAATGGGCCATGGTGCCAACACGATGGGCCATAGTGCCCTATTTAGGACCACTGTGCTCTTAGAGTGGGCCGTGGTGACCTACAATAGGACATGTTGACCCACAATGGGCTATGAAGCCCCAGTATGGATAACTTTGCCCCCACAATGAGCCATCGTGCTTCCTTAAAGGACCACTTTGTCCACTCAATGGGTTATAGTGCCCCAATATGGACACTGTGCCCTCACAGGCTCACAGTAAGCTATGATAACCCACAGTGGGCCACGGTGCTCTCACAATGGACCACTGTGTCTCCATAATGGATGGTGCGGAAGAGAATATGCAGGAAATTAGTTTTGTATGTGATAACTATGAATCATTGTGTATAGCAGTTATAGGTTAGCACAACACTCTGTGACAGTGATATGTCACTATGTATTCGCGTCCGATTTTTGTGATGATTCGGCGGCTGTAGGAAATAAAATTATAAGAAAATATTTTTTTCCAGAACTACCTGTTCCAAAAAATATATCTGTTTTTGATTTCCACAGTCGCCAAAGAATCGAAACAAAATAAATTGCGTTTGTAGAACATTAGGGCGAGATTAACCGCTGTATAAACGCTTCGTTACCAGCGTTAAACAAATCTAAATCTTATTTATAACGTAGTAAAGTTGAAATTACTATATCAATGTACATCAAATTTCGTCAATGTATTGTCATTTGTAATATGACGACTGTTTAAAACAAAACTATTTTTATCTGATAACTGGTTTGAGAGGAGAGACAATAATATTTAGGCTGCAATGTAAATCAAAAAATTATATAAATATATTGAGTTTTTTTATTAACATTTTCATTAAAATTAATTTATGGAAATAATCTGAGTGAACAAAATAGTTGTTACACTGAGTAAATCTAAACCAGAGATTAATTAACGTTACTTAGCAAATACTTTGGCTTAGCTATTCTTAGTCTCTCTCTTACCTTCGCAGTTTGACGAATGTGCGAAAGAGACAGCAATATTGCTAAGCCTTGTCAAGCAACGTTAATTTTTCTCACTTTAACTTTATTGCCTATCTGACGTACATTAATGTATCGAATACTATTTTAGATCTTAATTTTTACTTTAAGATAACCTATTAAACCTGTTTGATATAATCTTTTTATGTGTAATCACATTCCGTTTTTTAGACTTTTTGGTCGTTATTACGTTTTTGAGAGGATTTCATTAATTATACATATCTCAAGCCAAATATTATTTGGTAGCGCATAGGGTTTCATAAAATGTTACGTAAACAATATGGCGTCATCAATGCTTGATGTATTTGCGCATCGAATAAGCTAATGTAAATATATTGATGTCCTGTTCTGACGTGTAATTAATTATTCAAACGTCAGCGATTCTAAATGTTTTGCTAGCCTAACGGTTGGCACTAATGAAATAGCGTATGTAATGAATACCTAACTACCAGATTCAAATTCGAAATTCAAAAACTTGCTCGATGGTAAAGATTTCTATTTCTTTCTAACCTAACTTGCAAGAATGGGATAGCAATAGTTTCAGTGCGCAAACTCAACAAGTCTGACGCCATATTGTAAATCATTGTGATGTCTGTAGAACATTATTTAATTATTATTCAATGAACGGATAGTGATCTCTCGTGTCATATAAACTGCGATACATTGTTCGTTATATTATATCTGTTTTTTTTTATATTCATGTTATTGTTTTTAGATTGTATGCGATGTGTAGTCAGTATTTTATGTAAAATATGTTTATTGTTGTAAATGAAGCTTGTATCCAACTCGAAGCAGAAATGTCATCGAATATGTTTATTCGATAGATAGTGAACTTAAAAGTAATGAGTTTATAGTTCATAATTGCTTGCAAGAAATATGATTTTAAATTTAGATAGAATTTAAAATCATATTTCTTGCAAGCAATTATGAACTCTATATCCTGTTTAGTTCATTATTTAAGCTCGAAAGTGACGTTAAGTGTAAACAAAGACCATTTTCCTGTGAAAAGGATGAACGGTCTAAATACTACGAACAAATGCTTTCAGTAGGTCCAGTTGCTCACATGAATTAATTATTGTTAAGTCTGAAATCATGCTATTTGTTCTGTGTAACTTTCAATTCTACTGCACTGGTTAAAATGTAGAGCATTTATTGAAAAAGTACTGCTTTTTTTTGGAACGCAAATTATTCATAATTCAAATCAAGTGATACTATTGGCAGATTAACTTACCAATCACAACGACTTACGCGCAATTAGACAATTGTTTAATCTGTAATTTTCGTTTCAGAAGCTGCAAAATCATGCTTCTAACAAATTTAATCTTTACTTTCTCAGTCAATATGATATTGTGCTAAACGTATAATAAATACATAACTATGTTATAAATATAAAGTACGCGTTATTATTAGTTAAAATCAAACTGTGATGTATGTTACAGTGAAGAGATTAATTTTATTAACGTAACGTTTCTTGGTATGTGTAGAAGTTCCTACGTAATCGTGTAAGTTTTACGTCTCTTCAGAGTTTATTATTCAGTTTACAAATCACAGAAAAATAAAATAATACTACAGAATAGTTAAATGGATTTTTTGGCCGTAATTGGCACAAAACCTTTTTATTACTTTTCATTAATAAATATGTTCTAAAAATAAATTAGAAACACAAGTCTCTAATGTAATATTTTAAAGCATTTTTTACCTAAATAATGTGTGCACTGAATGTAGGCGCTGTCTATATGGTTTAAAAAGGAATGCATGCCTCTGAGCCAGTCATCTCTTATAGTATAGAATATTATATTAGGCAACTGACAACTGCACTTTAAATCAATCAAGATTATGTATTCGGTTTATATGAGGTAAGAACTGCTTAGTTGCCAGTATGGAGTGCACGTCGCTATAATAATATCATATTTCTGTCCACCTGAAGAGACATTCATGTATATTAAATTATTCACATTGTAAAAACGTGTTGTTAGCATTATGTGTCAATATTTCACCTTTACGTCTAACCAATCTAATGTAAACAAGTCTAAAATTCTCATTTAAGTTTCACAAAATTATTTAAAAATACTATTTAATATTTCTTTGTTAATTGATTTTATTTGGAATAAACATTTTATTTTAATTTTTAAGTTTTTTATTTTGTTATAATTACGTCACAATTTTGCCCGGAATTCAGTTTTATTGGAGGTAATTATAAAGAAATAGAGCAAGTATCTTATCAACATTTTAATTGGTTGCTTGTCAGATAAGCGACACCTTTACTAGGTTTTTTTAATTTTTTCTCACGCTTCCATATTATACATATTTTGTCTTATTAGTTCTAAAGCATAACATTTGTATTGGTTACTACGAGGATGTAGAAGGGTAAAATCCACAGGCTTTAAGCTACCATTACTCAAACATTATTTTCTAAGATATCGTACAGAACAGAGAAATAAGATATCTGAACCCGTGAATATGAATCAAAAAGAGTTAATGACCTCTTCATAAACATAATGACTACACGAATATTGATAATTGGTTATTTAATTTTTGACGCGGCATTGACGTCAATATGACGATTTTTCTCGAACACACTCTAAAGTACATGGATAACCATTGATATTATAAGTAAAAAGGTGTAGATGGGTTACCTAAACGAAATTCTATCTTCAAAAACGGCACACTAACGCACACATACATCACACGTCAAAGTAGGACGGTATGATTGAAGTAGTGCGAGTGAAAAAGAGATAAATGTCAACGCGATACTCAGTCACGTTGGTCAAATAGCAAACTGAAAGTGCCACTTTTTGACTGCATATAACCTATCTACAGCTTTTTATATATAACCTATTGATTATTATTTTCTAAACAACACTTTTCTGACTGTGTACTCGCGTCAATTAAGTAAGTACCGTCGGTAAACTCTCTTTAGTCCTATAGATGACTCTAAGATGACAACCAAAAATTCAATGTTGTATTTAGATAAAATGTTGACGAATTAGTTTTAGAATTTAGTTGTTTGTTAAATATTAAGAACGATGCGATATGAATATTATGATTGACAATAATAAATGTCTATTAGGAACCGAAGCCTGTAACGAATATTGTAATGGAGAAAAATAAATATTTCAGCAAATAACTGTTGTTTTATTTGAACAGTTTTTACAGCACGTAGAAAATACTAGAAAAAATCGAAAATCTGACCAACAATTTTTCTTTTTGTGTTATTTTCTTTCAAGTGGTTATACTTACTCGGGGTTGGAGTGTCAAGCCTTCTATATTAGTGCAACTACTTTTAACTACTGTACTTAAACAAATAGGTACTCTACAAAAGTGTTAAATCAAGTTGCTTTTCAATTAGCTACTTCAAGCACCTGTACTCGTATTGAAAATGTCACAAAAACATAGTCGGTACCGAAAATTATACCGTATCTGTGAGAGCATTAAAGTTATTTTTCCATGGTGGTCGCGTACGGGACTTGACGTGGGGTCTCGAGTTCTCGACTTCTCGGTTTTGTCAACTTGGTCTACGATATGGACCTCTCAAAGACACAGTGTAACAAAGCTGTAACAAAATCGAAGGGCAATTTACTGCGGAAAATTGTGGATAAACTAGACAAGGAGGGTCCATGGTCTCCTTTATATCACGAATTTAAAGCCAACAGATCGGTCGACCTTGCGTACGTTCAAAACATTAAAATCAATAATAAGCATACCACTGGCATAGAAGAAACAACTGAAGTACTTATTAATACTCTTATCCCTGATGATTCACCGGTAAATGACAGCGACTACCACCAACAGATCAGAGCGTGGGCAGCTGTGCCGCCAGAATCACCAACGTCAGACGTACCAACCACTGACGAATTCATAAATGTTGTTAAAAAGCTACCGGTTAACAAATCTTCAGGTGAAGATAAAATATCTAATAGGATGATTAAAGAAGCATGTAAAACAGCGGGTGACGCGATTTTAACTGTATATAACCGATGCATTGTCGAAGGCGTCTTTCCTCGCAAATGGCGACGCGGATTTATTCGAATAATTCCAAAGAGTGGCGACAAGCCTCCGGACGACCCGAAGTCGTATAGGCCCATTACGCTTCTACCATCTTTGGGAAAACTTCTGGAGCGCCTCATCGTTCCGCGCTTATTACCGGACGGACCAAAATTTCATACTAATCAATACGGTTTCACCTTAGGTAAATCTACAGTCGACGCGGCACTTTCCGTCAGAAGAACTGTTAATCTATCCGTACACAAATACGTAATTGGGATCTTTCTTGACATTTCTGGAGCATTTGATAACGCATGGTGGCCCATGCTTTTACTAAAATTAAAAACCCGCGGTTGCTACAAAAACATCTATAATCTCATTTACTCGTACTTTCTTAACGGTTCCGCGATACTTAAGCTTGGACATTTTTCTATGACTAAAACGCTAACTATGGGATGTCCTCAGGGTTCTGTTATCGGTCCTTATCTATGGAATCTAGGTTTTGATGATTTTCTCGCGATTCCGCTTCCAAGCGGCTGCTCCCTAACCGGTTACGCGGACGACGGCCTACTGCTCATTCAGTCTAGTACTCGAGCAGGACTTGAGAACTTGGCTGACACATGCCTACGTTTAATATCACAGTGGGGTGATCGTAATCGTCTTACCTTCGCACCGCAAAAAACATATCAACTTATACTAAAAGGGAATCTTAAATCATGGCCTAGTATTAAATTTAATAACGTTCCCGTCAAAAAACAACAAGCAGTATGCTACCTTGGCATGGTCTTAGAAAGAAATTTTTCATTTGTCGATCATATAAAAACAGTAGGTGAAAAAGCTAAAAGGAACTTTTATGCCCTAACGAGAATATCCAAAGCAACTTGGGGTTTATCATTTTTAACTTTAAAAACTATATATGGGGCTACCTACTTAGGTTGTATGTGCTACGGTGCACCTGTATGGGCCGATAGGGCCACAATAGGGGCGGTACGACGTAAACTACTTCAAAGTCAACGTTTAGCTTTGATATTTTTATGCAAAGCGTATAGAACGGTCAGTACTGAGGCCCTACCGGTACTCGCAGGTGTACTTCCAGTCGATCTTGAGGTACAGCGTCGTGCTTCAATGTACTATTTCGCGCGGGAAACCATGGACACTAACTTTATACCACAACGCGACTTTAATAAAATTTCTAGATTATTTAAACCGCAGACTGAAGTCTGGGAGGAACTCTTATCCGAATGGCAAAGTAGGTGGGATAATTCCATGAAGGGCCGTCACCTCCATCTGTTCTTTCCATCCGTTCGTGAGCGGCTGGCTAAGACATGGTTGGAGGTTGATCATTGCGTTGCTCAATTTCTCACAGGTCATGGCAATTTTAAAAGTAAACTATATTCTTTCAAACTTGTTGCTTCGCCATTGTGTCAATGTTCCACATCGAACTGTGAATTCGAACAATCTGCACATCACATCCTATGGGAGTGTATTCTTTGGCAGAATGAGCGCAATGTTATGTTGGATAGTATACAGGTTACATCCGGTGTTGTTTATTATACGGACCTTGTGGAAACCAGAACCAATTTCCGTGCGTTCAAGCGTTTTTGCCATACCTACTATTGGAATCATTCGTAACAGCTCACAATTTAGGACCCATTAATTTTTTAACAGATCATATTCCGTGGTGCTAGGCAATCTGGGCTTCTCCCAGTTGTAATTGCCCCTTTGTGCCTATCGGCCTAGTTCTGTTCTGTCTCCTGCTTGATATGGAGGGAAGTGGAAAAAATATACTTTTCTTACTCCTCCGTTGTTCTTTTCTGATTAATTTCGTTGCAGGATCCAAGACAGTTGAATCGTTTCTCCGGGACTCGTCAAGCTTCATTGCTCGGCGCTTTTCTGGCGGACTCCACTGTTGATTCTGGCTTTCAGGAGTTGCAGTGGTTGGGAATAGTGTGGTGGGATTGTCCCAATTTAAAAAAAAAAAAAAAAAAAAGCTGTAACAAAGCTTTGAACCAGCAGCACCTAGTACTTGGCAGCATTTTTTTTCATGAATGGGAAATAATCAAATAACTCCTTCCGCTTTGGGTGGAACAGAAGGGATTGAGTGTGAGACTTTTAGCAAACCCATCCATCCGTATTCCTTCTAATGCCTCTCTAATGTAACTCTTACGTTCAAAATCCTCAACCCTAGCAGGCACTCACTGCACCTCTTTAAGGCGCGCGTCGATCACAACGCGCCGTCGACCCTGGGCAGTCCTCACCATCCGCAGGGCCGTGCATACGGTGGCAGAGAATTGCCTTTAGTTGAGACCCTCCTTCTGTCGCGGCGACTAGGACGTGAGACAGCTGCCCTAGGAGTTCAAGGGTCAAACTTGACGTACAAAATTGGCCCATACTGCTACGTCTCATAACAGCGCTGTCAATGTACCTACCCTTGACTTTGGACTGGAGTCACACCTTTGTAATAATTTGGCAGCCAACAATGATGTCAGCTTAACACCTAGTGGACGAAGACAACATGTTATTACTCCTCGAATAGGACGTACCTTAATGTATACTTAGTTTAAAAATCCTTTACAACCAATTAATATTTTTTGTACACACATCTTATGGCATTTCAATGACAATGTGATCAAAGAAGCCGGTTCTAAAGGTATTTCGAAAACATTTCGTGTTAAAACCACTATTATAGTCAGTTTTGTGAATACAATTAATTTGTGATTAATGGTCATTAAATTTAAAGACAAATTTATATCTACTTGAAATGCCACAAAACCTAATCAGCACTCGGTACACCAAAGGAACATAATAAAGGTCGAGTCCCCCCCACCGCCTCAATCATCCTGTTTACCTGGTACCTAAGTTAAATTTCTAAACAATACCTATTTACATAATCGAATCTACACTCTTGTTCACGGACCATTTAACGCATATCTGTCCATAATTAATTTGACGTAATTCAATGAGCATGTGTTCAGGAATATTATGTGTTTTCTGTGAACTACTTATTTTGTTCCCCGACTACCAGTGAGCTGTCGGCAGTCGAGCTGTTGATTTCGTTTAGAAAGCTTCCTCCATCGTGTTTATAATAATTTCTAAGGGTAAGTCGGTGTCTATACTTTTTATCATTCATCACATCACATGGGCTGCCTGAATTGTTGTGGTAGCAAACGACTTTGTATCGCGTAATATGTGCTTGCAATGAGCCGTGTTTAAGTAAAAAAGTTGGAATTTTAATTTTCAGTATTTATCCAACTATCTACATGGTTTCCAGAAGGACCATTAAAAGTTGTTTTATAACTATAAACTGTTGAGCAGAGACCTCATCCAAACTTCACAATAGCACGCAATTTCTGGCTACTTTTTCCCTACATACAAATATGATACGATCGACACAATACATTCTCTGCGTTGGGACTTATGCGATTTACCACCTCTCCTACCACCTTTGCCAGCCCGGCCGCTCGCTCCTCCTTGGAGCTCCCCACGGCGGCTGGATTATCCCTCGGAGCCTGCACTGCAGCCGCTCCGGGGTGGCGCCCTTCCAGGGCGAGCCTTTCGGCTCGCCGCGCAGCTTCCTGCGCGGGGAGCTTGCGCCCCCCACCTCCAACACGACCCGCACCCCGCCTGCTGGTGGGGATTTTCGGGGCCGGAGCCGTAACCTCACTGTCGTCCGCTTCAAACTGCGGTCCTTCTTTCCGCGGGCCGAGCTACCAGAGCTCGAGCCATCTGAGCTCGAGCTTCTTGAGCTCAAGCCCATCGCCGCGTCGGTCTCCGACCGCGGTTCTCCCTTCCTGCTGTATTTTTTTAAAAATTTATTCTATTAATAAATATAGTAAATGATTACCATATTATGTTTCTTCAAATAACCTATTTTCATTTTTATATGAATTAGACTGATTTTGATTTTGACTAAGGTAAATAAAATGAATCACTAGTAGATCTGGCGCGTTGTGTGGTCACAGTTCTAACCTAACCTAACACAATTTGGTGATCATTTAGGTACTATTTTTTGGTGATCATTTACTATTTTTGGAGCGTTTAATTTGTTCCCGAAAATTTTCATGAAAACGGAACCATTGGGTCGTAAGTTGTTACATGCAGCATGGCATGTATCCAACCTAGTCCCCAGTTTCGTGACTGCTAACGACATCCGTCAGCAGATCCCCGATTTTTGTGATGAAAAGTTGATATAAATGAATTCCTAACCCGTTAACCGGACTTTATGTTTATTAGTCACTCAAAGTTTTCCTCTTTATAATATTAGCGAAGATTAAAACTTCTAAGCATTGAGAATAGCTTCATTTTTAAATCGGTTAAAAATAATTGTGTAACTTCCAACTAATCTCACAGAGTCGTAACTTTAATACGGAAATTAAACAATTATGTTCATAAGCATTAAAAATCAATTCAACAGTTTAGCATTTATGTGCAAAATTAAACACAACTGCGGCGTAGATGCGGTTAATGCGTCATACTTAAGTGCCAAATACACTGCAATGTAAATATTTAGACTATAATATAAGTAGGTAAACATTTACTGTATAATTTATTCCATTAATAGTACATTGATACACGTGAATGACTTATAGGTTTGATCAGAAAATCTAATCAAATAAAATAAACTGTAAAAATATTTACAAAATCCCTCCTGCACTCTTTTGTAATATGTCACATTATTTTAACCATTTATTTATTTATTTGGTTCACCAAAGAATGTTTACACAAATAATTAGGTATACTTAAAAAACTATTTTATAATAAAGCAGTTCATTATTGCTTTATTATAAAATAGTTTTTTAAGCTTTATTATAAATTGCTTTATTATAAAATAGTTTTCTACTCACTGTTTAAAGGTATACACCACAAGCGCAACTTTTAAGTAAGTAGTAATCCTATTAACCTTACAAAATATCTATTTTTTTCGTATCAGATAACATAGTATAAATAAATATGCTAGGACAACTCACACACGGTCATCTGATCCCAAGTTAAGCTCTGCTAAGAGCTTGTGTTATGGTAACCAGACAACTGATATGCATACTTATATAATTTATAAATACATACTTATTATAGATAAATTACACCCAGACACAGAACAAACAATCATGCTCATCACACAAAGTTTGTTCTGGGTGGGAATCGAACCCACGACCTTTGGCTTAGCAGTCAGGGCTACTAACCACTAAACCAACAGGCCCGTCGTATAAACAAAGTATAAACATTACTATAACATTATATTAAGTTAACTATATTAATGAAATGACCATAAAGTTCTAGTTCGTGTATTGAAATAAATATAAATTTTATTTTGTCAAAAATCAGCGTAGCATTTACGGCAAACCCATGTACCTATCCATATCCATGTCAGTCGCCAACACAACAAAATCAACCAAAGCCAATTAATGTCTCGGCAGACATTCCGCAACCCCGGCGGGTTGCGGAATGTTTATAATTGTTACCGTGACCCCGGAACATAAAGGGCAACCGAAGAAACATGAGTGGGTTTTAGTCAGTAAAAGTCTGACACGCCCTCCCGCCGCACCCAGGACGGGAGCAGCCATTTGATGATTTCCCACACCCAAAAAAAAACCATTTAATGTCTTACATTACAGAATTCACCAATTATGAAAGTGAAGGAGACGATAGAAACACTCGTTCAGAAGGTGGATGATAAGTTTTGTCAGCAGTTTGGGTTCAAAATAAGGGATGCAACTTTTGATAAAATAGTAGAGTACATGTATGCTCCGAAGGATGCGTCCAGCTTGGCTGTCACTAGGATTTTATTTGGTAAGTCATTAAACAACATTATAGAGATTTTTTCAATGGTCAAGCTATTTAAAAGTCGGATAAAAAAGGGCAATAACGAATATTGAACTTTCATACGGTACGCAGTAACTATCTGCTCGCCATATCACAGCCGACATAAAACTTAGTTTTGTTGGGCGGTGTGTGGCGACATCTATCGCCGAACATACAAACTACAACTGACAATCCTGCATCTCGATATATGAATATGAGTTAACGGCGACATTAGAACATGTACAGTCGCGGTCTGAAAGTGGTTACCACCATAAGGATCACAATTGCATGCACACATTAAGGCCACAAGTTCTAAATGTCTATTTCATGATAATTTGATTGATCATAGATTATTTTTTTCTAATGATATGACAATCAATCGCTTTAGGTGATGGACTGACTACTAAAAAGGTTTGATATACAGAAAACCTACTTTGAAAAACATTTTTTTTTAAATAAGAATATGAAGAAATAATAAATAAAAGTTTAAAAAAATCTTTATTCAATATCTGGTATAACATCACTCCGCAGCTATGACTAATTTAGTTTTTTGAATAAGAATATGAAGAAAAAAAGCACTGAATAAAATCTTTGGTAAATACTATCTGACCCCCGCGGTTTTACCCGCGTAGTTCCCGTTCCCTTAGAATTAAATAAAAGACTTTCCTATGCCCTTGCTCAGGCTATAGACTTACTCTGTACCAAATTTCATTTAAATCGTTTCGGTAGTTTTGGCGCGAAAGCGAGACAGACAGACAGTTACTTTCGCAATTATAATAGTAGTATGAATGAACTAGTACGGATCCACATCTACGACCAATTTAGTTTTTTTTAATAAGAATATAAAAAAATAATAAATCAAATCTTAAAAAATCTTTATTCAATATCAAGTATAACATTACTCCGCAGTTACGACCAGTGCATAGATGCAACAAGACACGCGCATAGATCAGTATTTCTGGTATCATTTTCTGGTATCACTCGAGCACAGCGTGATCTATCTCGTAGTAGGCATCATCACTTCTTCCTGAATCATTTCCATGATCTATTATTTGGTCTTCTTCGCCGTGACATCTTATTCAAACCTCACAGTAAACCACAAAGATTGTCCCCTGTTCCAGGGTTAAACTTGCCATTTTATTTCTATATGAAAAAAAATATTTCGTAAAATTTTACTCTTGTCTAAACGACGTTCAAACAATATTTTTTGACAAATGTCAATTCAACAAATTAAGAAAAGAGTTTCAAAGCACTTACTTTGGCACTATACCTGTCACTGTTATACAACTGCCAAACGTCAAGTGCACGATAGAGACGAAACATGGCTAAGCCGACGCCGTTGCTTAGTAACGTCTTTGTTATTCTTGTTGTCTCATTTTGCATAATAACTTCTAAAAGGTAACAAGTCACATGATATGGCATTTTAGATTTTAATGAAAAAAGTGTGATATAGAATGTACTTTCAAAATTGGTTAACCTTTTCAGACCGCGACTTTACAACAATCCCTACTAGATCTGACGGGGCAGTAGCCCACCAGACACAACACCCGTCTGGTCGGAGGATCCTCCCTTTTCAACGGAGGATGAGGGACTTTACACTTTGTTCCTCATTCCCCCAAACTGGTGACCCCGACGTGGAAAAATCGGTTACTTATCATATCACTATAGAGCACTCCAACGACCCGAGACAAGACGGTGTCAATGGTACTGATACTGATTCACTGGGACTATGTTGTGCTTGTGAGAAAACTGGAGTTGAATCTTCTTGTACGCCTTTCCAATTTATGCCCTCGTATATGAACCAAATGTCGCTCTTCGTTTATACTTAAAGATATCTCTTTTCGTCTTCTTCGTTCGTGCGACTTTACAAATCTCATTTTACTAAGAGAGAGAGGAAAAGGAAAAATGGAAATTCTCTTCAGCACAGTCTAACTATCTTGCCAACTCACCAGGTCTGGCAATGCTGTTTGACATCCCAGACGAGCGCGGCGGTGCCTTCATGATGATACGGTGGGGAGACCCCAATACCTGCCACTTTCCACTGATCCCGGTACTGACGTCTGTTGGCATGCCTTACATGGCGCTCGTGTATGCTGTTCTATGGCTCGGTAAGTCTAAATATCACTGCCCACGGAAGCATATATAGCGTATGAAATTCGTTATTATACGCTTGGTGTCCGCTTGCTTGCAGCTTACATAAAGCTTGCTTACACACGATATTCACCGCTACAATTTGACTGCACAGTTCGTTTGTGCAGTTTTATACAGGGTGTGGACGAAAATCGACGCAGATTGCTAAAAAACTGTGTCAATTTTCGTACACAAACAAAGCAGTCAAATCGTAGCGTTACATTTATTATATTAAATCATTGCCATGTGTACCGAACATTACGGGTAATCTTCTATTTAGTAATCTGTGCTGTTACCCAGTAAGTGGGTTGTGGAGGCCATCAATTTTATATACGGTCCACTTCAACCAGTGTTTTGCACATGATGAGTTAAAAAATGTTTTAAGAACGTGTGAGCATTGAACATGAGCATTCTATTCAATTCAATCCTTTATTCATAACAATGTCACATTGTGTTAAACGTATAGGTACACTTAAATTTACAATCACATATAATCAATTTCCTCATTACGCTCTCGGCTTCATTCTTTACAGCCTCGACTGTAATAACAAACTTCCCACACTAGTGTCACAAACTCATAACATTGTCAGTCTTGCTGTCAATGGCTAGGAGTAGCTATTAGCTTAGATCTAACAAGACTACTTCTAACTTTCTTTATGTCGTAAGAGAAGAAACCGTTCGGTTTTCTGATATCTATTCTAAAATCTAGCTCCACACTGATCTGCGTGTTTGATAGTGTCAAAGAGTCAGCATTGTTTTGTCTGAGAAGGAGTCAGCACAGGAAGGGGCCCAACAGGGCCAACGCCTGCCGGGGTTGCGGAATGTTTATAATAGTTACCGTGACCCTGGAATATAAAGGGCAATCGAAGGAACATGAGTGGGTTTTAGTCAGTAAGAGTCTGACACGCCCTCCCGCCGCACCCAGGACGGGAGCAGTAATTGGATGAGGTCTTTTAAGAGTGCTAGGACATGTCATGTAGATGTAGGTCTAACTAATGTCGGACGACAACGAGTGGTTAATTTCAGTACTCATAAAACAGCAATACTAAACTTTTACCCTAAGATTATAAATATAGATTTAACCATCAACACTTAAAATATGCTAGCAAGTACCAGGTAACCTGGCGCAAGGTACCAGCAAGAAATTTACTTTTTGACGCCAGCCCCCTTACCATGACGTTTAAAGTAAGATTGTTTTATTCCTGTTCCAGAGTGTGCAAGTGACAGCGTTAGACACGTTGTCTAGCGCCGTCTCTTTCCCACTGAAAGTAATATCGAAGTAATACTGCTATAAGGGCTTGTGGTAGGCCCCAGGTCATAATTATGGCCTATTTAAAGTAGATAAGAGAGAAAGAGTATGTTTAAAGATAGAGGTAAGATTGTCAATCATTACAACTATCCACTCCAATTATCCTACTCCCAATCATTACGCAACTGTTTTTCTTGTATTTTTGAAGTATTCTTAACATACTTGTTATAAACATAGTCCCTAGCTCCGACTTTCTGTATGTTCGTGATAAACTTGAAATCTACTGAAAGGATTCACGCCGCTTTCACTAATAAAACAAAAATAAATAAAATAATATATCTTCATTTCAGACCCAAAGTGTCCATAACGCTGTTAGTGAGTTAGTAACAGAATGTATTTAATATACTATGTTAGTGTTGTTAGTACTAATTATGTAATCCTAAAGCTAATTCCACCCAGTGTCTTTGGAAGAGGCAATCTGGTCTACCAGCAATCATTTTCAGAATGCAACCGTTACAGTAAGGAAGCTGATTTCTTACGCATAATGGCGTGAAAGCCATCCGTGCCGTGTGTAATAAGAAGTCAAAGTGGCTCATAAAGAATGTTTATGTTAATACATATTTATCATAGAGAAGCGGCAAGCCGTGAAATTCAGAGATTTGTTACACCCTTGTAAAGCTGGGATAAGTTGCGTTAACGTTCTAATAGTCTTGCTCGCTCTCAAACCATGAACCACATGTTATCTCTCCCAGGAGCGCTGTGCATAATGCTGGGCTACAAATTCCACGTGGCCGCGCCGCTGTTCACCGCCTGCTACTGGTACCTGTTCCTTATCGAGAAGAGCTTCTGGAACAACCACAGCTACCTGTTCGGACTCATTGCTCTACTACTCAGCTGCACACAAGCTAATTGTTACTGGTAAGACTTTTACTTCTCTGTGAACTGCTGGTGTTCTTTTTTCAAATTAAAGCTGTTATTTTGTTGCCGTTTTTTATTACTTAGTGGTTATTATGTCTTGCATTAGCTTTTTATTGTAAAATGTCGAGTGCGCTATAACGTTATCTTCATCCTGATTTGTTATACATATATGTTATAGGCAATGTGTACAATGCAGGCATTCTATACAATACCTAGGAAATGTATAGAATGCCGGGGTCGTTCAGGCAATGTATGAAATGATGTTCAATGTTTAAACTATTTTACACTTTACCTAGGAAATGTATAAAATACCTAGGCATTGTATAGAATGCCAGTTGAAGCACAGGCAATGTATGTAATCGATTTTTCTTCTCTACGATTTTGTTAGATAGGTACTGATCTTTTGAGAGCTAATCCTAATTTCGACTTCCATTATCAGACAGCGATAAGACATGTGTTCTATTGGTTTGTATGCCTAAGTACATACATACGAGTTTTTGCGTAGAGAGCGTTTCTCCAGTTGCCTTCGGATAAACATTTACATTTACAACGCCCCAAAAATTTTGCTGCAGAAAGTCGCCCTGTTCATTTCTTACCACTTGATTATAGAAATTTGATTTGAAAACAATTATTTTCTTAAATATCTTCACAATCATGTTCAGTTCAGTAATCGACACAAAATCTATGCGCTACGTTATTAAATTAAACATATTATTCAAAAAATACTTAGGTAAAGTTTGGTTTAAACCATTCAAAATCAACATTATTAAACTTTAATTTAACACAAACATTACTCTAAATAATATAAATTAAAAATCTTCTAAAAAGGTTTCATATTGTTTGGTGTACTGCTTGAGTTCTTGTTTTAGGTTTTGTGTGTAGGGAGATAATTAACTCACGCAACTATTACTGTACAAAACTCTATTAATATAATTTTAAGTAGTTACAATATTTGTGTGCACTGGTTACGCTTTTACATGAATTTGAAATAGAATAGAATTATTTATCGACTGGTCGCGAGCGCGCTGTGTGGCGGAGTGTTGTGGAGTGGCGCGTCGCGTCTGCTCCCGCGCTGTCATGGCGGCCGGCCGTAGGGTTGGGACACGGCGTTAACATCCTCCCGCGCCTTGAAACCTCCCGTTTCAAGAGTCGTCCTCGTCCTCTGGGAGTGGGCAGATGCAATTCACTGCTCTGCGCACGATGCCCTTGGTAGTTTTGATGTCGGCGCCTCGACAGGCTCCATCTGAGCCTGGGAAAACTGCTTCTATTCTTCCCAGAGGCCAATTTAATGGTGGGGTAAGCTCCTGCTTCACTAGAACTAACTGCCCAGGTGACAGGTTGGGGTGGCGTTTTTGCCACTTAGTGCGCTGCTGTAGCTCGCAGACATATTCATGGCTCCATCGACGCCAGAAGTGCTGTCTGGCCTGCTCGATCCTGGCGTACCGCTGCAGGCTGCTGCTCTTTGCTTGCTGTAGATCTGGCGCTGGCAGCGCTGCCATAGTTCTTCCGATAAGGAAGTGCCCTGGGGTAAGAGGGGACAGATCGTGAGGGATGGTAGAAAGAGGGGAAAGGGGTCGTGAGTTCAGTATTGCTTCTATTTGTGCAAGCAAAGTTGTGAGCTCTTTAAATGTGAAATGGATATCACTCAAGACCCTTTTCAAATGGTACTTAGCAGACTTTACAGCTGCCTCATGCAAACCTCCAAAGTTTGGGGAGTATGCAGGTAGAAATTTAAATTTTATGCCTTCTTCTGTAAAAGGCTCTGACACAGAGTTAGAGTTAGATTTTAGAAAAGTACCTAACTCGCGACTGGCACCGACAAAATTTGTGCCATTGTCGCACCATATTTCAAGGGGTTTGCCCCTTCTACTTATAAAACGACGCAAAGTTAAAATAAAAGCTTCTGTGCTAAGACTACTTACTAATTCTAAATGTACAGCTTTGGTCTTAAAACATACAAAAACACAAAAATAGCATTTGATTAATTTGGAACCGCGGCCTTTTCTATCACTGTATAGAAACGGCCCAGCAAAATCTGTACCTGTGACCTCAAATGGATAACCTGGACTTAACCTAGGAGATGGTAAGTTACCCATGATTTGTCTGGCAACTGCTCCTCTCATGCGAGTGCATAAAACACATTTTCTAAAAACTTTACGAGCTAAAGCTCTTCCTCTTAGAGGCCAATACTTTTCGCGCATTAGTGAGAGGAGAAGTTGTGGACCTGCGTGCAGGTGTAAAATATGGTAATAGGTAAACAATAACTTAGCTAAGTGATGATTAGAATCAATGAGAGTGGGGTGCTTCTTAGTGTATTCAAATTCTGAGTTTTGCAGTCTGCCACCAACTTTCATTAATCCATCATCATCAATAAACGGACTTAAACTTAACAATGGAGCTACTTTACATTGCTTCTCAAAATTTGGAAAACTTTCTTGTTGAGAGATGTAAACTAACTTATTCTCTGCATATGCTAATTCTTCTACAGTTAACATTTGCTTATTCTGATTCTCAGGATTCTTAACATTATTATAAAATCGAAAAATGTATGCAACAATACGTCTTAACTTAGTGAAACTAGAATAATTCTTAATACTAATTACAGAACTAAAAGTTTGTGCCTCATTCACACAAGTATTTACTTTTACTTCAGGTAGTGTTGCATTCATTACATTGCTGCCTTGACATGGCCAATGTTCTTCTCCATCCTTAATGAATGTAGGTCCCTGCCACCATAATGACAAGAATTTTATTTCGTTTGGAAAGACACCACGAGAGCCTATGTCAGCCGGGTTCTGTGATGTAGGGACATACAGCCATTTGCTGTCATTGCACAGTTCATTAATAGCTACTACTCGATTCGCTACAAAAGTTTGTAGTTTATGTGAAGGCGTGCACAACCAACCCAGTACTATTTTAGAATCAGACCAATATACTTTATTAGAAATATCACAACGTAGTGATTTACAAACTTTATCACATAAGCGAGCCACTAGAAGGGACCCACAAAGTTCTAACCTGGGTATAGTTGTAGTCTTCAGTGGCGCCACCTTAGCTCTAGCAGCCAAAAGACGTACAGTCACATTGCCTAGAGCATCAGTTGACCTCACATATATACATCCAGCATAAGCCTTCATACTGGCATCCGAAAAACAATGTAACTCTATAGTTACAGGATTAGCACAACAATCATTTTTAGGGATATTAATAGTTTGCAAGTGATTTACATTATCAATAAAATTTCTCCATATCTTATTGATGTTAGGAGGTATCTCGTCATCCCAAGCTAGTTTCTGAGACCAAAGCATTTGTAGAATTACTTTACATACAATAGTGCAACAACTTGATAAACCCAATGGGTCAAATAGACTAGAAGTAAGGGATAGAATGGAACGCTTAGAAAATGGAGTATCATTATTACAGTCATATAGTTTAGAGGATACCATTGGAATCTTATCAGTATTAGGATTCCATTCTATTCCGAGTGCATGGCTTGGCGATGAGATAATCTTAAAGTTTACATACTGTTCCCTTATGTCAGGTTGCCTTTTGAATCTCTTTTCTAGTGAAAACAAACAATGCTTAGCTCGAGCATGAGAATCACCTAATAGTACTGGTTTATCTCGCAAAGGCAACGTGACACAAAATCTGCCGTCTTCCAGGCGGCGCGTGTGCTGCACGAAGTGCTCCTCGCAGGCACGTTCCTCCTCCGTTAGCTTCGGTGTCTCCGGCAGCTCCTCCAGCTCCCAGAACTGCTTCAGTGGTTGTCTTATAGCTTGACTGAAATTACAGTGAATTTCCTTACTAGGTACATAGTTAGGACACATGATGGGCCCTACCACTAACCAACCAAACTGGGAGTTTTGTAGTACAGGTTGATTAGAATTTCCCAATTTGATCTGATTAGTAGGACAAATTACATCCCAAAAAATATCAGCTCCCAATAACAGATCTATTTGAGACGGGTTATAGAATGTAGGATCTGCCAGTGTGA
Source organism: Athetis lepigone (assembly GCA_033675125.1). Taxonomy (NCBI): domain Eukaryota; kingdom Metazoa; phylum Arthropoda; class Insecta; order Lepidoptera; family Noctuidae; genus Athetis; species Athetis lepigone. The sequence continues at coordinate 3,812,601 of CM066229.1, read as the reverse complement.
TATTTTTAGGCATGTTTAGTGTTGATACATCAACTTTAGAATTAGGTAAATTACTTGTTATTTTTGGGATAACAAATGCTTTTATCTCTTTACAGTACTCATTAGTACGAGATTTAATAGTAATGTGACAGCATTCTAGAGCTGCACACGTCATGTTATTGATGCCAGTTACAGATACAGTGTTAATAGATTGGCTATCAATACATAGTTTAGATTTTAGAGATTCCGATATAAATGAGGATTGACTACCGCAGTCCAATAGGCATCGGATCTCATGGCTTTGCTTATTGCTACTTAATATAACAATTGCCGTGGATAGAAGTACCTGGTTTTCCATACAGGTTGATAACGCAATAGGATTACATATACTTGTAGTAGGATTAGAATTATCTTTACTTTCTAAATTACTAGAACTAGACAAATTAGTTTTATGCAACAAGGAATTGTGTTTCCTTTTGCAAAATCTGCATGGAGTGGCAGGACATTGATGAGCAAAATGTCCACTCCTCAGACAATTTACACATAACTTATGTTTAGAAACTTCTACATTTCTATCATTAATAGACATGCTATTGAATTTTTCACAATAGTAAATGAAATGTTCACCACCACATATTATACAGGATCTAGATTTACTGGAATTGCCTTGGCAAGCTGCGGCAACAAATGTTTTATTGTATCGCTCAGAACGAGGCGCTTTATCATTTGACTTCTGTGGTTTTTCATTTGTAGTATGCTTGTCACCGTGGCTTGCGTTGACCATTTCCAAAATGTTAGCACTATTTCTTAAAAACTCATAGAAATTATTTAGTGTAGGTTTATCTGGCAAACTATTTCTATATTCCTCCCATTTGGTGGAGGTAGTTGAATCCAATTTTTGACTAAATAGAAAGATGATTAAAGTATCCCAATTATCTGTTTTTTCTTTTAAACTATTTAATGCTCGCATGTGCTTCGATATGTGATCCACTAGTGCTCTGAGTGATGCTTCTGATTTCTTGACAGTTGTTACATTCATTAGTGACACTAAATGATTGTGCACCAATTGTCTAGTATTATGGTATCGATCACATATCAATTTCCATGCTACCGCATAGTTACTGGTGGAAATTTCCAAAGATTCGATTACAGATGCCGCTTGACCACTTAACGATAGTTTGAGATATTGAAATTTATTTATTTCGTTTAAATCCGGATTATCATGAATTAAAGAACTGAATGTGTCGTGGAACTCTAGCCATTTGTTGAAATTTCCATCAAAGTTAGGTAGCTTAATTGTTGGCAACTTGATATTGCTAAAGTTCTTTTCACCGCACTGTGACTGGACACTTTCAAATGTATCTTGAGCATTATTAGATTTAGATAATATTTCTTGAGCAAAACTTATTTGGTTATAAAAGATAGTTTCTGTAGAATCTCTATCTGAGTCCTCAGTGGCATCTAACAATTCAATTTTATCTTGCAATACATCATAGTTATTAAACAATACTTCAATTTTATTTAACCTTAATTTTAACTCTAGGAATTGCTGTTTTGTTGTAGACTCATCACATATAAATTCACTTAAATACTTTTTGAAGTTTGTTAATCTTCCCTTTATAGATGCCCTTTGGCGTTTTAAGTCTTTTAACTCTGTGTCAGACATGTTACAGAATGAATATGCACTGGCTTATGCCCACCAAATAATAAAAGTTAACTAAATACCTGATCTCCACGCAAACCTCACAGCTACACATGCAGCAGCTGCAAATCAGCGTCAGTAGACCACGTGGTAAGGTCCCGGCGTCCCGGTATGCCCGCCGTACAAGTCACGCGGAGCGCGGGGGAGGGTCGGCACGCGCGGGGGAGAGGTTCGTCCGGTACAGGCGTCACTCGCCTCGTGCGCCGATGTGCGCGCCGCGCCTTATGTATATACACCTAGGTACTCTAGGTATGTGCTGAGCTGAAACGGTTTATATGATGCGCTGTAAAGCGGTGCAGAAGCTAGCAGCGTGCAGTTATGGAGAGAAATGACACAGAATTATAACAGACAGAGTATATAGACGTATGTACGTCCCTTTAGGCGGGAAATGCAACAAACAGCAATAACAATGAGACAGATAGTATTTTCGATCCTAGGGATTACAGCCTATGTAATCGTTAGCTGAACGAATATGTACAATAGGTAACTGTACCCTCTTGGTGAAATAGTAAATAGGTAACCTACGGTTGAAACCTATGCAAATAGTGACTCCATCCACTTTACAGTTAAGCTAGACACTCGCAGAGTCGCAGCCGTAAATTCTTAGCCACAACCAATGCTCACACAAATAAAAGAACACAAAGGTACCGGAATCGGGGATGTCTAGTAGGTAGGATAAGGAACGGGCACACCTTATTACAGAGGTAGCTTGCTGCCAGGCCCTGGATTCCACTTCCAACCTCGACTGGTCCGTACTCCCGGGGTTGTGTAGACTTCGTCTTCGTTCTTCTAGTTATTCCGCGCTTCCCGCACGGAACAAAGTCCTGTCACGGTCGCCATAATGTTTGGTGTACTGCTTGAGTTCTTGTTTTAGGTTTTGTGTGTAGGGAGATAATTAACTCACGCAACTATTACTGTACAAAACTCTATTAATATAATTTTAAGTAGTTACAATATTTGTGTGCACTGGTTACGCTTTTACATGAATTTGAAATAGAATAGAATTATTTATCGACTGGTCGCGAGCGCGCTGTGTGGCGGAGTGTTGTGGAGTGGCGCGTCGCGTCTGCTCCCGCGCTGTCATGGCGGCCGGCCGTAGGGTTGGGACACGGCGTTAACACATATTATGTAGGTATTAAAAATGTGAAGTCAAGTGTGAGAATATTATTTACCATTTAATTATTAAAAGTAATAATAGAAATGACATAATGAAATAATAGAAACACGTGTCTCCTTCCCGTGGTCGTTCATTACACACATTGCCTGAGGCGCTTTAGGCATTTTATACAATACCTAGGCAATGTATGAAATTAATCGTATTATATACATTGCCTGAAAGTTTTAGGCATTATATATAATGCCTAGGCATTCTATACAATGCCGGATTATACACATTGCCTATAACATATATATCTCTCTCGCCTGAGTGTTATGTCTTTTGGGTAACTAACTGCCCGACTGTCGTAGTCGCGTCAATCTCTGATTTAGGATGTCAGTTGTAGTTTACATGTTGAGCGAATAACCTATAATGGTGCCGCCGATTCTCTTGTGCACAAACTAACGTAAATTTAAATTAAGTGCATCTTTCTCTTTCCATTTCTTAAAGAAAAGGACAGAAGATACATTTTAGTTTAATCCTGTCAAATTAGACAGCGCCTGATGAAAATTGCCGTAGATTGAGACGCCATGTTTTTAAATTGCGTCTAAATTATCAATGGAGTGTCTAAATTTGACAGCACTTAACTTATTTGATCTTCTATCCTTTCCTTAATTGAAAGGAAAGAGAAAGATGCACTTAACTTAAAACGTTAGTTTGTGCACAAGAGAATCGGCACCAATATATTGTAAAAAAAAAAGCTCTGTAAACTTTATGCAAGTAGCAAATAAGTAGAGTATTTCGTTCATTGTAATTTCTTTACGATAAGAGATTTTTGCTAGAATAATTTGTAGGGTACTGAGCTCGCCTTAAATCTTCATAAATTATTATACAAGGTGTATTTTTGGTCTTGCTCAACCCGCTAGGAGATGATTCTACCCATAAAGACAAACAACTTTTATTATGGAACCAACTCTGAAATCGCGAAAAAAATATCAGCTGTTTCATACATTATGGTCGGGAGGGCAATGAACTTTTCATAGAAACAGCTGATTTATTTTTCGCGATTTCAGAGTTGGTTCCATAATAAAAGTTGGTTGTTTTTATGGGTAGAATCATCTCCTAGCGGGTTGAGCAAGACCAAAAATACACCTTGTATATGTTGTTTTTAGTAAAATTATGTACACAAAAACGTGCGTTTCGCGAAATAACACGCTACGCTAACTAGCATATTATTATGATTTTTTATTAAGTTTACGCAAATCTAAAATTCACGAAAAAAGAAAATTGTATTTACATAAATAGGGAAAATTTTCAAGTTTTTCAGCACATTACCTTCTAGGACTGCATAGTTCATTAGGCAACTCTTTTCGGTCATTTACACGTCATTTATTTATAGTGGAAAAATGAAACGTAGTGAGAATTCTTAATTCTCTTGTACCTATTATAATAATCCTTACTAATATTATAAATGCGAAAGTAACTTTGTCTGTCTGTCTGTCTGTCTCTTCTTCACGCCTAAACCACTGAGCCCATTTTGAATGTAATTTGTTACAGATATAGTCTGGGACTCGAGAAAGGACCTAGGATAGTTTTCATCCCGGAAATCCCCCAGGAACGGGAACTATTTCACGCGAACGAAGTCGCGGGCAAAAGCTAGTAATGAGATAAAACAAAAATCCTGTCTATTGTTTGTAATGCTACGTTTACATTCAGCCCATGCCGCTGCTCCTCGCACTGCCGGCAATAATTCCCTAAATATTGCCGCAGCAGGATCGAGAGAAGTGTGTGTGTTTACGTTTACTTGGTGTTTACATACTGCCCTACCATTCACTTCGCTTTCAAGTTTCGGCAATGGCAGACGTCGAAATAATCACAGCGGCCGCGCTGTCTCTTTTTGCGGTACATAATTATGTTCGATGCTTAAAAAGATATCGAATACAAAAAAAGAATGTTCGTCGTAGACGATGGTGGCCGATATCTGTCCATCGAAATAGAACTTTGTTAAGTACATAATTATCAACCTAACTACTTAACTGATTTTTTTAGGGTTCTGTAGTCACTAGGTACCCTTATATTTTCGCCATGTCTGTCTGTCCGTCTGACTGCCTGTTTGTCTGTCCGTCCTCTCCTCGCTTAATCTCTGTGAGCGTTAGCACTAGGAAACTGCTTTGGTACCAATATGTATATCAATCACGCCGACAAAGTGGGAAAATAAAAATTGGAAAAAAAAAATTTATTAGTGTAGCCCCCCTATATGTAAAGTGGGAAGTGTTTTTTTTTATTTCAACCCTACTGTGTGTTAAGTATGTTGTTGGATAGGTATTTAAAAATGAATAGGGGTTTACTATAATAGTTTTTTCTGTTTCCAGTAATTCTAAGAAACTAATAGTAACTATTCTCGTTGCTCCATTCGAACGGCACAAAAAACCGCCATTTCGGGGAGCGCCGGGCAGCGCGAGTGGCAATGGCAGGGGCATGAGAAGTATCGCGTTTACACGATCGTCATGCCCACTTCCCTGCTCACTACGGCTGAATGTAAACGCGGTATTACACTGCACACTTGACACACGTTTCACATACAAAAAACCAAAGACAATCACGTGAGAAAACTTAAATATCTCATCATTAAATTACTAAATAAGTAAACAAATATTTTCCGTAACGTGTTTGTTATTTAAACTTCATGCGTAAAGGTACAAAGGTGGACTTACGGATTAATTTTGTCCAATACTTAGACGAGAAGGGTTGCTACATGTTCAGCCCAAAATCGACATTGTTTCGAAGAACATCTACGAGACTTTTCGGAAAAGGCAAAACAAAATCCCCTGCTGATGTTATCACTATCCCTCATTTCATCAAAGCATTCATTCCATTGAAGAGCTTACTTAATATTATCGGCCTCTTTTAGAAGTTTCTTACCTCCCTATACTCACAGGTCATTGGACACTTACCTGGACGCTACAAAGAAGAAGTCTACCGTGCCTTACTGGAACTACTTCATCTTGAAGTACCAGTTCTTCATCCTGTACTTCATGGCGGGCATGAAGAAAGGTACCGCGGAATGGCTGACCGGCTACTCTGTGCAGAACTTGAGTGAACACTGGGTGTTTGATCCTTTTAAGTAAGTGTAATTTCGCAGTTGTAAGCAAGGGGTGATATTATGTTCTTGTAGCTTTCTACGGTTAGTAGGCTTCTGGCTATTTAGAGAGACTGGGAGCTAACACCCTTGAAGGGGCAAGATGGCAAGAGGAGCCAAAATAATACAAATACTTAAAAAAGCCATTCAATTTATTCAGTTCTCATTGTTTCCCATTGTTTGAATTTGTTTGTTGTTTATAGTTAACGAAGGTTAATGATGTAATGAAGCATCAGTGTAATATTTTGTGTAATGATTTTAGTACTCCTATCTAGGGCTAGGGCGCTGACGTGATCACTGATAATCCGTACTAATATTATAAATGAGAAAGTAACTCTGTCTCTCTGTCTGTCTCTTCTTCTTCGAAATTTGGTACAGATATAGTCTGGGACCCGAGAAAGGACATAGGATAGTTTTCATCATATTCGACATAGGATAGGATCCACGCGGACGAAGCCACGGGCAAAAGCTAGTGATGAATAATTAGGTTTGACAGGCTAATCTAATATTATACAATGACTTAAAATTTCGGTTAATATACCGACCGAACCTTAATTGAGATTTTAGACTAATTGGATTGAATGCCTAAATTAGAAGACCGGCCATGTGTGTATCTGGATTATTCTGGACACTGGCACTTTATTCAGTCATACGATTGTGATGACTATAAACTCGTTAATCTGTAGCTCATGTAAATACAACAATTAACCTGACAGGAGACTGGACAGTTAAACATACTTATAAAAATATGCACTTTAAAGCTTATTAGTTTCGCAAACGTGTTTATACTTCCAATTTTTTTTAAAGGCAAATCCATCGTAATCCCACACTAATGGGATAAAGCGATTTTCTCATAGGCTTCGTTCTAGTACGAAAATTACTGCCAGTCATGAAAATTGTGTTTGTTTTTAACTGTTTTCGACATTTTGTTACAAGAGGCACTTACGTAAGTGTTATCAAATAAATATACCTACGTACTTATAATAGAACAACAAGTTTTTTGTTTCAAAATAAGTAGACTTTAGGTTTTTTTTTTTATCCCAGACCTAGGCTTCTACTTGAGTTTTGCCGGAGTTTATGACGAGGCAGATGGTTGGATTGAATAAAATCAATTCGATAATGTAAACTTCTTTTAAGTTAAAAGTAAATAAATCTATAAAAGATGACAGTTATTTAAAACACAAATACTAAACATTTATTTAATATTTATTCAGACAATCTTCCTTTCACCGCCACACGATAAACTATTCTTACAGTTAGGTTAGTCCATTCGCCCATCCCATCCAGACATAATATGGCTGCAGCTGAAGAAAAATCACTATAATTTGTATCTGAAGGTTTCGAATTAATCCATTTCCTATTGATTAATACAACCTTCAACTTTGCCCTAATATTCCTCCAACATAGTTATAATAATGTACTAGTTTTTCCACAGATACTTTCTCACGGTTCCTCAGACAGACTACCTGATAGTGCACTGGTTCGTGTTCGTCTTTGACCTGACGGTGGCTGTGTGGATGATGTGGGCCACCAGCAGACACGTGGCTATGCTGTTCTGCGCCATGTTCCATCTCATGAACAGCCGGCTTTTCCGGATAGGTAAAATGTCACATTTGGTCAAAATAATAAGCTACTAAACAGCTGTCTAGGGGCTGTGCGGCTGAGTTGCTATGAGGAAAATCAGAGGACTGTTCTAAGAAAAGTGCATTCGGAAATGGTTTTAAACCTTATTATAAGAAAGAAAACTCCTGTTTGTATTTTGTTGGATCCCGTACAATTGGTCTGATTGCGATGGAATGACCAATCTAACTATGTATATTTCAATATTTCAATTACAGATCATAACAGAATAAGATTTTAAGTACTTTTTTTCAGGAATGTTTCCGTGGGTCTGTTTGGCAACAATGCCATTGTTTTATCCCTTTGACTGGCCTAAAAGACTCGCATCGTTCTTCAAAGAATTCGTTACCAAACTGAAGTATTGCTTTTGTGCTAAGATTAAGGAGTATAGAAAGGAACCTCTTTGTGAATGCCTAACGAATTATTCCAAAGATCATATGAACAAAGTTATAGAAAATAGGGAAGATATTGGAAGAGAAACAATTAAAGATCCTGAAGAGAACACCGCTATTAATGACAAAAATGATGTTGGAAATGAAATAGCAAACCTAGACGATGTATTTTATAACGAAAAGGAAGATCATGCTAAAAACGAAGAACAACTTGTTAAAAACGAACCGATGGTTCCAGAAATAGCTTCTAATGCTGCCAGTGATAATAACAATGGAAGGAAAGTCACAATGTACCTCATTATGGCATATGTTTTCATTCAAGGCTTTCTACCGTATTCACATTTTATAACAAAGGTAACGAATGACAATGATTTAATAGATACTTCATTATGATCAACTAAGTTTACATTCGTTATTGGCAGGTTTTTTTTATTTAATTACATTACATTATATACACACATCAAAAGTGTCTAGGGATATTTTAATTAAACCTAAATAACTAATATTCTATTAACTTTTTGTTAAGACACCTACACTTTAAAATAAACCTTGTTTAATTGCCTATCTAATCTGATAATAAACTATTAGATAAAGTTAAATTAAAAAAAAAACTTAGAAGAAGAGGAAAAACTCAACAAAATTTCAATTTAACTTTATTTTTGAAATTTCAAAACCTAAACAACAAAACAATTTTTTTTTATAACAATTGTTGGAAACTTAAAATTAATAATTCGTGGATCCACCTAAGACTCTCCTGACACATCTGGAGCGGTTCTGCATACTCAAAACAAGGGTGTCAATATCCTGTTGTGGATTACTGTCCCAAATCCTGCTAAGATGCAAGAAAAGCTGGTTTTGATGCACAATATCAACAGGGAAATTCCTACGAGCTCTTCTCTGAAGGATATTCCAGGCATGCTCAATAGGATTTAAGTCAGGGGATTGTGCAGGCCGGTCTAAAGCTTGGATAACATGCTGGTGTAACCAACTTGTAACGATACGCGCCGTATGTGGACGGGCATTGTCGTGCATTAGCTGGAAATTTTGTCCCATTTGCTGATTGTGGGGCAAGATTACAGGCTCTAGCACCTCATCTCGGTATTTTCGAGCAGTCATATTGCCTTGTATCCAAACGAGGTCCGTTCTACCGCCGAGACGAATTCCTGCCCAAACCATAATCGTGCCACCTTAATATGCATGAACTTGTTGTGGGTGCTGCAGTCGATTCCAACGTCCAGGTTTTCTCCAAACGCGTACTCTTCGCGAATCAGGATGAAATCCAAACCTAGATTCATCAGTGAAAAGCACAAGTGACCATTGAGAATGGTTCCAGTTTTCGTGTGCAATAGCCCATTGTAATCTTCTTCCTCGATTACCTCTCCTTAGTGCTAATACCCAAAATGGCCAAAGTTTTTTTTAAATTTAACTTTATCTAAAAGTTTATTATCAGATTAAATAGTCTATTAAACAAGGTTTATTTTAATGTGTACATGTTTTAACAAAAAGTTAATAGAATTTTAGTAATTTAGGTTTAATTGAAATATCCCTAGACACTTTTGATGTGTGTATATATGCTTTCGATGGTTTACTTAGGTAAGAAAATTGACTGCAATCCCAAGCTCACTTCACCAACATTCTTCAAGATAAATTTATTTTTAACAAGACATTTGGTTTATAGCAGAAATATAAAGTTCCTAATAAATTTGAAATTTAAAGAATGGTCGTTATTTCATATTTAAAGTCTTAAAAAACTCTTTGAATATTTTAAGAACCGTTAAAATTTAAAACCTTGGACATTCACACTTTCAACCGTACCAAATTAATTGAAATGTTTTTATAATGCAAGAAATTTAAAATGAATTCATAACTTTGAAGGCATAAAAGGTAAAAAGGGAACAGAAAAAAGCATTTCGGTTGCATAGAAAATAATCCGCGGGAGGCGAGCGTGGGCGGTTCTCTTGAAAAATTTAAAGGCTTTTCATATTTGACCTAGAATCGCCTCTCGTCTGGTTATTAATAAACTTCGTTCTGGCAACTATGTGCTGAGTGTTGGTTTTCTAAAACAGGGGATGAATATTCAGATAGCCATCTTGTTTAATGGTAGTTTATTTACTAACGATCATTTTCAATAACTGATCTCTGGGGATTACGTTACTGGAGATAGATATTTGTCATAAGCGATATAACTAGATGTCAAAATCGTATCTATAGTTGCCATTGCCAAATCTACCGTCATTAAATTATTGGCGATACCCGTAAGCAACCCAGTTTTCCCATAGGTATAGAAATAAGATAGCGGCTGTATAATTTAATAAAATGGTAGTCAGATCACTATTGATAATGATAATGAAAAACCAGCCATGCAATATTGAATCAGTTATTTGTTAGGTAGATACTTTAACTAGATAATGCTAATCAATGTTAAATCGATTATGTCAATTTAGATGGAAAATTCCGTTGCAGGGTTACAACAACTGGACAAACGGCCTCTACGGCTATTCCTGGGACATGATGGTCCACTCGTGGGACATCAGCACCATAGTCGTCAAAGTAGTGGACAATGAGAAAAACGAAGAACTATACTTCGACCCAGAAATGTACACACTAAACGACAGATGGTCGAGACATGGAGACATGGTGGTGCAATACGCACACTGCTTAAAGAATAATTTGGAGAAATCAAGAAATTCCATATGGAGAGACCCATCGAAGGTTTTGTCCAATAACATATCTGTTTACGTAGACATCTGGTGTTCGATGAACGGAAGGTTCGTTCAAAGAATGTTTGACCCGAAGGTGGATTTGCTCAAGGCGTCGTGGTCTCCATTTTGTAAGGTGCCGTTTTTAATGCCCCTGTTAGATGAAGCAGTGCATTGGAGAAAGGATTTAGACGAAATAAGGAGCAATGTACATTCTTGGAGTGAACACAGCGATGTTATTTTCTTTGCTGATTTTCCAGGTCGGTTATTTTTTTATAGAAATGATGTATTACCAAAACCTACAGGATTCATATCAGAAAACTTTATTAGCATGGCACGTGAAATTGGAAGTAGGGTTACGGCTAAATAACAAAAGAAATGCGAACCAAAGCGCAAGCGCGGACCCATCGTTATGGATACGATGGAGTTGCCCAAGATCCTAATTCGAGTTTTAAATTCTATTTCATATTCTCAAGACTCCAGATTCTGTTATAAATCAGGAAATGACACAGAAAAGATAATCAGGTCTCTTTCTCCTAATCGTTATAGATTCTTTTAATTAAAATTACTTATATTTATTTGGATATTTTAGTTTTGAGAATAGTTTTGTATTGTTCAAGTCGTCATTGCCATTATGTACCGTGTTTGGCGATACTTTTATAAATCTATGTTTCAAATTATTTATTTTCTTTAATATGAATGATACTATCTTCTGCCCGCGGCTTCGCTCGCGTTAGAAAGAGACTCAAAGTAGCCTATGTTACTTTCCATCCCTTCAACTATCTCCACTTAAAAAATCACGTCAATTCGTCGCTCCGTTTTGCCGTGAAAGAAAGATAAACATACAGACAGACAGACAGACCGACACACTTTCCCATTTATAATATTAAGTATGGATATGTCGCAGTTATCTGGTTAAATCAGCTATTTGATTGTATGACTAGCGCGTTCATTGAATGACGACATTTAATTGAATGACTAAACGACAACTCGTCAAGTTGTTTATTGTAACGTTCAACTACTTGACTGAACGTCATTTAGCATTGTCGTTAAATGGGATATAGTCGACTTTGTAATGTTTGTTTAGGGTGACCATAAGTTCGCAACTTAAAAACTTAACTTCCTTTACATAACAAAAATGAGGACATGACATGACACACTTAATTATGATTTTAATTTTAAAAAACTTTAAAACTGGCCGGCGGGCGGCGGCGTATTAATAGGTAAATCCATGCTGTCACACTATTTTATCAAGAATAAGTCACTTTAAAGTAAATTTAATCAAAATAACATCAAGACAGTGCTATCTGCGCGAGCTATTTTACGCCATATTTGTTTTGGTGACTACTAACGCCGTAGTGAAAAAAAAATGAACTAAATTACAATCACCTGACTGATATTACGTCCGCTCTGTTCAAAGGGCTATGCTACAATCAGCTATCTAGTTGGACTTTGAGTGACGCTTGTTCAATCAGCTTTCGGCCTAGTCATTCAGTTAAATGTTGCTATTCAATGAACGCGCTAGTCATACATACAATCAAATAGCTGATTCAACCAGATGACTGCGACAGATATACTACTTCTATCAACGTTTAACTAAATCCTACATTAACATTAGCTATAAAAATAAATGTTTTTTTTTAGAATAACCTATTATTTCACACATTTAAGCCCGGTTTCCACCGCGAACGGAACGGACCCATTAATGATTCGTTACACTCGCAAGCACAAACTGCATTGTTATTCGACTATTTGGTGGTGGAAATACAAGTATGCAGTTTGCACTTGCGAGTTTAACGGAGTCATTAATGGGTCCGTTCCGCTCGCGATGGAAACCGGGCTTTATTTACATTTTTATTTTTAAGAATTTTAATACTTCTCAGTAGAACATAATTATGCAATAAGATGCCCTTTTGACTGTACCATACGTCGTAAGCATGATACCTACAAAAATTAAATACAAAAACAATTCATGAATATATTTTCAAAGTGAGTAATTGTTACCCTGAGTTGTTACAGCTATTAAAATTAACCCTGTGTAAAAACTACTATGTAATAAAACAAATGTCTATTAAAATAAAAGTACTATCCTATAATACAAGGAAGTTTGTTTATAGCAGTTTAATTAGCTTAGCACGTTGGTAGAGGTCGAAAAACAAACATTTTAGATTTTAGGCATATATATAAAATTATAAACTCAATGAATGACATTTTGCTGTCGATTGGTGATGTAAAAATAGTTCAATTTAGTAGGTGAAGGTAATAGTAATATTGGTCTGAGTAGTAAACATATTTTCATTTACCAATCCAATCCAATTTAAATGTTTTAGGAAGAGGTTAGAGTCCGACATAACATTCTGTGTTTTTTTTACGCACAATGGCCCAACCATGAGGATAAGTGGTGACAAGTCCTACGAAACTAAACTAAAACCCTCTTGTTTTACCCGTAAAAATATAAGCAGTGTACTCTACTTTGATTGTTCTAGGATTCGAGTTATATGAAGTCCTAACCTAGACCTTACTGCAGCCGTCGACCCCTGTGCTGTGCTAGGATTTTATCGTATACTAGCAGCCTGCCTTAGATTCATACGGGCTTTTAAAGTCTCGGGCTTTCTCTACTGTAATGTGCACGTATTAAAAACCGCATTAAAAGTAGTAACAGACAATCGAACTTGGTTCGGAACGCACCACGAACATGATGCGCTTCGAACCAAATTCAATCGTGTGGCGCATGATCCGCCGATTATTATTTATCACTACATAGTATAAAACAAAGCCGCTATCCTCTGTCTGTCCCTATGTTTTTTTTTTTAATAGATAGAGTGATTCTTAAGGAAGGTATATGCTTAATACATGCTTATTATAGCAGAGAAAAGCCGGGATTTTTAAAGATTAATAACACCTGTGCGAAGCTGGTGCGGGTCGCTAGTTATTAATATTGGTACGGCTGGTTCGGAGTTCGGAGCGCCGCCGCCGAGCGCTTGCACATCGAACGCGGTGCGGTCCGCACCGATTCGATCGTGTGGACGGCGCACCGAACCACACAGCTTGTCGCATAACTATATCGGATTTATTTATATGTGATTTCACAAGATCCAACAATTCAATACTTAAATGCTTCGGAACTCATTCGAAGATGTATGCGAAAATCTTTATCATCGAGATTTTTAATGAGATTCATATGACTGTATTGTTGTCTGTTTCTGAGATAAAATTTTGCCCATTCTTTTCTTCTTTTTCGTTGGTTATGTAATGGCGTTGAGACCAAAAATTGCATTTTTTAATTGCAGCAACTAACTTTGCTAAATCGCCATTACATAACCAACGAAAAAGACGAAAATAATGGGCAAAATTTTACAGTCATACTAGTTATACAGTCATATGATATGAATCTCATTAAATATCTCGATGATAAAGATTTTCGTATATACATATATCTTCGAATGAGTTCCGAAGCAATTTTATTTAATTGTTGGATCTTGTGAAATTCATACTAATATTATAAATGGGAAAATGTGTCTGTCTGTCTGTCTGTCAGTCTGTATGTTTGTCTTTCTTTCACGGCAAAACGGAGCGACGAATTGATGTGATTTTTTAAGTGGAGATAGTTGAAGGGATGGAGAGTAACATAGGCTACTTTTTGTCTCTTTCTAACGCGAGCGAAGCCGCGGGCCAAAAGCTAGTCACTTATAAATAAATCCGATATAGTAATGCGACAAGCTGTGTGGTTCCGTACGCCGTCCACACGATCGAATCGGTGCGAAACGCACCGCGTTCGATGTGCAAGCGCTCCGAACCAGCCATACCAATATTAATAATAATTATGTTCGGTGGAATTTGGTTCGAAGCGCACCATGTTCGTGGTGCGGTCCGAACCAAGTTCGATCGTCTGTTACTGTTACTACTATAGACCGCACCGTACAGTTCGCGGTCCTTTCCGAACCAAGTTCGATCGTCTGTGACTACTTTTGCGTTGTTTCAAGCCGGGTACACAGTAACGAGGTTCTAGTATGATGTTGGGAATCGGAGCGAAATGATAACAAGGCGAATGATGAGTAAATACTGCCTTTATTTAAATAGTGTTACATCTTTTATAGAGACAAACATCACATACATGGATTAATAATATAAAGGTGCTTACATACACACGACACCTCCCCCGGGGGGAGAAAAAATAAAAGAAAAAAATTATAACAAGTTTTTTTTTTTTTTTTTTCATTTCTTATTACTAGTGCATGGTTACATTTTTAGCTTAGTAACTATAAATATAGGACAACGACAGTTTGTTGTTCTTACAGTACGATTATATAAGTGCTTATAATATAATTCAGAATGGTAACATACAGTGTACACTAAGTACTTACATCATTCAATATAGAGCTTTGTACGATTTTTATGTATAACATCGTTTTTACCATTTATTTCGATTTCTACATTTGGTGCAATATCCCTGATAACTTTGTAGGGTCCTGAGTATAAGCTTGTGAGTTTATTGCCTGTTTCGCTTTTTACTAATACTTTGTCATTAGGGTTGTAATGCGTAGGGTTAACGTATGTGTCGTACCTGCGTTTTGTTACCAACTTACTGTTAATTAAATTATCGCGAGCTTGTGTTTGTGATACCTGTAACCTGTATTTTAGTTCCAAAGGGTAACTGTCATAGTTATATAACGGCTCTATTTTTTGAGTAAGGTTACTTGGCAAAATGCACTTTTTACCGTAAACTAATTCAAACGGGGTGAATTTAGTAGACGTATTTACAGAAGTATTGTAGGCGAAACACCAGTAGGGTAACCAGATACTCCAGGATTCTGGTTTTTGTTCTGTTTGTATACGAAGAAATGCGGACAAACTTTTATGTGAGTTTTCTAAAGCTCCTATGCTCTGATGATGGTACGCAGTTGAGTTGAGTTTTTTAATTTTAAGCAAAGCACATACCTCCTTTACCGTGTCTGCCATAAACTCGGTACCCCTGTCGGTGGCGATTTCCTTCGGCACACCATGATGTAGTATAAAGTTGTCCACGAAAGAACGTGCAACTTCTGCTGCTGTTTTTGTTTTAAGCGGGTAAGCACATACATATTTTGACAACTCACACTGTATTGTTAAAATATATGAATATGCATTATTATCCTTATCTAAAGGCCCAACTAAATCTAGATAAATCTTTTCGAAAGCCGTGTGTGCGGTAGAGGTGATAGCCATGGGCTCCTTGACCTGTACTGTGTACTTTTGTTTCTGGCATTCTGGGCATTTTGACACATAATTTTTTACATCTGTTTCAAGGCCGGGCCAAAAATAATATTTCCGGATTTTATTTACCATTCGTCTTATACCCGCGTGGCCACTAGTTGGTAAAAGATGAAAATCATTAAGTATTATCTTCTTATCGTCTTTATTTTCTACGCGTTCTACGTCTTGTATTATGATTAATCTAGGCCCTGACCAATTTTCGGTGTCTTTAATTTGATTTGTTAATTTTTCAACAAAAATTTTATTATCCTTATTTTTCATAAAGAAAACTTCCTCTACACATATCTCAATACAAAAATTACTCAGCGCTTTCACAAATTCTGCTCGAGTCATTTGCGAGTGAGCAGCTGGTTGTATATAGATTGTCTTTTTATTTTTCAAATAGATAAACACATTATTTTCTTTATTAAATTCGTTTTCTTTTCTTAATTTTTCTAACTCTGAATTATTTATAAATCTCAATTCAACTACTTCTTGTGGTCTATTCTGTGTCTCTACGAGTTTTGGTTTTTCAAAATACTCGCTCGGGGAAGCTGCCTCGTCTGGCGATGTATGGGCATTCATTTTTAGTTTCTGCGCTCGCGTCATAACACATAAATTATTGTTCATATCTTGCAAATCTTTGGAAGTTAATCGAGACAGTGCGTCCGCGGCTGCATTGTCTCGACCTTTAACATACTCAATTTCGTATTTGTATTCCTCAAGTATCAGTTTAAATTTAAGTAGCCTACTGGATGGATCCTTCAGATTAAATAAGTAAATCAATGGTTTGTGATCAGTTATAATTTTGAAATGACGGCCAAATAAATATGGTCTAAAATGTTTCACTCCCCACACTATGGCTAACAATTCTTTTTCTATGGTAGGATAGTTTTTCTCTGATTTATTTAGACCTCTGCTAGCGTAAGCAATTGGACGCCCGTCCGCATTTGATAAAATAGCTCCAATTGCATAGCCTGATGCGTCCGTTTGTAATATAAATTTATTTTCTAGAGAAAAATTAGGATATTGCAGTATAGGTGGTGTTATCATAGTTTCTTTTAATATGTCAAATGATTTCTGACAGTTGTCATCCCAATTAAATACTACATTTTTCCTACACAATAAATTTAGATAATAAGCTTTTTCTGCAAAATTTGGGATAAATTTACGATAATAGTTCGCAAAAGCGACAAACCGTTTTACATCGTCTACATTTTTGGGAATGGGGTAATCCTTGATAACACTTATTTTTGCGGGATCTGGCAGTACACCTTCACTTGATACTATATGGCCTAAATAAAGCATCTCTTTCCTTAGAAAATTGCATTTCTCAGGGTTTAGTTTTAAATTAACTTTGCGTAAGCGATCAAGTATGTCTATGAGATTTTTATTGTGGTGAGAGAGAGATTTTCCGAGGACTATCAAATCGTCAAGATATATTAAACACTTATCATATGTTAAACCGGCCATTGCCATTGTCATCATGCGAGAGAAAGAACTTGGGCTGGTTTTTAAACCCATGGGCATACGCGTCATCTGGTATTGCCCTGAAGCAAATGCTGTATATTTGCGGCTATCTTCGTGTAAATTAACATTATAGAACCCTTGGTTTAAGTCTAAATGACTGAAGTAAATACACCCGGACAAAGAGTCTAACATTTCATTTATATTAGGTAGAGGAAACTTATCATCTTGAATGCAGCTATTAAGTTTGCGATAATCAACAACTAATCGCCATTTTTTATTCCCAGTCGCGTCTGGTTTTTTAGGTACTAGTAATATTGGGCTTGACCATTCGCTGTTACATTTTTCTATAATACCTTGTTGAAGTAGATTATTTATTTGTTTGTTTATTTCTTCTTTCTGTGAGTATGGAAGTCTATATGGCTTTGAATATACCGGTGTTGCGTTTGGTTTTAAGTTAATTTTGTGCGTATATAAGTCTGTTGTAGTCATTTGGTCCCCTGCTAGGTAAAAAACATCGGAATATTTCGCGCATATTCTTTCTATTGTAAATTTTTCCTCTTTATTAAGGTGTTTTAAATCTAGTATAGTAAAAAGTTTTTTAACCCTTTCCGCGCTGCTAGTTGATTTCTCAAAAGAACAAATATCGTATTCGGACAATTTTTGGATAATAGGATTAATTTCATCTAAGGTTAAATCATTATCTGTTGTATTAAGGACTCGAATTGGAAACTGGCCGTTCGTAGGTTTAACCAACGCGCTAGCTATAAAAACTCCGTTTTGCAGTTCTGATGCGCAAATAACAATTTCTTCAAATGCATACGTCGGCTGGACATTAATAAAATGTATTGATTCACATCTCGCTGGTATCGTTATACTTTTGCGAGGATAACACAAAGGAAAAGAAATTTGAACATTATTATTCCATAGCAACAAAGTATTGTTACCTAGGTTTAGGATTGATTTGTATCTATTTAAGAAGTCGTGTCCTATTATACCACTGGTCTTACAAGGCAAGGAATTAAAAACATAGAATTTATGTTTCAATATCTGATTCTTAGAACTCAGATCTAGATAAACATATCCAATAGATTGAACTTTACCTCCCATTCCAAATACGTCAATGTTCTGTTTATGGATTGGAATGTTTTGTTTCATTACATGTTTATATTTTATCGCCGATATGGAGGCACCGGTGTCAATTAACCAATTATATGGGTAACCATTACGACCATTTAAATAAATGGTACTTGAATTATTATTTGTAAAAAGTATCGCTCTTTTAGTCACGAAAAAACTCATTATTTTCGTTGGATGGCAAAGAAGATTCGGCCGTTTGCAAAGAAGCTTCTGATGTCCGTAAAGAAGTTGAGTCTGAGTTTGTCAAAGTATGTAATTGTGCTTGGCGATTAAAATTAGATCTACCTCTGCTCCTGAAAGATGATCGCGTTGCACCGCGCTCTGAGGTCCGTTGACCCCGCCAACCGCGCCCCTGCTGGTAACCAAAATTCTCGCTGTTCTGTTCTTCCGCAGCTGCATGTGACATACCTCTGTTCCGCATGCCAGCTCGACGATTCCCGAAACCCCTGTAATTGTTATTATGATAGTTATTGCGATTGAAATACAAAAGCTCTTGATCAGTGGGTCGTGCTGTTTCTTCATCTAAAGCAGCCTGGACAGCATCCTTTAACGAGGTATAGTTCCTTGCTGTGATAATTGTACTGAGCCTACGATTTCTTAAGCCATCTGCAAAACATTTTATGGCGAGTTTCTCGTTTAGTGGACGTAAAACCTCGTATGCGTGGTTCTTACCTTCCGACTGAGTAATGGTCAGATCCACGAACATTTCTGTGATTTGCTTACCAAACTCATCAATTGACAGATTATCTTGTTTAAAACTTTGCAGTTTGCGTTGAATAGCAGTTGCTGATTTTTTTGGTAAAAGCTGTATTTTCATATCACTAATAAGTGCATCAGTACTAGAATAATTTTCCGATAATTTCAATTTCGCATCCCGAGTTAATCTATTTTTCAAAACAAAATTTACTAACCTTTTTTGGGAGTCATCGTCGAGCTCAGAGCTGTAATATTCAATACCGTCTATAAGGCGATGAATACTGGATTCATCGTTGGCTGAAACAGGCAATAAATTCATAGCTATCTTTAAATCAAATTTGGCCATTTTTGGGCTTTCCTCAGTTTTTTCAGAACATAAACTTATTATTTCCTTGTAAATTATATTAAATTGTTCACATTTAGTTTTTACTAACAAGTATTCCTGTTCCTTAATGCTACCTTTATAAACTTCTAATTTTCCTAAAATATTTTGATATTCCTCATACAAATGGTTAGCTTCTCCTACTTTTACTTTAATTACTTTACCAACTCGCCGCGCTGGACCTATCTTCACTAAATACGTTCTCAATTCTTTTATTTTTACAAGTAAGTCTGATAATTCCTGAGCCATAAGGCATAAGTATTTTAACCTTTACAAAATAGGGCTCCTATAGTTATTTATATTCTTACATAGTTATTGTACATACGCTACGTATCCAATGCAGGTACATTCCGATTGATCAATGATTGATACACTTATTTAGGTACACGTATACATCTAAGTATTTACGAGATTTATGTCCAAAATTACCGAACATCACTCCTTTAATTACGGACACTTATTCACTTATTTTTTTTTTGTGTTATTTCACTTCACTTATTGTATTATATTGTTTTTGTTCTTATTTCGGTGCCAGCAGGGTGGTATCACCAGGTAGTTGTTTTCCTATACAAGCTCGTACTTATTGCCAACCATGTCGTTTAATAGACAAGGTATATATATGCTACGTGTCGTTGTCCGTCCCGTTGCCGTTGCCGTTGTTATCGTTTTTTATCCTCGCATCTCTCCTATATGTTTTCCGTATTCATTTCAACTTTGTTGTTTCGCCGCAAGTATGAAATTGATCTTCGCAACGCGTGTCGATTTATTTCATTGGCCATCCACTTGGTGTGGCAGTTCTTATAAATTCTGAATACGAGGTAAACGAATCCCAGCAACAGGAGACTCAAAATCACTAATAGGACCACGTTCGTCGTGCTGGTATGGAACTTCAACTGCTCCAAATCTGCGTTGTTACTACCGCCAGAAGCTGTTTGCGCTATTATAACTTCCTCCTTACTCTGAGTTTTCCCCATTATAATATTGTTCTTTATTGTTGCCACAAAAAACACTTATTCTCACAAGACTTTGTTTGCGACTACACTTGAGGTTCATTGTGGATCGGTGTCCTTATACGGTGATCAGAATGTAAACAAAGTGCAGGGCACACTCACGTCACGGTCGCCATATGATGTTGGGAATCGGAGCGAAATGATAACAAGGCGAATGATGAGTAAATACTGCCTTTATTTAAATAGTGTTACATCTTTTATAGAGACAAACATCACATACATGGATTAATAATATAAAGGTGCTTACATACACACGACACTAGTGTGTACGCGCTTAACAGTTACGGCTCACGACGTCGCTGGAACGCTTTCACGGAGCGTACTCATTTTGCGATCTGTAACTGTAACCAAACAGATACAGTAACGCGGTTCTAGTGTGAACGGGAAGTAACGAACGGGGAGACGCTCTGCCCTCAGTTTTGGTTTTCACTGTGAGCGCCCTTTGATCCGCGGCAAAAACCGACAATCGTCGGCTCGCTGCGAGTCGTTCGTGTAGCGTTCGTAGCAGGCTCGTGAACCACGTACACATTATGTTTTTAGTAACAGTAACGGTTACAGTTACGGCTTGCTAGTGAGTACCCGCCTTTAAAGATCAAGGCGTTGCGTTGCGTTAATTCTGAGATCAAAACCAAAGCGGAAAGCAACTTTTTTAAATACTTACTTTATACTTCCTGATAAGTAGGAGGTAGCGTGACACCTAGACCCTAGGTTATCCTAGGGTGAAAAAGATATCGACCATACGTTACCTATGCCATGGTTTTAAATCAACTCCCGATCAAAAATAAACTTGTGCAGTGTAATGTTATATAAACTTTGTTCGTTGCATACGAGTGTATGACTCATCCTTGCCTACAAATTACAATTGCACCTTATGTTGCACCTATTCAGCCCATCCATCCCATTCATTTCGACTAACGACTGTATTTTTGCAGGTTACGATCAAGAAAAGTATATTCCAGAGGAGCTGCAAAATGTCACGCTTACTATCTTAGAAGGAGAGGTGATCTTCGAGCCAGAGGTGACTCAAGAACGAATCGGGCAGTCCTTCAAATTAACCAAAGGAAACCAGACCCACGTCACATCAGGAATGTTCCACAAAGTATTGAATATCGGAGAAGGTCCCGCGTTTTATATGTACACATTTTATAATCAAACTGAATTTAATTTTATAAAACAGGATTTAACTACAAATAAGTTGCCTATTTTGAGAGAACTGTACAAAAGGTTTGCAAATATGATCACGTTTGGTGATCTGGTGGTCAGCAATATTTTTCAAATGTTTAAGTTCTCACAATGTTCTTAGTTCAAAATTTATTTAATTAAAATGTCAAAAATTGTTAAACTGTTCAAACGGGCAGGAATGCAGGAATGCAGGATATCTAACGCACTGTAAAACTTATGGCCCACTAATTCTCCTCTCAACTTTTGAACGAACGCGGGCTTATGTGACAGGGATAAACTGTGTTGCCAGTGGTAGCTCACTCTTTATTTCCATAAGACTGTATGATACAATTTTTAAATATTTATTACTTTCTAAAATAAGATAAGCCAAGTCTTTTATAACATAAACTATTAATAGTTAAGGTGCTATTGCTTTCATAAGAACCCACCATAAAACAGGGTTATCAAATTTGAAAATGAAAATTGTTTATAAATAAAATATGTTACTAAAAGTTTTACATATTTATCTTTTCATTTGTCACCTTTACGCAATATTCTTGTCACCGTTGCACTACTGCCGAACTATGATTGTATGATAAGAACTGAATATGGCTAAGCCCTAGTAAAGCTAAGTTCTGTTGATTTTTCTCGACATTAGTAGGCTAGTAAGAAAAGATCTTACATAAAACATTTTTTTTGCACTGCATAGTATTCTAAGTAGTCTCCATAGACACATACTTAGATTATTAACTTCTAGATTGAGCCACCGCGTGGCCGCACATGAGACAGCACTATAAAATTTCAATGTTGTCATTACGTAAAATGACAATGAGCAGAAGTGGTCCAAATTTCCACCACTGTTGGGGGCTATCTATGTAAGCTTAAAGACGGCTTAATACCATACAATTTTGACTACTAGCCGAAAAAAAAATATTCACTCAGAAAAAAGTTATGACTGTTTTAAAAATACGACTTTTAATTATTTAACCGTTTATTTTTTCGCACAAAGCCATATTTAAAGTAGTAAAAACGCATTCCCTCTGACCTGTAATGCGTTCAAATCGTCTGCAAAGTGTACAATGATAACGTCATCAGCGTAGCGTGTATCAGATTGAAGTAGCAAGAGATGAAGCATTTTGTGAAATAGTTGATTTTGGCATTGAACCTGAAAATGCTATGTTGCTACACGCAAGAATACAATCCCGACACACATGTGCAAGACTAGAATACTACGCGTATGTAATGATCCGTAGTCGCGAAATCATTTCGTACCACTACAGTTCTTGTCTTTCTAGAATGCGAACAGTGGGTTGCTGTGGATGGGCGAGACACGACCCCACAGTTCTACTTTCAGCTGGGAATCTGGATAATGTTATTGTGGATGAAAACATTTGAGATGTACTCTTTTTAGGACCGACCCCACACTGTGATGCGTAAATAAATTAAACTATTGTGAAATATTTTATAGGTATAAGACCTTTCATTTGATCACGATAGAGTTAGATTTTCGTTCACATGATAGGGTTTGATTTTTACGACGCAACGAAGTACCTACTAGGTTTTTATTTTGACGTCTAACGTGTGAATTACAACGAAATGTCATACACCCAAATAAATAGAGTAGGTAGTTATAGTGTAATAAATATAGATATAGTGAAATAAAGAAGCGTAATAAGGTTTTAAATTGCAAGTTTTCATGGGGTCATAACTTTTTACTGAGTAAATATTTTTGGTTGCGGTCTTTTTATAATGATTTTTGGTGGTGGAAATTTGGACCAAGCTCCATACATTTTTGCCCAATCTCCTTTTCCCTAAATATGACCAAAACCGTGAGATGTTCCGTTGCAACAACTACTTATTACATTCATGTACTAAGTTGCGTATCATAATCCTTATTAAGAGTGCAAAATTATTTATATCGTAAGTATTATTTAAGTTACGAGTCCAGGTTTTCTCACGATGTTTTCCTTCACTGATGTCTGTGATGTCCAACTATAAAAATTATATAAAATTCCTTTTAAAAGGGAGAGGATACCTCACAGGGCATCAAAGAACTAATTAATCATCTGATTAATTTTATTTATTTAACTAGTTGCAATTTTATTATCAAGTTATGGGAAAAATAGAACTGAGGTATGGTAACACTTTGAAAAACAAGTAATAGGTTATGTAGATAAAAATATAAACGATATCGCTAGAAAATGTCCTTAATTTTGATCGAAAGCCATGTAATTACATACACACAAATGTATTTATTCAATCAATGCACAATAACTTGTAATATTTGCATCCTTACGAGTGAAAAGTAACATTCTTATCTTGCTTTCTTTCTGTGCGGCTTTTGCAGCCTAAAATAGTGCATCCTCCCATTTTATAGCACAGAAAACGCACTAAACACTTAACTACTGGAGTCAATTTCTCAAATATACATTAAAACTATTGGTTTAATTACCGAAATTGTTATAAAATTGTAAAAACTAATACGAGCCGACCATTCAATGACAGTGACATCCCTTTGTTTGGCTAACCTTTCAATGTTCGCCAAGCGAAAACCGGCCACGCCGAACGAGACAGAGCATGTTATGCTTTGTCTCAATTTTCTTACGAAATTCGTATATATGCTTCTCACTTTCACACTTCTTTACAACCTCATGGTTACGTCTAGAAGTTAATAGTCTAAGGACACATAACATACTTACATTCCATAATATTTCGTATCGTTTGCCAAAAATTCTCTATTGCAACGTTTACATAAAAAAATGAATCAGCTTTAAATAGTTTTATTCGTTAAAACGTTTATTTTCGCAATTTTTGAGTTAGTTCGTAATAAAAATTGCATATAATGATGATAAGTAACAGTGCAATAACTTCTTTTGCCTAGGTCTTGCGTAAAAGAAAAAAAAATGAAGAGATTGTAGTATAAATATTCTTCATTTAGTTTTTCATTTTCTGTAGCCGAACGGTATGGATGCGGATGGTACGATATTTTAAATAAGCTGGTAACACTGCGAGCCGCGGCGGGCGGGTTCTTCTGTCAAATAGAAAATGAAATGAAGGCGACCGACATCGACAGCGACAAACGGCGTGGCGTGTGAAACGAGTTCATTCATCTTTACTCTTGCCGCTGTGACGAGTTAAAGAAGTTCGGGCTCGAGCCGACGCCTCGTCACTGCGAATAAATAGTAAAACCGAGGACATTCCGAGATCATTGTCGAAATTAGTGTCATACAGGCAGCACGCCTTGCCGCCCCTTCGAAATATTGTCATTTTTAGTCATCTGTGATATAACGATACAGCGGTATCCTGTTATTCAATTTTAGGTTAAAAGTCTCGTGTGATGATCAGTGCAACATTTTAGAAGTTTAAGGACTGTGCGCGCCCGTGTCTCGTGACCGGTAAACGGACTAAATAGAAAAATGGAGTCCCCGGTGATGGCATACGCGTTCGATGCAACGCCGAATTACTCGTACATTTTCGAATTCGAGAACGAATTTATCCACACCGACTATCGGAAATGGATGACCGAAAATTGGACTGTGGCGTTTTACTACGTGGGGGTGTATATGGCGTTCATTTTCGGCGGTCAATATTACATGCAGAACCGACCCAGGTATGTAACGATGTGTTTCCTCTGTTCCTAGTTCTGTTTGCCAGTGGCCTACTGGAGATCTTATTAAATAAATTGACGTAACAGGAACTAACGTAATCGGCTAGAGAATGCGGTCTGGTGTAGCTACAGGCTGCTGTTTTCAATTACATTTCCTTTTAGAAATTATTCATATTCAGATTTAGAATAATATGAAATAGTTTAATAGCATGCCAGGTACAATTCCTTTCAAATTAGTTGGTCAGAGTCATCTTAGTCCAATTAAAATATTTTTTTATATTATTCTCTTCAAAGTTTTAAGAAAAGTGGTTTTTTCTTCTCTGTATTTTTTTATTTAGGACATAAATTTGATAATGTTAAAACACATGCATTACCGGTTTTTAAACACTTTTTAAAGTTATATTCATAGGCTTTATTTTAAAGTTATTAAATTATGTCTTTATTCTGGTTATTTGAATATAACATAAAATAAAAATATTTCTTAAGATTGACTATTGCTTTCTTGTAAACAAACCTACTTACTCATAGCTTCATAATGTTATATCATCCATCAAAGAGTTTATAAACAGTTAATTGTTTTTATGTAAATTTACAACTTCAATGAGCGATAAAATATTGTTAATGAACGTAAATTTAGATATCTTAGACATAAGAACTTATTAATATTTTATTGCTTAAAATATTGTTCAAATTCTCAATTACATGTCTAATCCCTGATAAAAAAAAATCTTTATTAAATGAATTACGTAATAAAAAAAAGAATGAAGCTGAAGAAATGTAGTTAAAACCGTTTAGGAAATTAAACTATAATTTAAAACTATTAATTAAGTACTTAGTACTTCAATTAGTTTTCAACTGAAACAAAATGCAATTGGTAATTCAATTAAAATAATTTCTCAACAATATTTTGTGTTTTTTTTACAAAATATTGTTTCTCCATAATTTTTTGGATACCTACTATAAAATAATGTACAATTCTGATATAATGTACCTAATAAACTTTTATAT
Organism: Athetis lepigone; assembly: GCA_033675125.1. Lineage (NCBI taxonomy): Eukaryota > Metazoa > Arthropoda > Insecta > Lepidoptera > Noctuidae > Athetis > Athetis lepigone. The sequence continues at coordinate 3,786,271 of CM066229.1, read as the reverse complement.
GAAGCAACAATAAGTCATTAATAAAAACCAAATTCTTAAACATTTTTTTTAGCAAAGGAAGTTAAATTAAAATAAATAGCTTTTTTGTACCGCTTATAACATAGGGATACCATGTTACCTACACTCAATAGTTTAGGTACTAAACTTTAAATACAAAACATTAACATTCTTTCCTTTTCATGCATTAATCATAAACACACAATAATGTAATTTTAAGCAAACAGATTTATAAATAAATAATGAGCTCTACTTTTCCTATAAATTAGAATTAAGTAACAATGAGTCAGACTTTTTTTATGATTAATTATCTAACATTTATTCAATTGGATCATTAACTGTTGTTCCTGTACATACAAAATAAAGTTTTGTTTCCTAGGTCTTAATTTAAATGTGACCTGCCTAAATCAGGCAGAGTGAAAGACAGTTTTTTTTTCAATGAAACTTTAAAAATATTTCAAATTGTCATCTCCTTATTCACAACTATGTTGGGGTTGCTTCCAGCCTAACCAGATTCAGTGTTTTATGTGGAGCGACTGCCTATAAGACATCCACAACTCAGTAACTGGGCGATACAACACCTCTTGGCTTGACTGGTCAGACTGTCTGGGTTACCCGTGACAACTGTCAAAGTTCTACAAATGACAACCGGGACCAACGGCTTTATGTGCTTTCTGAAGCACGGGATGTCAGTGACGTCCAAGATAATCTTTATAAAGTACATAATGATAAGATTTCAGAACATATTTACAAGAAAAACTATTTCATCTAGATTCGCATATTTAAATTTGCTGTAAAAAGTACAAATAGGAAAATGCTAATTTACCTATATTTTTCTAAGAATTACCTGTTATCCTACAAAGTAACAAAGTGAGAACCTTCAGTCATAAACTTGATCTATAGAAACAGAAACCATTGAGCAAGATGCAGCATTGATTAACATAATAGTAGAAACTAGTAGTAGTAACAATACAATGTAGAACCCACTAGAAGTTACACAATTCAATTAATTAATCATCTTAACAATTAGCATGACTAATGGAACGCACACAACTGCTTTGATGTAAACATGATAAAAGAAATCTTAATAGGAAATCAAATAATCACAATAATGCACTGGATTTTTCTAAATCTAAGTCTTTAAGAAACTATCATAATAATCATAACTTATTAAGTAATTAAGTAATAGTAACAGTTAATCAGACCCACTGATGCATGATTTGATTTGTATTGTGACAAATCATGCCGTGAATTCACGTGTTTTGTTTCTTTCTTTAGCAGACACTATCATAAAATAACTATCTCAGCGTTGTTTTTAAGAAAATAATCCATACTAATATTATAAATGGGAAAGTGTGTCTGTCTGTCTTCCTGTCTGTATGTTTGTCTTTCTTTCACGGCAAAACGGAGCGACGCACGGATTGACGTGATTTTTTTTTAGCGGAGATAGTTGAAGGGATGGAGAGTAACATAGGCTACTTTTTGTTTCTTTCTAACGCGAGCGAAGCCGCGGGCAAAAGCTAGTAATTATATAAACTTGCTTTTACAGTTAATCCAACTAAAAAATAGACATACATGTAATCAATTAGGGTTAAAAAAATTTTTTTGATGGGTTAAAAAATGTATATATATTATTGTAAAAAAAGCATAGGTCAACAGTGATAAACATATACTGTCCGGCTAGCTGTTACTTGCAGTTTCACCCGCGTTATGTTGTGTAGCCTTTATGGTATTCTGCTGTATAATTATTACTGTTTCATCCAAATCCGTTTAGTAGTTTTTGCGAGAAATAGTAACAAATATCCACATGTCGTTATATCGCGTTGATTTATGATGGTAGTTAGTGTTAAGGTTGTCCTGTCAAATATCAAGATTAAGTATCTTGCTGACCAAAAAACAGAATAAAATATGATTGCATGCTTCTTGACAATACATGATAATATAAAAAATAAATAAAAAAATATAAAAAAATACATTAACCCCGGCGTCAGCATGGTAGGAAATTGGTACAACCACTGTAGTGTGGGTCATAATGACCCAGATTTTCAACTGTATCTGATTTTTACTTTTCAAGTAAATTTTAGGATTCTTCTATTTTATCATAGGAATGAGTTTCATTCCTAATATTAATGAAAAATAGTTAAAAATCCTGTCATATTTTGAATTTGTTATTTATTTACGAAAAGACTGTAAACACTATAACAAAATATATAACATCTGTAATCTTATCAATTAACATACAAAAATTGAATTCTTTCGAGAAACAAACACTTCTTGGAATGTCTAATACCTATTAGATCTTTTAGAAATTAAGTGCTGAATTTAAACAAAATCCTTAAATTAATCATTATCAGCGTATACATTGACATAGGTATCCGCCGCTTTATGAAATTATATGCTCTGGACAGATAAAATTGTTGCAAATAATAATATATTGTTGTATATAATTGGTGTCACAAGATTTTATATATTTTTACGTAGAACATTATTTTACATCTTTTGGAATACCTACCATGAGTTTTACCAGGTGGCCTATCTAAAGGTTCTTTAATAAATTTTCTTTTTGGCCCTTCGCAGTTGCTTTGCTCCAATATTCATTGCCTTTCAAGTTCTTCTCGCTTTTTTATGTGAGACTAGCTTCTGCCCGCGGCTTCGCTCGCGTTAGAAAGAGACAAAAAGTAGCCTATGTTACTCTCCATCCCTTCAACTATCTCCACTTAAAAAATCACGTCAGTCCGTCGCTCCGTTTTGCCGTGAAAGAAAGACAAACAGACAGACAGACAGACACACTTTCCCATTTATAATATTAGTATGGATTAACCTAACAAATAAAACGCGATATACCCATACGTAGAAAATAAAATGAAAAAAATTATATCTTAGCACAAAATGGTTACATCGAGTGCATGGTTGGGTCATTTATACCTTTTTGTTGTTTGATCGCGCCCAACTCTCCGAGCAACCGCATACTGGCTGTGTAGATACAAGAAACAAAGAAGGCAAGGTCTTAACTGCAGCTACTAAGAAGTTTACCAACGTAATATTTTTATTATTAAAGCTAGCTGCATTTAAAAATATCACAGGTCATGATGACCCAACTGGTTAATTGGATGTCGGTACTGAAATATTTACCTACCTTCTTATAATAATAGGTACATGACTATATTCCTAGATTCTACATAAATATTTTATTAATAAACTGTGCAAACATTCGAGAACAGTAAAGCTCAGTAAACAAGTATGTTTCCATCACGCGAATAAACTTATCAGGTAAACGTGCTGATTTGGTAACTGAGCAGTTGATAATATTATTATGATTCCTGATTTAACCTTTGCCTTCTCACATGTATGATTTGTAATAAATAATCATATTTTTATTATTTATAGGCGACTCCTTGACTTTTTGGTGATAAAATAAAGAAAAGCAAGACAGGTTTAAATGTTAATTGTTATGTCAATCACAACAGTAACCTTTCTAGGCAAAAATCTTACTCAATTATGATTAGATAAAAGGCGTCTGTGATTGAAATATTTTTTCAGTTGTTTGAAATTAAAACAACGCCAATAATGGGGGACTAAGAATGCTGCCCAGCGGTATTCCACACGATATGAGTTGATCATGACTTGTCCATTATTGTTCATACCTATAACCAATCTCTGAACGTTTTTTTAAGCATTTTGTGCCAGCTAAAGCTGACCATACCTCATGGCAAGACAGAAGTTCTAATTCACGTTAGTAGTGACGTTAGTTACTGTGTCAGAAGTCTTAGTCGAGTCTATCATAATAACTGTTATAAAACATAACAGTTATTATGATAGACTCGACTAAGACTACGTGTACCTATGTGTCTTTGTGATTGCTTTAGAAAATTGAATTAGAGCCCTGACCTTCGTACGTCGGGAACTTAATTGTCAGCACTCAGTATAAACAATATAATTGGCGTCTTTGCCAACCATCATTTCCATAATGAGGCAATGTCAAGGTTTTAACTATTGTTGTATATTTACACGATTCAATTATGTGTGTACAAATATTACACTTTTTCAATGTGTACCTAAATGCAAATATAATTTTATTTGCACAGATATTGGAAGAGACTTACCTCATGCATATTCAATATATCAATACAGTGTGAACTCAAGATTGCTTGAAACTAGTATAATAACTATAAGTTACCAAACTACTTTTATCTACGCCATTAGTAATTGATTAATCGATTGACGTATAACTTCGAATCATTTTCTGTACTTATAAGTTCCATTGAAAGACCATTATGAAACCTTCGAAAGGTAATAATGAGCGACCATGCAGCGCACAAATCATACTTATATTACTTTTTCTTTATTCATTTTCGCATGTATTTGTATTTGCGTCAATGCCGTCTGCAAAAAACCGTATGCACGTATGGGTTTTTTTTTATGGGGAAGAAGACGAGCTGTACCTTCATAATATAGCAATTGTTGAGTAGGGTCGAATCGGTCCACTAAACCTTGTAATTACGGGGAAACTAACATTAAATTTAGCAATATAAACCGTCATGCTTGCGTGTTATGTAAATTGGAAAAAGAAAAACTAAAAACATTGCAAGCAACTTAATTTGAATCTTCTCTATCCAGCAGCCCACAGTATACTGTTTCCATTCCAGTATACTGACTTGCTCTACTAAACTTCAAAATGAAAACTAAAACTAACATTTTTTTTTTGACGCTGCATAAGAACTGACTTTGATTAAAATTCTAATGAGATTACTAAAACGTTCTCTTTGAATAAACTTTCCTAAAGTCTAGATTTGAAACATGCTTCGGAGATTACGTAAAACAAAATATTCGATTTCGTAATAAGTAAATTTGATTATGTAACTTTGTATTATATATGTTGCCACGCTCAGCACGGCGTGGGTGACGGGACGTGCCGGTTCGATGGCTCCGGTGGGATGGGCGGGTAGACCCGAGGGGGGTGAATCTCATGAATGAAACTCCGCATCTGATCTGCAACGTTACGTAACTCAGTTTGGCTCGTTTTCATGAATAAAACCGTTTTCACCGCCAACTGCATTTTCCACTCATTCATATTGCCCATTTTCATGATTTTACACAACATCGTATTCATTTTCTGCCCATTCTTTTTAAGGTATCGCTTTCGTTTGTATTACTTCGTCAACAATTAAGTGAAAGTTCAACACAGTGAATACTGGTCTCAGTTACACTGTATGTGTGACGTCACACGTGGTCTGAGCCTGTCATTATGACGGGGGGAATATTGAGTAACATTTAATAAATGAAAGTGTTCCAGACGTACTTTATTTTTTTTAGTTTTTATAGCAACATTACATCGACCATCTATGATGATATTGCTATAAAACAAGCTGACAAGTAGGTCAAGGTGTAAGTCTTCTATTTCAGTGTAATCCTGAGGCTTCGGTGGCATAACTCCGTACGTTCAATGTTCAATTACGGAGATTACGGTAACTTTACGATATACTCTAGTTTAATGGTACATTACGTGACGTAATGTGATAAGAGTTAGCTTGATTCAGCTATAATTGGATGATTTAGAATAATTGCGTTTGTAGACCCTTTGCTTTCATGCAAGATATAATTTTGGGTTTCTATTAATGTTCTTAGACAATAATTATATTATCTTCGTGTCAGTGCCTTGGAAAGCATCTAAAACCGTTCGTAGATTTTGGACAGCCGTTTCTGGTAATCAGCAGGGCGATAGTCTGTCAACCAAAATTGCAAAAAGATATTGTTTTAACTAGTACCTGGATTGTGAATGACAAATAGCATCTCTTTACGTAAAATGCTTATATTCAGCTGCATCAACGTAATATGTAAATTAATGTACAGATGATACTGATAATATAATCCATGAACATTAAAATATTTTGCTAGGCACTTGTAAACCTTTAGACGACGACCAGTCTACAGAAACCAGTATTCATGATTTAGTTATAAATAAATGGAAGTGACATTGACTTCAGATCGGGAGCAGTAGTCGGCCCACTAGTACAGCTCGACTAATGTAAACAACGGGTTTATTGTTACGACGCCGGTGCACATTTAGATAATGCTTTGAATACTTAGAGCATTTTTCAATTCACACGTTCTTTTACGGGTAAAATGCTTTTAAACAATGCTAATTTTTATACGGAGTGGAGGGAAGAGGATTTGCCATGTTCATGACCGTGCAAAAAGGTGGCTTTCTCTTGTTAAAAACGTTATTGTATCTCGTTTTAACTTTATTTTAAACGTAAATATACTTGTCTTTTACTTGACAGCTTCTATTTTCAAAAGTGACAGGTTAGTTGCGTAGGTATTGTTGGTAATTTGAAGCTGAATGCACATTCAATGAATTATGACGTCATTTCATTGTAGATTTTCATTCGTTTGCACTGTAGACGTGCTTGTATGTGAAACCATTCATAGTTCGTGTTTTACCGTTGAAATTCGTGTTCATTAGGTTTTCGGTGAAGTTTGTTTACCCCGTGGTCGTAGGAATTAGTTTGAAATCGATTAAGGTTATTTTTAGTCGAATGTTTTTCTTTCATGCTATTCTTGGTGCCTTCAAAAGATTTGTGTAATTTAACCTGGGGCCCTAGTCTGCTATTGCAATCGTGTCAATGATCGATTTTTGACGTGACTGTTCCCATACAAAAACTGTCAAAGTTGTCAAATATCCGGCCGATGACTGGTCATTGAGACACGATTATAATAGCAGACTAGGGCCCCTGAACTGTGGACGATACTTAAAAAGTGAATTGAGCATTGCGCATTGCTAGTTCTAACAGACGTTGCACGATACACGCGAGGTGTTACATGTTAAGCTTCTAAGTATGTCCAAATGCAGAATAAGCTTTACAATACAAAATACATTTCCCGAGTTTGATCCCAGATTTAGAGAAATTGAAACACTGGCGTCGTGTGAATCAGACTCGGGAGCCAATAAGTTACCATGACTCGAAAAACTGGCGACCGACGCGACGTACGAATTATTCTTGGGACTCGATCAAGCAAAAACCCAAAAAAATCGTTTCTTGTATTTTGTTTTTGTTATATCTACAATAGAAATACACACACACTGAATTACGGTTCTTCAGATACAGTTCGGAGACAAATTGACGCACTGTTTTTACCGACTTCACAAAAAGGAGGAGGTACTATGTTCGGCTGTTTGTATGTTTTTTTTGTATGTTTGTTCAACGATTACTCCGTCAATTGTCAACGGATTTTGATGGTTCTTTTTTTGTTTGATAAGTCATGATTCAGGGGTGGTCCCATATAAATTTTGTGGCGATCGGTTCAGTGCTTCTCGAAAAATTCACCAAGAACAAAAAAAATTGACGAAATTTTCATAGACGATGTGTGCTTTGTCTTCAAGTTTCTATTTTCGTTTTATAAGATTGTTAGTAGTTTTATTTTGAAAATAAATTACTTTGAAAGATACTATACACAGTCAAACATTGGGAGTCGACACTAAAAAGTAATAAATAAATAAAAAAAAAAAAAATTCGGAAGTCGGTGGTTTCTCTTCTGCCATTCAATTTGTGTTGCCACCGACTTCCGAAATTTTAGTTATTATTGGGTTTTTAGTTTTTGAAGGCGGTTATTTTTTTTTTTGAAAAAAGTTTTTTTTACCTTTCGCATACTGAATCCCGGCCCAAAAGTAGGTTATAGAAGGGTGTAGTAGGGACATATTTTCCAAAAGGGAGAAAAACAACTGACTACGCTTGACTTTTAAAACGTGGACTGACTTAGCTACCAAAAAATTAGTTAAAAAAATACATAACAGATACGTTTTTAACTGCCCAAAATGTTTTATTCATGTCGTTAACTTGAGTTTGGAAAACTGCCCATTATTGTAATAGGCAAAGAATTTCAGCCGTACCATTCATTTGCGACTTACGTAGGTACCTAAATTGTTTACATAATTTCACAAGTTTTTAAGGAAATGGGGAAACAAATAGCTGTGTATATTTTTATAGCAAAGTACCTATGTAGGTATAGTTAATTGAAATAAATGTGAGCCATTATTTAGAGAAAATATTTTTATGCGCATTATGAATGAACACGCAAATGTCGCCATTAGTGATCTTTGAGCTCCACGTAATGATTCGACACGAAAATAATTTACGCGCGTTTTTTCTTGCATACTTTTTATTCTCTGGTCGGAGTAGATACCTACTTTAGTTTTTTTAAGTAATCCCGGCTGCAATTACTTTTATTAAAAAGTAGTGTCTTGAAAATATTTAATAAATTAAGATAAGATTTTCTCGAGTTCCTATAAATTATGTAACGAAACTACTAAACTTTGATTTATATACCGTCCCCGTATTTGGAAAACTAAATAATAATAATAATAATAAACCCGCAGGGCAGCTTGTGGCGAGCTGTTGGGCAGTAGCGACCCCCACGGACCTGACCTCCTGGGAGACCCTTTGTTCTTCATCTCTGGCTTGCCTTAACTGGCCGGCCAGAGTGAACACTGACGAGGAACAAGGCTCCCACCTCTCTCTTGCCTTAATTGGCTGGTTTGAGTGGAGATTCGCAAGAGCAAATTTGCTCGGGGGAAGGAAGTATTCCAGTAAGATGCTGGTAGGGATCTTGACCGTACTTCCGGGATTGTCCTGATAGCCGTGGAATACCTCTCCACTCCTCCAGCACCTCGATATATGTTGCCCCCTTGTCGCTACGTCACTATGTGCTAGCGGCCGTTTTCGGGGGCCCATTTACTGAGTGTGCAAGTCACCCCCTGCCTTTTTATCCGTGTATACAAGCATTGGTTAGGCAGGGGCCATAGCCATTCAATAGTTTCAGATAAATAATCCATCTTAGCAACCCAAACCCATAGTCCAATACTTTCTTTATTCCATGACCTGCAATAGACCACCACCAACCGGGGGTTGACCTTAGGTGCACTTGAGTGGTGCATATAGGAATAATCGCCGGTTGGTGTCCCACTTCATATAATAAAGCTTTATTTAAGGGGCCTCTGCGAGTTGGCTTCGGCCCCTCGTATGCCTTTCAAAGGTCCGGGACCCCAGGGTCCCGAGATACGAAAATGTAAAATAATAATAATAATAATAATAATTTATTCAAAAGCTTACAAGATATGTAATTAACACTAAGATCTAGTTCTATAAAATACATCATACATTTCATGTGCCTGAACTAGGAGATCCTGTGTTTCAGGCTAGAAGAGCTCACATAGTTTAAAATTATTCAATCATAATAACAATACTTATAATACGAAAATTACGAAAAATTAACACTACCTTAATATTACTTATTTTAGTACTTCTAATAATTTCTCTGTATCTTCATACGACATCTCTTGAAGCGCATTTTTAATCTGCTTTTTACAGTTGTTGTAGCCCAAGGAATAGATGTTTGCTACAGAATTTATTCTATTATACAGGAGGGGACCCAGGAAGAAGTAAAATTTCGACGTAAAGGCATGTTTTGTTCTTATTTTTTGAGTGCAAACTATATCTTTCCGTCTTTTGTTAGTTAAGTCAGTGCTGTAAGGAAGGTTGGCGTGTTGCTTAAGTACAATGTGTATTATGAATAACTGGCGAACTGTTAATACTTTACAGTGTTTATACAAAAGGTTAGTCGGAAAAAGATAAGGGTGAAAAGATGATACCTTGAGAATAGCTCGCTGAGCTCTCTCCACAGTTAACATCAATGTTTTACCTGCTCCACCCCAGGAGGTAATACAGTAAGTTAAAATCGACTGGCAAAGTGCAAAGTACACTTGCTTTATAATATGTGGGTCTGCAATATGACGCAACTTTTTGAAAAGAAATATCAACTTTCGTATTCTATTATTAACAACTTCAATATGTGGTTTAAACGAAAGAGTCTCGTCTAATATAACACCCAGGTATTTAATTTTATTTGATCTTTTAATGTTAGTACACATACATTTGTTTTCAGCGGGGAATGTGCAGTAATGAGCATGCAATGAACTATTTTGATTTGATGTTTGTTTCCGCATAGAAAACTTAATATAATTGGTTTTATCTGCATTCAATGTCAGTGAATTCAGCTGAAGCCATTCAATAACATTATTAAAACCGTGTTGCGCAAGCCTGTAGACTTCTGATTCCGACTCAGCTGAAAAAAGTAGGGCAGTGTCATCGGCGTAAGATATGACTACGCCCTGTTGTAACTGGATATTACAAAGGTCGTTTATGTAAATTATAAACAACGTAGGACCCAAAATACTTCCTTGGGGAATACCAAAGGACGTGTTTTCCATGTCATCGCTGAGGACATTATCAATCTTTACGCATTGGGTACGGTTTTCTAGGTAGCTCTTGAAAAGTTTCAGCTGAACACCTCTAATGCCTATCGATTCCAGTTTGTATAAAAGGTCAGAAATAGAGACACTGTCAAAGGCTTTAGCGAGGTCCAGGAAAATTCCCACTGTGTGGTTACCTTTATCCAGTTCCTGTACTAAATAGTCAGTCAGCTGGTGTACAGCATCAGCTGTAGATAGTTTTGGTCTAAAACCAAATTGCCGCCCAGACAAAATCGATTTATCCTCTAAATATTTGTATAACCTTTTATTAATAATTTTTTCTAATATCTTGGACATAGCCGGAAGTAAAGAAATCGGCCTGTAATTAGTAACCTGATCTTTACTTCCCGATTTATGAACTGGGATAACAACAGCTTTTTTTAGACAATCCGGAAAATAACCTGTAGATAAGCATGTGCGGAAAATATAAGTGAGTGGTGGTACAAAAATGTCCTTAAATTGCTTAATGATTTTATTTGGAATGTTATCCCATCCGACTGCACAGTCATCCTTCAAACTCATAATTATGCCGTTAACCTCAGCCTCATCAGTATCAAGCAGCGCAAAAGAAGTAAGAGTAGTATTACACGCTTTAAAAGTGTTTGTTAAGTTCTCTGATCGACGCTGAACCTTTTCAGCTAGACACTTACCTACATTAACAAAAAAATTATTTGCCATGTTAGCAGATGTCAGCGGTGACGAATGTGCGTGTAATAAACCTGAAGATGACTCATTTTGTTTATTGGAATATGTTACATTTTTAACATGCTTCCAGATCTTTTTACTGCTAGTCCCAGCCTTCTCAAATGCCAATTTATCGTAGTTGTTTTTAACCTTTTTTAGTACATCATTACAAAAATTACGATATCTTTTATATGTTATTTGCAAAATTGAATTTTCTGGATTGCGTTTAGCTTTCATGTGCAATTTATCCCTATGCCGCATACAGCGAATGAGACCTGCTGTGATCCATGGTTTAATATTGTAATTTTTGTTATTTAACCGATATTTGACAGTGTTTTTCTGAATTGCTTGTTGCACAGATTCAATAATATATAACAAACAAAACTGTGGGTCAGCAGAATTAAAGACTGGGGCAAAATCAATGTTGCGTAAGTCGTATTCAAGTTTATTTGTATTCAATTTAGAAATTGTGCGAGTGTCATGTTTATGTAATTTACAGTTTAAGGTTAGTAGGGCAGCATTGTGATCGGTTATTGTAGAATTAATAACAAGTGCAAGTGAGGGAAAATTAGATTGGACCATGATATGATCTAAGCATGAACCACTTTGATGAGTAGGAAGCGTGTGCGCAGGGAGCAAGCCGTGATAAGCACATAGGTTGAGATAGTCTTGAGCAGATGCCTCAACATTTTCTGGAAGAATATTGATATTAATATCTCCAGTCAAAATTGTGTTTTTAAAGGATGATAAATTTCGCAGGGTCTCGTTTAAGGAATCAGTAAAAGTGTTTACATTTTTAAAAGATGGGGGTCTATACAAAGCCAATATTGCAAAGTCTGTTCCGATTTTAATTAATAATCTGCTACAGTCGCGTATGTCTGGTTCTTCGACAGAGACATTAATATCACTTCTTACGTAAACTACCACCCCATCGTTTTGATTGTAGTTAACGGAGCTTCTAAACATATTATATCCCGGTATTAGTGGTACGTTATAATGTTTAGAAAGCCAACATTCCGTTAGAACAATAACATTGCAATTTATATCTAGCCTTTGTTGAAAAGTACAAAAATTATCAAAATTTTTATAAATACTGCGGATATTTTGTGTTAGTATAGTAAGCGGGTTAGTGTAAGGCGACAGATATTGTTTGCAGTTTTCAACTTCACAAACCACGGACTCGGATACAGAGAAACTATCTAAATCATTAATTAAATTATTAATCATAGTTATGAAATAAAACAAAAGTAAAAGAGAAAAAGAAAAGGTCAGAGAAAGTAACTAAAATTAGCGACGCTCTTAGGCGCCTCCATAATCAATAGAATTAATATACCTATGTTCAGCCATTTTTTTCGCTGGGCAGTCATCAGCTCCTGTATTGTGTTTGCTGGGTTTTTTAAAATGCAAGCAGGTAGCGCATTTTGGTTCTTCTGTCTTCTTTGTGCATTCTTTAATTGAATGCCCTTGATCGCCACAGTGGCCGCAGGTAGGGGTTGACTCCCGACATGACTTGGCCGCGTGTCCATATTGCTGGCATTTAAAGCAGCGAGTGACCAAAGTAAAGTCTCTTACGGGGCATGATGACCAATTTACGTAAACTCTACTGTTACTTATTAGTGCTTTCCGAATATCTGCAGATACTTCTATTATATAATTACAGGCTTCGGCATCCTTCCTACCTGATTTGTGGCTTAGCTTAATGTTACTCAAGAAGGTCTCTAGACTGTAATCCTGAAGTTTGTCAGCCAAGTTTTGATGGTATAAGCAAGTAAAGACTTCTTTCTCTTGCATACTGCTGGGCACTCCAATTACCACTACTCTGGGCTTCCTTTTTGGGGGTTCATCGATGGTGAGGCCTGAGTTTATTATCTGCACTGATTTTTTAAGTTTGTCGATGTCGTCTTTCGTATCAGTGCTGATAATGACTCCACCGTTCTTGGTTTTATGAAGGCCTCGAACATGAAGCTTCATTTGCTCTGGACGGATAATCTTTTGAACTAATATTTTAGTTTCTTCGCTCGTCTTTAATTTATCATTAGGATAAATTGCAACAGAGCTAATGTTTGCTGGACGAATAAACTTATCTGCGCCTTTCTTTACCATATTAGCGTAAGATACACTGGCTGGTTCGGTTTTGCTTAATTTAGTTTCAATGGCTTCCTTGAAGTTGCAGATGGATTCCGCAACGTTCTGCTGCTCTTGAAGGTGCTGAATGGTGCAGTGCGCCTGGATGGACTTCTGTTTTAACGACTGGTAAAGGACGACCATTTGAGATGTTCCATGTGACACTTTTCGGCAGAGGTTGGCGACTCGGAGTTTTGAGTCGGTATTCATTTTGCCGTCCGCCACAATCGAGCAGACCTCGGTCAAAATTGTGTCGATTGATCCAAGCCATCTCTGAATCTCAGGTGTAGATACCACTTCAGTTGGAAACTCAGTCTCCACGGCTGATTGCGGGGCGGGGGCTGGTGGCTGGTTACGTGTGGCAGGCGTTGGGTCTCGTGGTTGTTCAACAGGTACTGGCGTCGGAGGTGGACTTCGGCGTAACAATTGGCTGCGCCCGAAAGGGCTATCTCCTGGGTTAGGCATACTAACACAGAACACGCTGATTGTTTATAAACTATCTAGTTCATCTTTTGCAAGTTACGAAACACTTGGCATTAATTTTATTAATATTGATTCTGCAAACTATTGCAATAACATTATTTGCATAGATACAATTAAATGTTATTATGATTGGCACAAAAACACGTCCGCTTAGTATCGCGTCGACAGACCATTATCCGTTAATAACTCCGTTTTTGGCGAAATTGACTTTTCCCTATTTTTGAATCATCCAAAACATGACGCATGTTTCTGTCTGACAGGGATTTTCCTATCTTATTCCGTTCCAAAAATATTGCTATTTTTGTCGTTCAGATGGAATAATGCATATCTTCAAACTAGTTCAAATTTTTTGAAGGAAAAATAAATAACTCAATAAATAAATCAATAACTGTGGTCAATGATTAGTTGAATTCTTAATAAATTAAATAAAATAATTTGTTGAATTTTTCTTCAATTTACATATTCTATCACAAAACTAACAAAGTTCTAGGAAAACTAAATAACTGTATTTATTTAATTTTGCTACTCAGAATTCTGTCAAAACGTACATTACTTTATAAACACTTAATGTTATCTATTTCTTCCACAACTAGATAATGATTAATTACAAGATGATAGGGCAAATAAAATCAAATAGATTAAGTTATTTATAATTGCCATAAAGAAGAAATGTACGTGAGGAAAGTTATTAAATTTTTAGGAGATTTTGGCGCGAAATATTGTAGTGTCTATTCAATGAATCGGAACAAGGAAGAGCGCGGGGGAAAGCGCGGGTGTCAGCGCGTGCGACCGATGCATCGCTCGCGTCGCACAAATAAATTTAATAACACTTTAAGTAACAAATTAGGTAGTCAAAGCTTTGATATTTAAGATGGAAATATTTTGTATAAACAATTCTTTTCAGTCGTTATGTCGTGATGGTCCAGTGGATAAGGCGCCCGCCTCTCGTGTAAGAGGTTGCGGGTTCGAATCCGGGCAAGTACCAATGTGACTTTTTCAATTCATAAGTACTTTCTAAAGTTTATCTTGGACATCACTGACATCCCGTGCCTCGGAAAGCACCTAAAGCCTTTGGTCCCGGTTATCATTCGTAGAACTTTGACAGTCGTTACTGGTTAGCCAGAAACTCTGACCAGTCTAACCAAGAGGTATCGTGTCGCCCAGTTACTGGGTTGTGGAGGTCTGACAAGCAGTCGCTCCACCTAAAACACCGGTATCCAGCTGAATCCGGTGAGACTGGAAGCCGGCCCCAACACAGTTGAGCAAAGGCTAGAGAGATGATGAATTCTTTTCAGTCGTGCAAACAGGGTTTAATAATATTTTTAAGAAAAAAAACCTAAACAATTTGCCCTAAATTTCTATTCTCTGACTGGGCAATATGGGGTATTAGAAAAAGCAGGGACATATTACTAGAGCGGTATGGCCTTAAACCTTATAACAACACAGACACATATTCCAAAATATTTGAAAATGTTTGCAAGGCAGCCAAAGCCTTATTTATTAGCAACAAGATTAAATCATCAGATAATAAAATAAAGGCTGTTTGGAAAGTGATCCAATAATGAAACAAATAGAAATAAAAGATATAACATTGATTACACCTTGGACCCTTCCCATGGTCGCATAAGCAAAAATGACGATTTGACTCAGGAATTTACGTCATTTTTTACTAATATAGGTACCAATTAAAATCACAGAATGTTTAAATTTATCGCCCACATTTGCTGTTGATTTACTAAAAGCAAATGCTTCTGCCTGCCGTGTAGAATTTTAGTTTAAGTTATTAACCCTGTGGCCATTGTAAAGGCTTTTAAGCAGATCAAAATCAAAGCAACTGAAGTACTTTGGGGCAAGTCAACTAATGTTTGTAATTTGATTATTGAGACAATAGCGCTTTATTTATCATATGTATTTAATTTGTGTATAGATCAAGGGGTTTTCCCGGATTTAATGAAGTACAACAAAGTTATACCAATTTTCAAATTCGCGGATAGCAAAGACGCTAATAATTATAGACCTGTTTCTTTTTTAGCGGTTCTCAGCAAATTATTTGAAAAAACAATGCTTAATCAAATGCTTAGTCATTTTAACTGCAATAACATCTTACATGACCAACAGTATGGTTTCACCAAAGGACGGTGTACTACTGACGCCGGTACCGCTTTAATTAAACATATATTTCAAGCATGGGAAGAGTCGCAAAATGGCGTTTTCTGCGACCTCTCTAAATCCTTTGGTTGCGTGAGCCATGAAACACTTCTTTCGAAGCTTGAGCATTACGGGCTCGATAAATTAGCGCTTAGCTTAGTGAAATCCTATTTGAATGATAGACTGCAACAGGTACAAATTAATGGTGTAAATTCAGTGGGCTTAAAGGTGAAAATGGGCGTACTGCAGGGATCTATATTGGGTTCATGCCTATTTTTAGTTTATATAAATGATTTACCAAGTTTACTGGAAAACTAACCGCAAATAGTGTTATTTGCCGATGACACTGATTTTTAAAGTGAATAGACGCGTACAACATCTTGACGAAGTAAATAATGCTATGCTTGATATCCAAAACTGGTTTACTGTAAATAATTTAGTATTAAATGAAAAAAAAAAAACTAAATGGATAAGATTCACTTTACCCAATGTTACAAGTACTAGTTGTAATGTTGTATTAAATAGGGATGTACTAGAGTTCCTGTTACAGGAACAGTTTTCCTGGGGATTAAGCTTCACTCAAAGCTGCAGTGGGGTCCTCACTTAATATTAGCCGCTTTCGCTGTCAGAAAAATCCGACAATTAACTGACGTGGATACCGCAAAACTAGTCTATTTTAGCTGTTTTCATAGTGTAATGTCTTAGGGTATTTTGAGTTGGGGACGTGCTGCAGATATAGATTACATCATTATTCTGCAAAAGAGGGCTATCAGAGCTATATATAATCTTCACAGAAGCGAATCTCTAAGGAATCTGTTTAAAAATATTAACATAATGACGGTGCTTTGTCAACATATAATAATATATGAAAACATTATGTACGTTCGATAAAATCTGCATCTATTTAAAAAAATAAATAGTTATCTATTGCTTAGGTAAAATATAACATATTTTATGATAAAATACAGCTTTTTATTTTAGATGGCACCAATAACCGTTAAACAATGTCAAAGTAATAAACGTTCAACTTTTACATTTAAACATATTTCAAGTTTGATAAATTCAATAACTGCATTTATTTCACCTTCTTTTACTCTACCAGTTGGATCTTGGTTGTAGGAAAACTAAATAAATAACCGAAATAAATAACTAATTTCAGTTACGTTACAAAAAGTAGTTGTGGCAAAATTAAACAACTTGGTTTTATATTTTTAATTTTTTTATAGTTGAAGATAGAGTCCAGTTTGTTTAAGCATAATGTAAAAGGTAATCAGGTCCACAAAATATAAAATTACCGAGAGTAAAATTGTCTCAAATTTTTTAACAAATGAAGATTTACTGAAAAAAAATCACTAAATCGCGTTTATCTCAAAACTAGAAAATCGGAGTTATTTAGTTTTCCAACTACGGGGACGATACATATGTGTACACAACAAAAACATTGACATTACTTTATCGATAAAATTATAAACACTGGATAAACCAGTAAGTCTGAAATTGACATTTGCCCTGATCTGCAAACATTTGTTATTAATCTACTAATCGGTTTGAACCTTCATCGTGGATTACTAAGCAAACAAGGTCGTTAACCCCAGCCAGGGCCAATATGTCTACCGATATTGACATTCACAAGAACAACCTTTCCGACCATTCTGTCAATTAAGTATATTGAATTGAAGCCATATTAAAAAACATTTGTCCTGCTTCCTTCCATACGATGAAAAGAGACGGAAGCACCATGAATCTTTATTTCTTGACCCCTATTTGCTTTTCATTCAGGGACACGGGTACACATCGTAATGAACTAATGAGTACGGTCAATATTAGATCTATGTTTATTACATACTTATGTACTTGTCATTACCAAGATTTTCCAGCTACTATTGGTTTGAAATAATATTTAAATAAAAAGGAAAACTTGACGATGTTGACATGTGAAAACGGACTGGCAGGTACAAACTTATCTTTATTTATTATTTTATCTTGCACGACTTAGTTACATAAGCCACGTGAAGTGTACATTATTATTCTGCTAAAAACCTTGCGTAACACACCCAGATTGAGACGGATCATTATTCTTAATTCTCTTTGAAAAAATCTTTCAAAGTAAGATTATTCCAAATCCGGTTTTGGGACGATTTTATCTGCAATCTAAAAAGATTTTCGTATAAACATGCTTGTTGTATCGAAATAGACTCCAGATGTTGAGAACATCGAGATAAACGGTATCAAGGTCAGGAGGGTGGAAAACCGCAACCATTTTCTGGCTACCCGCCTTTGTTAAATTTATTTCAAACGGAGGATCGTTGAACAGCTTCCAAAAGTTTATTGTTGAGCGCAAAATTGCGAATAATGCTGACCCGAAAAGTGTTTAGTTGTGGTTATTGATTTTTTGAGTTTGAATGCTTGTTTTTGTACTGAACTGTGGCTATTCGATTCGAAACTACTGGGAAAGGCAGTTGCTATTACTTGCTATGTAGATTTGTCGGACATGACTGCAAATTGAAGTCTTCGATATCCTCTTTTTTTTTCGAGGCTCTAAATATAAGTAAAGCCCATATCTAGGGGATGAACGGTTATGTCGGTTATTTACCATGGTATAACCCATAGGTCCATGTCTTATGATAAATCGCCTCCCAAATGATATGACGTCGAAAAAGTGCGCTGCTATACCGAAATCCCTTTTAGCCATAGCGTGTTAGATTAGATAAAATATACCAAAAATACTCTTTTATTTAGGGTCGTTCGAAACCTCGAATACTGCGTTAAATACCACACGTTGTAGGTAAATTTTTCTACTTACCTACACTTAATTTTCGGCCATCGACCCCGAACGCAAGAACCGTTAAATCAAGGCGAGTAACTTTGTAATTTTCGGACCTATTATAAGTGAAATGTCACCGTCGTAATTTACAACATTTTCACTTTGCCGCAATTTGCAGACTTGCCGAAACGAAACGTATTTTGTCGCGGTACGTTCTGGAGATAACTTAAAAAAATGCTTTCGCTGTATTTTTTCGGTAGAGGGATGAAATATGAAATATTTGTGTCAGGTAAGGGTTGTATCCCTGGCGGGTAGCTGTACAGTGAGTGATTTATACCTACTCTTATACGCCGTTTAATCTGTATGAAATGTGGAACAAGGGTTTGTTTGACAGGCGCTCCTCTGAAATATTTGATTAAATATCGTGTTGACATATTTGAAGTAACGATAAAAGCTTCCCAGGGCCAAAAATATCATTATTTATAACAAGGTGCAATATAAGTTGGTAATCCAGGATGTATAAAATGTAGATAGGGTTACATAATTTTATTTTATGTATATGTGCCGTTAGTTCAATGCCAAAATCAACGTTTTCGCGTATACTGATGATAACAGTTTGCACATGTGGTAGGTATTTACATTTCAGTATTAGTTTTAATTACATTGTAATCTCACTTGCTAGCTCCAAAAAAGAATTATACAATTCTTCCCATGTTTTCCCCTTTCCTTTTTTTTTACCTCGTCTTTGAAATGACACCCTCAGGTACCTAATATCAATAAATTAGCAATAAGCAAGACAGCTATAAATGATATGGAATTAATTATTAATGTCATCGGAAGTATATTTTCGGCGGGGCCAATTTGCATGCTAATTGGGTGCATAAAATTATATGACTGTGTACCTATTTATTTGTCGCGTTTAAATACTAACTAGTATTTTATTAATGGTCGAACTACGAGCGATTTTTTTTTTTATTAGCTTTCAGCACTTCTCCTTGTATATTTAATTTAATGCTAAATCCCTTGTTCCTCCATTTGCCCAATATGTTTAAAAATGGCTTTTCTGCGAATAATGTTAATGTAAATAATAATTCATGTAGACAGTAATGGAGAGGATGTGGCTAGGTAGATGATGATGACAGTAATGGAAGTAGATACATGAACGAGATTATTTTTTAAACTTTGAAATATATTAATAATATCAATAATAATCAAGAGATATACTGAATTAATCAGTAGACATCGACTAAAAAATAAAATTTCGTCGGCCAAAGTCCGCCTACGATAAACGACATCGTATGATTTTTGCCAATCAAAGTCCAACCTCTGAGCGGAATGATCCGTGAAAGGCAAAGATGGCCGCTCCTTCACCACGTGATCAACACGCCAAAGTTCACCCGATTAAATTATACGAAAGAAAACACTTAATTAAATTGCTAAAATAAAGCAATATTTAAATTTCGCCTATTTGTCAAAGTGGTTTTTTAGCTTCTGGACATTTAACGCAAATGAATTTCGGAGAGATTTGTCTAAGCTAAGTTTTAGATGTGTGTTGATTTTTTTTCTGGATTTTTTAATTAGGTTATTATTAAGTTAAAGATAGTTTAACTTAATAATAACCAAATTATCGAGAGACGGATGGCTCATTTTGACAACTCAATTATCAAACTTGTAACATTTTTTTAATATTGCCTGCTGCGGCCAGATATCTAAGCTTTATTTTCATCAATCAGCTGGAACTTACTAATCCGTCATCATCTTAACAATTGCCTAAGACAAAAACTGAATAATCATGTATTTGGCATAGAACAAAATGGAAGAACATTCTTGAACTTAACAAAAAACAAATAACGTCAAGTCACATTTAAATTCAAGTTTAACCAGGGAAAGAATCTGTAAAAAAATCTACATCGTAAAGTGGTTAAAGAAGCACTTAAGTTAACTTCTCAGCTTTATCGAAACCCTTGAGAAAAAAGGCTTTTTCAGTTTATCTTAAAAATAATGACTTCCTCAGTTATCGGAAGTACGTGGTAACTGTTTACGCATGTACAGCTCAAACCTGATGACTGATGAGGGTACTACACATCAACGAGACTTGTTTGTAAACAAATGCGGACCTTAACATTGCAGCCATAAACTTCATATTTCATCATCAATCACAGATGCAAGGAAGTGAAAGGAAAGAGTTTCATATTTTGAGTTTTATTACCTTCATTTTGTTCGAGACTTCGGATATTAATTTTAATATTTCAATAGTACTAGTTTGTTGGTTGGCTCGCTTTCGAGAAATGAACTGACCTATATCGGGACAATTCAATCTTATTATTTTGCAACTTGCGTTGAGATAGAGATTGTTACATTTTGAATTCATATATTTTTAGTATTTTTTTGTGTTTATGATTCGATGACTGCATTTTATATTGAGATAATTTTGTACTTTTGAGGAACCAGAAAAAAAAGTTTTTTACATTTAGTTATTGACATTAAGCAGTACGTAGCGTTTTTTACTGATTCTAGGTTAAATAAAAAAACATGTTCTTCCACAGGGGAAGAACATGCTTTTTTACAAGTTAGTACTACAACTATACTTGATTATTTGCTCCTGGTTCATTGGTTTAGCAAATACTTAGGGGATTTTGCGTGTTTTTATGAAGGTGTCATATTTGACTTTGAGTTCAATACTATTGCAAATACTGCCTAAGCGCAATAATATTTGAATAGCCTTCTTTGTGAATTTACCAAAATCCATTAGAAGTAAATAAATAAAAATACTGTTCTTAACCGCGACGACGCGCAAAAAAAAACTGTCTAAATATCATTATTTGTACCTAGGTATTTACTTTGTTAGAGTTCCGTAGGTCAGAATGAAATACTCAGCGTTATTTAAGTAAATATAATTTTAAAGTTGCAACTTTATTGGCAAGTAAAGTAGATAAGATACTTAGTAAGAGATAATGCAATCAATCTTTACAACATTCTGCTTTTGTTATAAAAAATGTGTGTTCAAATTTCGATAGATAGTGGTTTAAAATGTAGAATTAAGAGAGTATTTCAAACAACAGTTAATATTAGAAATGAGTACCTACCTATAAATATTTAAAAAATGCGGGAATTCACATCAAACTGCAGGTTTATACATACTTCCCAAAACCTGATTACATTATCAACAAAAAACTTTCGCAGGCAGCGAAAGCCAAATCGAAAGTATTTTTAGTCAGCTAAGTCAGCATTAAAATAATAATTGTAAAACCATAAAAATTAAAACTAAACGAGATAAACATTTATTGCATCCACGTCGCGCAGTATGTATAATGGCATACTGCCATTATCAGTATGGTACCACTTGGCATCACGCGTTGATAATGCTTATCTTTGTGATAACGGAGGTCGGCGCTTTTCACGTGAATGATGTAACCGCTATACTGATTCATTGCAGAACTTTGAACCTGATTTTGGGGGGAAAATACTGCTTTTATTTTTGATTATCTTTACATCCGTGAAGGAAAATATCTTGAGGAAACCTGAATTCATAGGTACTATGTTGTTTTAAAAGTGAAAGTACTGTGCCACGCGAAAACTATTGAACGGATTTTAAATAAAAAAAATATACAGACCAATTGAGAACCTCCTTTTTGAAGTCGGTTAAAGGTCATAGCTCATTACAGCCACCCGGCAGCCACTCCGCACCGACTCGCCTCCTGCTGCTAGTATTCTTTATATGGATTTGTATGGGCATGCGCTCACTATATCAACTCCGTAGCGTCACCGGATCGCCTCGGTTATAACTATAAGGCGAGTCGGTGCGGAGTGGCTGCCGCGTGGCTGTAATGAGCTATGACCTTAAAAATCTGTTAAATAGGTCAGAATATTACATAGGCTATATTTTATAAGGATATTATGTATGTAAGTCAGAAAAATTCTTGGCATTTGAGAGCATTCCTCGCAGCTGAATCAGCTGGCATAGCGGCAGCTTAAAAATGTTACTCTGTCTGTAGTCGCCAGTCCGTTTTGAATAAGCACGGTTACTGGTGGTGCTCTCTCTATTCTTTCTATAGTTTTCTCAGCAATTAGAGCAAAAAAAACCTTTTATTTTTGTTATTCTGTCTGTAGAAGACTATTGCAGTCATTTTCACGATACTCGGAAACTAATCTTTCCGTCGACATCACGCTACCTAGAATATTGTTTTTGCAGAACGTTGACACTTTTTCATCAATATGAAGATTATGCTAAAAAAAATGTCATTTCCATAGAATTTCTTTTTTTTTAAATACTGACGCAGATCCTAAACGTGCGATGAATGATGATAAGGCTGATGACGATGCTGTGCTGCTCTTTTATTGAGAAAATCATTCATGAACTCATGATTCATATCACCGTGTCTAATAAATTCGCGGCTAATAGGTAGGTGAATCATTTATATTTGGTGATAAGTGTTATCGCAGCTATACAAAATATTATGAAACGAAGCTAGCCACAAAGATTAGATTTTTTTTAGATCCCAAGATTTTAATATATTTTTTTTATTATGTAGTACCTGTTTTACTTTTATTCTTAACAAGTTATTCTGAGATCTGTCAAGTACTAATCTTAAAACATTTCTTTTACTAATCAACTTGGTTGTATGCAGGGGTCAAATTTCAGCAATTAAGTATACTAACTTTTAAATTTAGTTTCATCTGATTTTAAAATATTATAGTATACACGTGTCCACTAAATGAGATCTAAGAAACGAATAAACCGGCTTCACATAATGATACATATTGAACTAGAATTTTACATAAAATTACTACGTTTTAACCAACAATCATGAAGTTTTCCTACTATAAGAAAACCTTGTCACATGGAGATCAGGAAATAGGGTAGATCTTGTGACCCTTTTGTTTAAACTTTATCCTTGGAAGTTTGAGCTGTCGAAATAAATTATCTTGTTTTATGTCGTCGACCCATCTTGGATACAAAGTTTTATGGTTTTCATTGTTTATGATTTTTGTATCGAGCACTTCCTGGTGCGTTTTTTTTGGAATATCAATGCCCTTTACATTTTCTACGTATTTAGCTAAAAAAAATATTCGAATTGTTTGATAAGACCTTCCCATTGTTTAAACTAAAAAAAAATAGATTTTTTTTTATTTTTATTAGAAATTTTCATTAACTTGGTCGTGCGACACAATAATATCCCATGATTTGATTAAAAATTAGTTATTTATGTCAAATTACAAGAATTTGTTTTAATGAATAAAAAAATAAATAGCATTTAAACAAATCAAGACTTACATTACGATGTAACAACACGAAATATTTTATTTATATTTTTTAAGTATGCCTAAATGTATACGCTTACTTCACATAAATATGTAAATAAGACGCAAACACGATTTTTATAATGTTCTGGTAATACGAATCCTAAATAAAAAAAACAGGTTTTTTTGTACAAAGATAAAAATACCTATTTGCATGATACAACATCGATTCATCATTCCACCTGTCGTATTATTTTTATGTGTCATCACTCGCCAGCTGTTATCAATAGGGAAAATATCATAAACATTATATGCATTATATAAATAATATTAGTATTTTTTAGGGGAAAAAACTTAAAATGTGTGTCTGTTTGTTTTTAATTAGGTAGGCTGTATTTTTGTAATTGAAGTTTGATTACTCTCTATCTTATTAAAAAATCCAATTAGGTACATCTGAAATTTACAACATTATATTATATAACGGGTAGTATTTAAACGCAAATCCAAAAATATCCTTTTTCTATGCAATAAGATTCCGAATTCCCATCAAAATTACTGATTGCACAGCAAAATATTCAACTCAAAATATCACTAACTAAACACACTACAATTTATTTTCGCAGCGTACAGCGATTTTTCCTAAAGCAAAAGCTTTTTCATCAATGCACAGCTAATAATCTTAATGCACATTATACATGTTAAATCTTTTTCTTTTAAATATAGTTTCTGTTTTTAAATTATTTACAGCAGTTTTTCTAAATAAAACAGTAAATTAGTCACAGTAAGATATAAAACTTGTTTGGTCTAATATGATGAAAACTAAGATAGGTCGATGGAGCCCCGCTGCGCGGGGCTCCTATTTCTGGGTAGTTTAAAAAAAATAACCACTATTTTTCATGCTTCGCTCGCCTATTTTTAACCGACTTCAAAAAGGAGGAGGTTCTCAATTCGTCTGTATGTTTTTTTTATACAAACTGTCATCACCTATTTTACTCTGTTACAGCTAAAATTCCAAAAAGTGTAGCTTTGACAGCCGGTTGTCGCGCTGCTATCGTCTTTCTATTGTGTCTCGAATCACGTGTGTTCGAAGTTTAAAAATTAACTAGTATGCAATTGGCATGTGTCTTTCAGTAGTTTGAGCCGTTCGTTAACACCACTAAAATACCTACCTAAATAAAATAATTATAATTTCATATTGTCCAGATTTGGAATATTTTTTTGAATTACAAAAAAGAACCACTGTAGTTATTTAAACAAGTACTGTCAAATGCGATTTGTTTAGTTTTTATCTACCTATATATGTTGCTGGTTAAAACTGGTCCAAAACGAGCAAAAAACTAACAAAAACTTCCCAGTTCTTGGTTGTCAACAAACGTCATTGATCGACACATTTTTTGTTCTTTTTTTAGTCCAATTATAAGTTTCAACGTTTTCCATTTAGTGCCAAAGTTGAGTTAAAGAAACCCCTCATTCGTCGTATGAGTTTTTGAGGTTCTTTTAGTGTGAATGAAAAACAAAACCGTTATCACTCGCGTCTAGGTCTGTCTTTTAAAACCCATTTTGCGGAAACTATTGAATCGAAACAGACTTTCTCTGATAAACTCTTATATTGATTATTGTTAGGTTAGATTTCATCTTCTTATTAATCATTTCAAATTAAATTTCAATGATAACCAAATACCTATACCTTCTTGAGCCTAACCAATTTAATAATAAACAGTTTTTTTAATAATTAAACAGTAATAGCGTGGGTATAAAAATATGTTTTTCATTACCTTGACAATGTTTGATATAATGTTATACTAAGACAATCAGATAAGGAATAACATGCGATAATACATTGACAATTAGTTATAAATGTTTATGTTATTGTTATAAATTCGTTATACAATTTGGCTGAAGTAGAGAGAGAGAGAGAGAGAGATACCTATGTATCTGTCCGCTAAGGGTGTCTGCAAAATGCATCGTTTACAAGAAGAATTTCAGACCTCCAATACACGACTACCTATCTAAAAAAAGACAACAGATATTTACATGGAATGGAAACTATGTAAGATTTCGTACGTGAAAAGACTACAATAATCTCATGTATGTATGAATATTGCACTACTCCGTGTAAACAAAATTTGGAAGCAGGAAGTGTATTTCGAGTTTAATGGAGCTATTAATTATTAATGTCACTTTTCCTAACTGGTAAAAGTTCATGACTGATTCTGCCGACACAACTATTGAAGGTAAAGAGCACGGACATAACGAAATGGTTTTCCTCAATTCGTCAGCTTCAACTAGCCTATAACACACCCACGTGTCCTATAAATAGAGTTATATTTACATTAGGTAAATATTAGCTGAACTCACATAAAATTGTTTATTAAATTTATCCGGTGTTTACAAGGTCGCGGTCGCCGGTATAAAATCTACTCCGTAATCAATGAGATTAATAAGTATGGATCATCCACCAGGCTATTCTTATCACAGAGTCATTTTAGTTACTCGTACGGACAGCGCAGCGTCAAAAATATCGAGACGAACAGATTGTTCAAAATATCGAAACTAGAGTCAACGCAAATAAATAAATCTATTCTATTCTAAAGTAACAAAGTTCTTGTCAGAATGGCAGTTGTCTTTATTCTGAAACATTTCTTGTGTCATTAAGTTGAAAGTTTAATTTTCATAGTTGTTTCGATATTTTGAATAGTCTGTGCGTCTCGATATTTTTGTGACTGACTGTACAAACAAAGCTTCAATACCATCTCTCAAGTTTAGAACTAACTGCACGACTGACTGAACAGAATTGTGAAAGTCTCAAACATCGTTT
Source organism: Athetis lepigone (assembly GCA_033675125.1). NCBI lineage: Eukaryota > Metazoa > Arthropoda > Insecta > Lepidoptera > Noctuidae > Athetis > Athetis lepigone. The sequence continues at coordinate 3,759,706 of CM066229.1, read as the reverse complement.
GTTTTCCACTGTTACCTTTTTTTTCGCCGATTGCGAATGATCGTGCGAATTTAACGAAAGTAAAATTCATTCGGAAAAAGAACTTATTCGATTTTCTTTTGTTTTGTGAATGATCATGATTTAGTTTACCTCATTTGAAATTGAAATCTGTTTGTATTTCGTTTGGAACAAAACATATTATATTAAGTAATATATGAATCTTAAATTTAATTATGCTTTACGAGGTCTAATGTTACAAAAAACATATTATAAAAATTATGTTAAATCTCAGTGAAGCAGCTGTTACGGAAAACTAACAGTGTTTCCAAACTGAAAAGTGGGTACAGATGGTACAGAAAAGGATAATGGGTGCTTCTGTACGGAACTTTCTTTTCTTTGGCGGCAGACTAACGGATGGACTGACGAAATCACATCATATTTATAGGGCTAATTTGCTTACGGATCCCTTTAAAACTTCGAACGCACGTGATTCGAGACACAATAGAAAGACAGCAGCCCGACAGCCGGCTGTCGCTTGGTCGTTGAAAGGTTAATGATGCGAAAATATCCGATTTGATAAAAATCTGTCTTCTTTTTAGCCGGTTAAAAATGCCGACTTGGTAGCGTGGCTAACTGATTGGCTGCTGAAGTTTTCCCAAATATTACAGTATCCAAATGACTAAGTATATCTTACACATATTAATGAACATCAATTTACATTATCATTCTACGATCTTCTATCACGCACCCAAACAATTATAGTGTCGTGTCGTCATCGTCACTCAGGCTATCAATTACAGAGACAGTTTACCAGCCAATACTAATCACTTTGTGTAATTAATTATAATGATATGCATCAGATAAGCATACAATCCTAGGTGCTATCGAACTTATACGTCAATATGTCAAGTGGATACTGACATATTGACTTTTTTTATTAATTAATGGCTTGACGCCAGCTTTAATTGATTTTGTTGTTGTAGGGTTTATTATAATTTGTTAGATTGTGATGTATTTGATTATGTTATCGGGAAACTTGTGTTTATTGTATTATTCATTAGATTTGTGGTTTGTGGAAACGTTAAAACATTTCTGTAATGAATTAAAGTTGTTTTGTATTGAGGTAAAATGGTAAATGAATGGAAAAGTAAACTTTGAATATTAAGTAAATTCTACAGCGTCAGTTATCCACAGATCCAATCAATTATCAAATATCATGTGTGTCCTCGGGTTTTTATAAGTTTCGATCACAAATCAAAACAGTTGTACAATTAGTAGTCTATTTTCGGTGTGTATCTTAAAAACAAACTAATCATCTCGATGATCGGAAGTCATTGGCTCTTGACCACAAAAACTACACTATCATTATGCCTACCGGGTTTTTCCACACCAACGGCCATCATTATAACGTTTTCGTTCCTAATGTACTTTTTATTTTGCAAGTTGTTAATGTTCTCCGCTGTAAAATGTCCTGGTTACACTCAAAATACATTAGAACTTAATAAAAAATGCCAAATCAGGCTTAATGGTACCATTTTCGATGTCGACTCTGAGGCTGAGACTATAACAAACCTTTTAGCAAGTAGCGCTGAGCAATATAGCTATCACCGTCACACAACTGTCAAACTTCTTTGGCAAGACAGAGATGGAGAATAGTTAAGCTAAAGTACGTGCTAAGTAATTTATATATTTACCTTGATCAAGTTGTTTTTTGATTTGCAGAGTTTTTTTTAATTCAGAAGTTGATTTGAGTTTTACCACTAGTTTCGATTAGTTCGTCCGCGTGGTAGTCAAGTAATAATAAAACGTTGCTTAAATCATCTAACGATGTAGGTATTAATGAATCCAATGTTTATTGCGATCGAACTAGATCAGACCAACATTTCAGAGATTTTTTTTTGACGTGACAACGTCTTATAAATTGGTTTGCCGGGTGACACTTCAAGAAACTGCGTTACGCTCCGCTCACGTTATGCGCTCACAATGAGAGCGAGTGAGAGGCACGCGTGCCTCAGTCAACGTCAGTAAGTCGTTGTCACGTAAAACTTTCGCCCGTATACCGACTTTACAGGCAACCAATTTTTTCTCGTTATGCACGGACATGTGTCACCAAGTTATTACCATAACGATCTCTCTTTTGCACACATAACACCATGTACAAGATTCAAGATAACACATTTCGGAAAAAATACGATAATTTAGTGAGAAAGTTTTGAGTCAGCGATAAGTTAGGGATTTAGTAACTTAATTATAATACCAGCTTTGTTCCACTCAAATATAATAGTCAAATATTACGTTTAATTATTGGCAAAAAAAAATATTACTCTGCGATTTTGTATGTATCAGCGATAATCGACACTCACGCCAATCAAGTAACGTGCAGAAGCTAGTACTTGTATACACGTTTCCTACATCTTTTATCGAGATTCGAGAAAGAATACTGTAGGCATACAAAATATTATAAGAACTAGTAACACAATAGAAATTTCACTGTTGTGTAGTTAAGTATATCTTATATTATTTTGCTTGGTTGACACTGGCGAACAGTAACGAAGTAGTAACGAACCACATTGATATAGTTACGATAACGACTGTAAAATACAAAGAAATATACTGTGACACAATATTGGTGTACATTATTTTTATGGTGTAGTACGAATGTGACGCTTAAAATAACTGTTGCTAATAACATACTCTCAAAATTTATTTAAAAGTTGTACGGAATCATGTATTAAAATACTCCGTAGAGATTCATATAAAATTTTGCACGAATTTTCTTCTGGTTTAGTAGTAGATTTGTTATCACGCTATTTGGTGGAAGGGGAATGTGCAGTATTGTGTTGTCCACAACTATTTTCTTTTGACTTCTAGGTGCCAGTAAGTAAATAAACTAAACAGTCGTAGTTGGAAAAACAATAGAATATTCATAAACATGTCCCATAAAAGCGATCGATACATTCAGAATGAGCTTTTCACAGGTGCAATTAAAATTGAATAATCAATTAACGACCTTATCGAATCGAACCAGTTGTGTGCAGTATAGCGTGTTTCATTTAAAATTATAATTAGTTTACTGAGATTCTGTGATGTATTAATTATTGACTAGTTAGCAATGTTCCGATTGTCCACTCAAGTACTACTTATAATACTGTTTTTTAAGTACTGACTGATCTGTAAAAAAGTATCTGTACATGTCAAGTACTTGATTCACAAGAGCGAACATTTCCAATGTTTTTTGGATTTGTTTATTCGTAGTATACACACAAAACAGACAAAATGAAAAAAGGTTAAAAAGTTAAACAGCTAGGTAAATAGGAAGAGTATTCTGCTAGTCATCTTGTCACCTACTAAACAATCAAATCGAATAAGTTTAACATACTCGTCACTGATTAATTTAAAAAAATAGTATGAATCGTAGAAACGTCTACAGCTTTGTTACAGCAACGCGTTCGTTGTGTTTTGCTGTTGCAGGTTACAGCAAATATTGCTGAAAGCAATTTAACATCTTAACTTCTGTTGTTGCAACAATATCATAATCATGTTTTTAAAGTTCTGTAAAATTAAGTTAGGTTTCATTGTTGGGCTGACAAAGCCATCGTATTTATTATGTCGGCGGTGTTTCCGAAGCTCCCTTTGTGGTTTGACGTGAACAAAGGCGCAGACTGTTTGCAATTATGTCCTGTCTGTAACAGTGCCCAACATCCTTTATGATTACTTTTAATAGAAGATGAGCCTTGTGACTTCGTTTGTAAATACTTAATTTTTATTATACACTCTGGATTATAGGCTTTTTCTCCGCATTATGCTGTGTGTTAATGTTTAAAGTAGAGACGCAACCGCAGTATCATCAACTGAGTGTTTGGGTGGAAAAGAAAATTAAATATTTGTAAAATAACCACTTTAAAATCTATTAGAGAATACTTAACTAAATTAGCGGAAACAATAGAATGGAAACATTTAGATATTAGCGTTATCTTGGTCACTATGTTGTTGTAAATATGGGTAGAATTATCACGTAAGCGTTGATTGATTAAGTAATTTGTAGGCAGTCGATTGAATGATTTAATTAATACTTGTCTTTATAACTAAATTATTCAGGCGTTTATAAAATCAATAATCTTGGTTCTAATCTGACATTTTTTGTCGTTTTGCTTATATTATGTGGTAATTGTTTCGCCTTGTGACCAAATTAAAAAATTGGCACATTATTTCTGCTATAATAATGCGCACGGGTATAAGCTATTCGCAGATAATCTGAGGTACGTACAATCGTTTTTTTTTTCTTTAGCGTATTATCAGGTCAAAGATTAAATGTCCGGTTTTTCCAATATTTTATATTACTTACGCAATAATTATTCAGTTACATATAAATTATAGACTGCGATTCCGTGAACCCTTTCAATGATAACTTTTATTGTAGATTAACTTTTAGGTGTTATTAAATGACATATTATTTATGATAGCATGTAATCCATTGGGTATACTAAGTATAGCATTGCCTTATCGAATTTATGTGTGTTATTTATACTACTGTTTTCTAATTTTGGTACTTAGCTGTATTTCATGATGACCGTACCTATTTGGTCACCAACTTACCATGTATAAAATCACATTTATTTGCACTTTCATCTTGACACTTTAATTACTCTACTTTCTGCACTTGTATCATAATGAGCTATAGGCTAGCCGCACACACACAATTATATTGACAATAAAGTACGTATTGTCAATAATATTGTGTGTGTGCGGCCTGTATTGCGGTATTGGTTATATAGAATCTAGATTATTGACAATCTTGTATTGACAATATTGTGTGTGTGCGGCTAGCCATAGAAACACAAAGCTAGTTTTAAGATTCGCTTGGATTTGCCATTGACAGATTCTCTTCTCTAGTGCTGATAAATAACTACAAGATACTCATTAAAACAACACGCGCTCCATCTCCTCAAAAACAGATTCTGTTGAAGTTTATGGCACGACTTCGCTTGGCGTATTTGACAAAGTATTTGCTTTACTTGGGTAATAAAAACTACACTCTAGATTTATTAAAGTTCAAATTGCGTTGCATCGAACACGCAAATACTAGGTGTATTTTGGTCTTAAATTTTTGGTCTTAAGTCTTAAATCTAAAAAAATATCAGCTGTTTCAAACAGTATGGTCGGGAGGGCATTGAACTTTGGTTGGAAACAGCTAATATTTTTTCGCGATTTCAGTGTTGGTTCCTTAATAAAAGTTGTTTGTTTTCATGGGTAGAATCATCTCCTAGCGGGTTGTGCAAGACCAAAAATACACCTAGTATCTTGACAAATACGGCAAGTAAAGTCGTACCATAAAAAAAGAAACACTAACTACCTATGCGGCTGTTACAAATGATGCAGAAAAATACTACTACAAAAGAGATCAAAGTATCAATGTAACATAATTATACGTTAGTGTTCCACACTAGGGGCAAATTAGAGATAATTAAATAGGTAGTAATTAATATTGTGGTACAATCTAAAACGTCTCATTTGTCTTGACCTTTCACATGTGCCTGTGAGATAAGAGACCTACGTTTGAACCTGACACAAAGTTCAGGGCCGTTTTTCATTAACTTCTATTCGATTTCACGTAACCTTTTAGAATTTTTTATTTCTCCATCATTTTCGGAAACCAATGAATGTATTCTTTGACGGGGTCTTCCAAATTGTCTAGGGACTGGCCTGTTTCACTTATTTGTAAGCAGATGGTTTAATTCAAATTCTGGACAATGTCCAATTAGATAGGTATAGAAAAACAGGCCCTTAGTGCCTCAACTAACCTGATATTATACCTGGCATGAGAAATTCTGTTGTATCTGTTATTTGGGTCAGAGCCCGTACGTCCCCTAAGATTTGTCCCCCAGCATAAAAGTTGTGGATTCGGCCCCTATATAGGTGCCCGTTGGTCTCCTGGTAGGGGACCAATTAATATTTTAATAAAAATATTATTTTTAAGGTACCCATTCGTCTCCTCTAATATATACACAATATAAGTTAAAGATTCGGCACCTATTCAGGTGCCTATTGGTCCCCTGAGATAAAATCACCTATATTTTACCTAAAAACGGTTAACATAGTACACTTGTGAACAGTTTATTAACGCAATTAATTTAATAAATCATAACAGATCATTGAAAAAAGAGCTACGATGAATGATAATCCGTCATGATAATAATGTAACCTGTCGATAGGCTTACGATGTAATATTGTCTCTTTACGAATGGCTTGTTAAAAAACGGGTATTAATGATTGAAAACTTAAGAGAACAAAAGTACTAGGCGCGCAGTAACGTGAAGTAGTCATGTACGAAAATCTAAAATTCACTGTGTTTTTAATTTTCTCACAAGATCACCTTAATCAATTCAAAGTACTAGGCGCGCAGTAACGTGAAGTAGTCATGTACAAAAATTTAAAATTCACTGTATTCCTTAATTTTCTCACAAGATCACCTTAATCAATGCAAAGTACTAGGCGCGCAGTAACGTGAAGTGGTAAATAGAAAACGATCGATCGACGAATCGATTAATTATTTTGAAGACTGACTTTATGCCTAGAGCCTAGAGGCATTTTATTAAACTTAATCTTATTTGAAATACTTAAACATGATATTTAAAGAATTATTATATTTTTATCTTACCCTTTTCTGCGCGACTGTACCAGGACTATATACATGTACTTATATTAGAAGAATGAATTAAAATAAATATTCTTCAGGGGGCGAATAGGCACCTCAAAAGTTCCAGGGGACGAATGGGCACAGGGTGCGAATCTTAGGGGACGTACGGGCTCTGACCCGTTATTTTCTCTTCCTACTTTTTACTAAACCTTTTATCCATTTAAAACAAATCGGTTTAGTCACGACGAGCCACTCTGGTCAGTTCTACTATCAGCCTTGTACTACTATTTTATGTGTTGTCTAGTGTTTATCCTGTTAGTAGATTATCTCTTTACTTCATCCCGGTGTAATCTTGCTTGCTTAAAGAATCTTCTCTCTTGTCCCCAGATTCGAGTTACGGCGAACATTAATGATATGGAATTGTTCGTTAGCAGCTTTTAGTATCATGGGTGCCTGTCGGACGCTCCCGGAGTTCATTCATGTGTTACGGAACTACGGGATTTATCACTCTATTTGTGTGCCAAGGTAAGTTTTAACATAGTTTCTATAATTGATGATAATATGATGATGCCGATGTTAGGCAATGACCTTGAATGGAGGGCGTTAACAGAAGATTCGAGCATTAATGTTTTGTCATGTAAATGATCAATTTATTTCTTGTCATTGAGATGTAAAGGATCTGTGTTATCTCAGTCTTCTCTTCATTGTGTTTCAGTAATGTTTTGTTCAAATCCATTTATTATCATGTCTTCAATATCTCGCTATATTACATCTGTCTAACCTTCGTTGATAACTACTTAATATTTACATAAATCTCTCTGTCTGTGTTTAGTTTAAAAATAATTCCATACATCAGGGACTAAAATTGTAACAACTCGACATTCCGCAAAAGTACTTATTTAAAAGTTAAATTATCACAGTGTCGTACAAAATAAACAATGTATGTATGTGACAATTTAAATAAACTGAATATGGAAAGATAGAAATGAAATGTAAGATAATGTCGCATATGTAATGTATTGTAATGTTTAAAACATGAGTTTTTTCGTGTCTAACGCGGAAGTAATTGATTCATGTTCATTATTGTCCTGATTCGCCCTTGTTGGCTCTGACTTTATAATGAGTTTTTATATTCCTTTTCTTGCTACTACGTGAATGTATAGTCTGCTATCTTCTTTTACTTCCATGTCCTTCTAGAGAAGACTGCTTGCTATCATCTCACACTCGTTAACAGATAGGTTTCTAGAATATTCTCCAATTCTGGAGCTTCTGACTGATACTGTGTTGCCGTGGAGAAGTCATTCTTCCTCTTAGCACTAGGAAGTGTCAAAAACTAGTCGTTTTATGCCCGTTTGACCTACATAATGTGCAAATTCTCAGCCTTGTTTTTTTTGTCTGTTATGTAAGTGCCAAGGATAATGACACAAGAGGTCATGAGGACGGAACGGAATTGTCGGCTTCGCCAAGAAAAGCAGAGTCATAAACTTTTTGCGTCATCCAAACAACATTACGTATAAGGTGAATAGTCTAGACCTGTCTGACTGTCTGTCTAGCCGACTATTTGGGTGAAACTAGTGCCTTTATCCAGAATAACGATCGACGAAAAATGTGGTGGATGGTTTTCGATCGGTGTAAAAATATCCGTTAGAGGCTTGCGGTTTTAGCCTCAGATAGCAACCTTGGTATTTATTTTGTCATGGTAGATAATTGGATATGTGGATTTGGTTATTTATTACCCGATTATGGTAAAGCAAAATGGAGGGCTTAGATCGGTTTATGTTAGTATGTTATGGGTACGTGTATCCTCATCTGTTCCGTCATAACGTCTAAACTACTTATTATAGTTTTTCAAATGAGGTATCGTTAAAGCTTCTCGATTGTCTACTAGTTATGGGCTACATGACGTCATAAACTCAAGATGGCGGTTGACAGACGTTTGCACTGACCACGGCTTTACGTAACGTCTAATTTTATGTCTGATTTTTTCTTGTTTCGTACTGTTTTGGTTTTTTTTATTTCTTTTACTTACGTTTTGGAACATACATGACAGTTACCTTTCTGATCCTGATTGACTAAAACAATTTAAATATTCAGTTCTAAACCTTCAATCGAACACACGTGATTCGAAACACAATAGAAAAACAATAGCAGCGCGACAGCCGGCTGTCGATGTCGCCTTTTGTCGTCGAAAGGTTAAATTGCATTTTTATAATTGCACTAGCTTTCGCCCGCGGCTTCGCTCGCGTTAAAAGAGACAAAAAGTACCCTATGTTATACTCTCCATCCCTTCAACTATCTCCACTTAAAATAAAAAATCACGTCAATTCGTCGCTCCGTTTTGCCGTGAAAGAAAGACAAACATAATATGGATATATGATTATTTTGTGAAATAAAAAAGCATAGAATATAACAAATTGTATCCTTGTACTCAATGCTTCAATACCTTATTGTGTGCGATACGATAACTTTGTAGTTTTTCTTATTACTTTTTATACGTAATATGTTGGAAGCAATCATATTATTGTTTTAGTCCCCTCGAAATTTTCATACAAATATCTACCATGTCAAAATAAATTCGTATAATAATAAAGCTAAAGATAATGTTTCTTTATTTAAAAGCACTAGTGAAACTACCTTCTACCAACATGGAACAGTTCAATAACACTAAAACCACTAAAATTACAGTGAAACTGTAGTTTTAGTGCTTCTTGTGAGTTATTATGTCGTAGCATAGAAGATTGAAGTTAATGAGTTTTGATTGCTAAGATAAAATAAAAACATACAACCAATCAACACTCAGAATGTCAAAACGCATTTTGTATGACCCTTTCGAGGTTTTATAACAACGCAGTTACATTACACTAAAGGCGTGTACACATTCACCGAAATGTAACATGAAATGTAACACGCAACGAAAAAATTTGTGTTCTGTTTGTGCGCGTAGTGTGCTCGGTTCGTGTTCGCAATCCGCCACACAAAGAGAATTCTGTCACATTGCATATTACATTACGGCAGTCAGGCTAGACACGCCTTTACACTAACACATCAACGGTACAAACAACTCTTTATATAACGCTATGTAAATAATATCCGTAACGAATCTGAGATTCTCTTAATTACGGACATAACTGTGAATACATTTTACGCTCGCCGGCGAATGACGGAAGGTGGGTAGTCATTAAAAAATATTGCGGAAACCTACGTACCTTTCTCTGATTTTTGCTTCACCCCTTTTTACCGACTTCACAAAAAGGAGGAGGTACTATGTTCGGCTGTTTGTATGTTTTTTTTTTTGTATGTTTGTTCATCGATTACTCCGTCAATTGTCAACGGATTTTCAAAATTCTTTTTTTGTTCGAAAGCAGATAGTTCTGAGGTGGTCCCATTGTCACCAAGTTAGGATCTGATGATGGAATCTTAGAGAAATCGAAGGCAACCCTCAAATTTTATAAGCTCACTTATTGTTTTTCCCATATTTTATGAAGTATCTTGTGTATTTGCGTATGGTTGTCACCATCTCAGTTAGCTGAGCTGATGATGGAAGGTACAACTCCTTAACAGTAAGAAGTTACTCGAACAGGCAAGGACTGTTTTAGTAAATTGTTTTGATGTTTGATAGGGCATTTGCCACATTTGGGCTCATGATCATCAAGTCATGACCTGATGCTGCAGTCAGGATAGTCTGCAGAGTACCTAACTCCTCGACAAATAACAGCAGATATATCGTGTTTAGGCTCATTGAAAAGGGCTCGATGTGTGGATAAACGTACTGTTAATGAGGAACACCGAAGTACATAGAGACCTGATGCTGAAGCCAGGAGCATCAGAAAAAGTACAAACCTTGAAATTACAGCACAGTAGTCGTGTTTGGGCTCATTTTAAACAGGACTAAATTTTAACTCGACACTAAAAAGTAAAAAATAAAAAACTTTTTACAAAAAAAAAATAACCGACTTCAAAAAGTAAAAACTTAAAAATAACTTAAATTTCGGAAGTCGGTGGCAACACAAATTGACTGGCAGAAGAAAAGACACCGACTTCCGAAATTTAAGTTATTTTTAAGTTTTTACTTTTTGAAGTCGGTTATTTTTTTTTTGTAAAAAGTTTTTTTTATGAAAATCTTTATGTACTTACACATATATGCGTTTTGGTGACACAACCGGATCTAATGACGCTGGAAACATGAGATGGTATAATTCCAGTCTCGAACATTTTTTACCCAATATTATTGTTGGATTCTTATGGGAAATAATGTATGTGACCCCTTATAGGGTTAAAATAGAAGATGACAGTTTGTACGAAAATGGTGTTTGTGTGAAATAAATAGGTTTTAAATTAGGTTCATAAAGAAACAAAAATTATCGTAAGAAAAGTTGCTTGTTTGTGTCTAAGTTACAAATGCGAAGGGATTTACCCTAACTCTTTAAGTAAAATATAGGCATTAAATAAATTTGTAATACGTACCTATAAGTTCCCAAGTTACTTACAAAGTTATTCGGTTACCGAAAGTTACAAAAGTTTGTAACTTGGCTACGGTCGGCGCTACGAAAATGCTACGAACCTGTTTTGACTACGACATTGTCTACGCAGGATTAAATAGCCCTTAGCTATAGAAATCCAAAAAGAATAATGCTGCGTGTCTATAGTTGCGAGTCAAAAATTCACCAATAGAATCTCGCGAGCGGGGATTTTATGCAATGCTATTGGTGGATTTATAATGCTCCGCTCCTGTGGTACGCAACATAAAGACGAGTTAAAAATACGCCACTAAGGGCGTTACTTAGCACGTACTTTATTTAGTTAAGCACTATAAACTATAACTGTAAATTTTACACATCTTTCAAACGTCAAGTGCACGATAAAGACAGATCATAGCTAAGCCAAAGTCAGTGCTTAGTAACGTTTATTTATCTCGCCCTTAGCACCTTGGCTTAGCTATTCTCTGTCTCTATCTCGCAGTTTAGTAATTGTGCGACACTGACAAGAATATTGCTTACTAAAGGGCAAAGCAACGTATTTCTCTTGATCATTTTTCACGTCGCGTGTCTTGAACGGAGAGTCAATAAAAGTTGGTATAAGTATGACATGATATGATGAAGCTACGCTGTTAAGATTTTACAGTTGTCAGTGTCATATGTATGTCATGATATTGTAGTGGGCACTAGACCTTTCAACATCATACCGAGTCAGAAACCCGACAAGTGGTAGGCTAACGTTCTTTTCAATTCAATACCGTGAACATTTTCTGACGTCACAAAGTATGTTCAATAAACACATTACCGATAGTAAGTGCTTATCAAACATTGAATAGTTCATAGAAAATATCGATGTCCTATGACATTGTTTACATAACTGTTGCCAGCGGACGCAAGCGCGTTATCTTCGCGATCGACTATCGCTATCGCTGTTCGTCGACGTCGGCTAAAATCGTCACGTTCGAATACTAACAATGCGTTTTACAGTAAGAATAGCACGTCTTTGTATTCAAAAAGCGTTCTTACGCGTGTCTAATGTTATTCTGTCGATGTACGAAGCGAAAGTTCACGTGTTTCGTCAATAATTTGCAATTGTGTCAAGTATGGGAGGCGTGTTAATTGAAATAATTATTTTAAACGAATGTATATCTAAAATGAGCATGTTAGTGTGTTTCGAATATTGTGATGAGCTTGGGAATGTAATTTTATGTCTATTGAGATAATATACTGTTTTTAGGGTTCCGTACCTCAAAAGGTAAAAACGGAACCCTTATAGGATCACTTTGTTGTCCGTCTGTCCGTCCGTCCGTCCGTCTGTCAAGACCCTTTTTCTCAGAAACGCGTCGAGATATCAAGCTGAAATTAATATCACATACTCAGGTCTGCTATCTCTCAAAGCAGTGAAAATATCAAGTTTCTAAATCAAGGCAATAAAAAGATACGGCGGTTTACATTGCATATTTAGACATTTGCAAGGGAATCTAAACCTATAGGGTACTTCTAATTGACCAAGAATCATGAAATTTGGCAAGAAGCAAGGTCATGTAGCACAAGTAAAGGGAAAACTCCGAAAACCGTAAATTTGTAGTTAGTTCACATCAGGCGTCCGTCTGTCCGTCTGTCTGTCAAGAACCTTTTTCTCAGAAACGCGTCGATATATCAAGCTGAAATTAATATCACATACTCAAATCTGCTATTTCCCAAAGCAGTGAAGAAATAAAGTTTCTAAATCAACGCAATAAAAAGATACGGCAGTTTATATTGCATATTTAGACATTTTCAAGGGAATCAAAACTCAAAACCTATAGGGTACTTCCCATTGACCTAGAATCATGAAATTTGGCAAGAAGCAAGGTCATGTAGCACAAGTAAAGGAAAAACTCTGAAAACCGTAAAATTGTAGTTAATTCACATCCGTCCGTCCTCCCGTTCGTCCGTCTGTCAAGACCCTTTTTCTCAGAAACGCGTCGAGATATCGAGCTGAAATTAATATCACATACTCAGGTCTGCTATCTTTCAAAGCAGTGAAAAAAACAAGTTTCTAAATCAACGCAATAAAAAGATACGGCGGTTTATATTTCATATTTAGACATTTTCAAGGGAATCAAAACTCAAAACCTATAGGTTACTTCCCATTGACCTAGAATCGTTAAATTTGGCAAGAAGCAAGGTCATCATGTAGCACAAGTAAAGGGAAAACTCCGAAAACCGTAAATTTGTAGTTATTTCACTAAAAAACCAATTAACGGAACCCTCGTTGCGCGAGTCCAACTCGCACTTGACCGGTTTTTTATCTATAGAAACTAAAATTCTAAGCTAAAGCTGTGTACGCATCTCCATACAATGAAAATTTTGAAATATGTGAAAGCCAAATCAGTTATTTTCATTAGACCAAAAAAGGCACTTTAGATCGACATTTACAAAGCAAAATTGAATCTAGTTATGCCCAAGTTGTAAACTAGATTAGAACTATAAATCTTTATATAACATAACGGTAACTTATTCTGTCTCATTGAAGGTTCAATAATACATAGAATTAATGTTTGTAAATAACTATCTAACTTTATGTTTCGTCATAAGATAATGCATACAAAATAACACTATAAGCTATCTCACAAGAACACGTGTACTTAATGCAAAACTATTTTATTGACCCATACATAATGCCATAATATAAATAACAGATTGCAACAAACTTATTCTATAACGCGGTTCATAACACAAACCCGTTTTATCTATCAAAGATAATAATGTTTCAAACTTAATAGAAAATATTCAATTTCAAGCTACAGCGATTAAATGGAAATTAAAAAAATATATACAATATGACCTTGACCTTCACAAGCATTCAATGTCAAATAGACTTATTTAAATAATCCTGCAAGTTCACTTAGTTATAATTGATTCGAAAATCTGCATATTGATTAATTAATTGATCGTGTTCTCTGAGCTGTGTATAATAATTTGGCATAAATTGTCCGTGATTCTACCCACATTGAAATGAAATGAATTTAAAACATTGCACTCTGCAATTATTATTCGTGTATTACTCTCCCATCATTTACTGGGCAAAAGTTTCACTGGTTTCTCCCCATTCTTCCTATTTTAGGCTACGTCTGAACAATCCTCAATCATTAAACTTACTGTTGCTATTTTCGATGCTTTTTTGTTATCAGAAAAAAAAACTAGTAACATTATATGAAAAGGGTAGAGGTTAATAATGAGATGTGCCGACTAGTCGGCCTCTTATTTTGTATATATTTCTTAATAATCAAAGTCGCCACATTATTATTTCATACTAAAACTTATGATAATGCAAGGGCACTTATCAGTATAAACTGAATCGAATGACACTAATGACTTCTCACGTAGTAAAGTATTAAGTTTACAATGAATACTAGACCTAAGATTTTCCTTGTAGTTTTTTTATAAGGAAAAGCTTAAGTTTTTTATTGAATTGATAAAAAAAATACAATAATAATTAGTTGCTTAGAACAATAATCCATTTTATTAACAACAACATGAGATATTCATTTTGTTAGTGAGGTTCAATCAATATTTTTTTCTGTTTCCTTCTCTGTTGCCAATCGAAACATAGCAGTCTAAAACAAACTTCGATATTACAGAGACATTTCCAATGTTAATGTTTTCGCTTTAGTCTCCATCGAGGGAATTAAGTCCTCAATTTCTGCACATTACTCTAATCGACGTCAACACAAGAGTAGTCTGTAAATGTTCACCGCAGAGATTCGTTACGTCATGTCATACTACATTATGTTTCTCAACGGACCTAAACTCAAAGGTGTCTTCCGCCAGCTCAAGGGCACTAGAGTGCGCTTAGCAGGAAGCGAACATAGAATCAGGCTCTTTTGTTATATCAAGTCTTTTCTAAAGCAGCACCGGCTCTGCTGCCAGATTCTGTTATCCAACAATTTTCTTAACTTCGCCGGTATTGCATTCTCAGCGTTTAAGTTTTTGGCGTTCTTCCAAATGTTCAGGCCTTCAATGAGTTACTTCAGATACAGTCAAAAGCAACTGCGGAAATGTACTTAGACCTTGACAATATTAACGTTTGCATAGGAAATAACTAGTCCAAATTTCCAAAAGGTTTAACTGATGGCATCGGCGAACTCTTGAGACTGTCTGTCGACTTAGCTATCTTTATTCAAAGATATTGGCGGCAGTCGATAACCCTGACAGAGATTAAACAAGTTTGTATTGTTATTATATCAATTATCATTTACATACACAATGCCTTTTTCATTGATGATATTACGGCTTACATAATGAGCTCTCACGGCAGGAGCGTCTCGGTCGATTGGAGAACATAAAGGTATCTTATCGTCTACCAGCATTATTAGTAAGCTTCATTATTTCGTGTATTAAAATTTTATTGATCTTTAGAAAATTCATTTCGACTTTAACGCTGCTATTAAAGATTATGGTTATATGACTCCGCGGATCTCATAATTCCTTACGCGGGCTTAGCCGCACCAATATCGCGAGTCCAAAGCGATATCGTCTGATCAAATATTGGCCCGGCAGATGTCGACTCGCAGAGAGCGCGCCCGGTCATTCGATGCGTAACCAGTATCATTGCTCTATTACGTAAACATGACCTGCTTTCCACAATAAACTTGTTATTTTATTTTCTGAGTAAGGAATAGCTAGCTTTTCTTCTTTTCCTTTACTTTTGTTTACTACAGAAAGTTTCTTAGATAAATTGTGTTTTGAAGAGTTCTGAATTCTGATGCAGTCTTACTTTAATAGTTATTTCAATTGCGATGTTAGGCTTGCCTAATCCAACATCATTTTTGACACTTGTGTTGCAATGTTAAGCAAAAATATTTGTCTGTAAACATTAGCGTCCATTCGTCGAATGATTCATGAATCATCGCTATTTTTTATTTCATCTACACATTCACGTGTTGCCACTAAATTAAATAGAAATAGCATCATCCAGTAGTAAATATTGATTGGTTCTGATCTAAATTGCACAGTAATTTCTGAAACAAGTACATATTATTTAAAATCAACCTCGGGTATTACGTTTAGCTATCAATAGCTGTGTTCGTATTTTTATTTGCACTATTAACAGACGTGGTTTCTCGCCTGATTGTTGTAAATTCGTCTCTGTACCATTGCCATTATACCCATAGTACTTTGTACGCAAACTGTTTGCGAAATTAACTCTAGAACAAATTCAAATTGATGAGAATCCTGTGCAATTGAATTGTCAGAAACCTTATGTGATCAACTGATCATCATTGAGTTAGATGTGTGTATATTTTCCTTTATTATTGGAGAGAAAGCATTAAATTTACT
Source organism: Athetis lepigone (assembly GCA_033675125.1). Taxonomy (NCBI): domain Eukaryota; kingdom Metazoa; phylum Arthropoda; class Insecta; order Lepidoptera; family Noctuidae; genus Athetis; species Athetis lepigone. The sequence goes on along the minus strand of CM066229.1, from coordinate 3,743,290 downwards.
AGATGTCGGTCAAGATTGATATCGCTTTACTGTTTTCGTGTTTTTGTTATGTGGAACGGAAACTAAGAATCAAATTGAAATCGATATTGTGGTTTATGTGTTTAGTATCTAGATGTTTTTTCTCTTAGGGAATTACCAACGGAAATTTAAACAGCGGTCGCGAAGTACTTAAATAATAAAACTTAAGTATATGGTAGGTAGGGTTTGCGAGAGAAAAAACCCATACACAACAACTTGATATTTATGAAAACCGCAGATCTAAACCAGATTACCGCAGATCGAGTTTGTTGACGTCATATTCCTGGAAATAGAGAAACGTTCATCAGCTAATGTAAGTTCACGTAACTTAGCATCTTGCTAAGCACTTTGACACACAACTTTCTTAGAATACTTCTCGAAAACATGACATGTAAGTAGGGTTGCCATCTCAAAAATTTGACAAATAAGACAAGACGCGTGAAAACCCTGGATTTTGAAGCCTAAACAGGTTTCTTTTAGCGAATTGGTTCGTTGCATTGGTTGATTGCCATGTGTCGCGGGCGGCCCAAGACTTAAAATTTTTAAAAGTGCCTGCAAATTAAACCTGATGTTCTCCGGATACATCTAGGAAAAATCCGAGGAAATTCGGACGGGTAGCAACCCTACATTAAAGGCGCATAAATGTAATACATGATGTATTACATTTATGCGCCTTTAATGTAGGGTAGCTTTAGCCATATACGTAACACGGATCTAAATAAAACTGATACTAGCATTGTCGGCTCATATGTACATTTCGTATTATTTATGGACTCGGTATTTTCTTGACTTTTCAGAGTTCCGTAACTGAAAATTAAAATAACCCTTAGGGTTTATTGGTCACCCGCACACTCTCAAGAGAATTAAAATTCATAGTGTACTTGCCGACTATCGTTGACCTAGAACTATGAAATTTGGCACGAAACAATGTCATATAGTTCCAGTAGAGGACAAAAACTGAAAACTGTAAATTGGTTGGATCTAAAAAAGACCGTAGCAATTCTATTCCAATAAGTATGTACGGAACCCTCGGTGCTTGAGACTGACCCGCACTTGGCTAGTTTTTTCTTATTCAGTCAAGTTCTCTACATAAAGCAGTTTTTTTCTATAAAGAAACATTGAAATAATCGCATAGGTCAAGATTTCACCTTTTTTGTTTGGTACAATATGTTCGTAAACCGCTTTAATACTTAGTAGCCTTTATTTTCACTGCAAATATCACCTTGGCTTTTCAGATTTGTGTCGCTATAAATAAGTAATGTATACGGATTTTAATTCCTAGTATTTTTTACTGGAGCTAAAAAACATTGAGTATCTCTGTGTTCATATATCTTGTATCATTAATTATCTGTTAACATTTATAGATATTATTAATTGATTATTTGATAATAGTTTTTTACCTTAGTGTGCTAGACAAGTTTTTTTGTAGTCATAGTTTTAATCCTGTTATAAGTGATATTATGACTAACAATTTTCGTTAAAATTTCATTTAAAGATTAAATTGTTATAGCCTGTGGTCCGGCGAAATGTCAATTTGACAACTGTCATTAATGTCAGGTGTCTTTACTGCCACGCGGAATTAACCCTTATGATCAATGTCATTATATTGTTTTATCTGTGCTACGGTTGTGGTTCACTCAACTGGCCTGGTCGACAAACCATACCAATCGCCAGATGAAGGGATAGGTAAACGAAATGATGTTGTTATTATAACTAGCCTGTATCTAGAAAAGTCTTATTATATTGCAATATTAAGATTATTGTTTTTTTTTGCGTCCGCATTGATGTCAAAGACCCCTCAGTTTGGCCTTAAAATCCGTACTAGCTGACTTGCCTGCCTTTCAACTTCATAGGTCAAGTAGCTTTCAAGACGTGTTTAGTCATTAAATGAACGTAACGTTTAAACGGTAAACGGACTGACTGATTGTTGATATTTCAACGCACAGCCCAAGCCACTGGACCTAGTGACGAAACCTGAAACTTGGAGGGTATGTTCTTTGTGAAGAATAAAAGTATCTACAAAAAAGGGGTTTTTTTTTTTAATTCCAACCTTAAAGGTGAAAAATAGGGGATGGAAGTTTCCACATTCACGCGGGCAAAGCCTGGGCGAAAGCTAGTATAAATTTAAATTAATCGCAAAATGTGTTACTAAGAGCAAAACTCGCGAATGGTAAGAGCATATATAATTAGTCGTTGTAGGTTTTTGGATAGAGGAATGGAGAAAGTCGTCCGGATAATTTTTAAATTCGGAAAAAACGGCTATTTTCTACTGGATTTTTGTAGGAATCAACACCATCCTAATCCTTACTGGACAAAACAAGGTATGTCGGGGTCATCTTCTGCGCATATACTTAAATAGTTATTTATGAGCGGTTTTCATAATATATGATAGACTTGCCTATTTTTGACAACATACAAACTTGGCGACGTATTTAGAAAAACCCGTAGGCAAGGCTGGCTAAATTAATAAAATAACTGGTTACCTAAAGTAGAGTTTAAAACGCGTCCAAACTAGATAACCTCGACAAGGTCCTCGGTCGTAGCCACATAATTATTTGCAATAGCGAGAAGTTTCTGTTTGACCGCGACCATTTGAAAGGCCGATTGACCGTAGGACTTTTGTATCGGAAATAACCATGGTTAATTTAGTTTTGACCGTTTAGATTTAAAAGGTTGATTATGTGACCATCTGAACACCATGTTTAGTCTGTTCCTTCGCGTTCAATCTTCAAATATCTCTATGCGTCAGGGTTTGTCCAAAATTGTTGTCTTTTATTTGGTTTGTCGACCATAGATCAGTTGAGTGAACCATAACTATACCACAGATAAAACAAATTCGGCAGTAATCATAAGGGTTAATTTTGCGTGGCAGTATTAGGACACTTGACATTAATGACAGCTGTCACATTCGACAGGGCCAGTGCTCTGGCTAAGGCTGTTTGTGGACCTGTGGCTGACAATCTTTGAATTGAGTCTACCCAATTCAAAGATTCTACGATTGATATAAATAAATGTTACATAGCAAGTGCTTTCACTAACCAATATTACTGTCACTGTCGTTCAACTGTACATCCCTATCTCTTAGTTTTAGCTAGACCCAGCATGAGTTTACTGACGTCAGTGTTTCCTACCAGTTTTTATATGAATTGGATATTACGTCTAAAAATAAAATAAGTAGTTTTTATACTTACTATAAGTATAGCATGGATATAAATAAGCGGAACGGGTATTTCCGTAATTCTCCGCTGTAACACCAATCATGGAATTGTACGAATGGAAACTTACTTGGATCCTTAAAATATTACAAAAACAAAGTCAATGTTTGGTTTAGAAACTCCAAAATCGTTCAATTTATTTGTCTAAGCGTTAAATAAGTGTTAAATTAACCGGCCCGGTGATAATTTCATCAATTGAAGTTTTTAGCGGTGTAATTTTTTTTCTGTTTATTTTTAATACAAACACGGAACTAGCACTTTTGTTCATAGCAAATGTAATGGCGGTAAGATTGACGTAATCGTAATTGATTCAGTACTAAGCACTTTGATGATAATTGACTCGGATTTTTTATTGTGACGAAGTAAACAACGATAGGTAACACCATCAGTTTTTTTACGGTATTTGCATTACCATGATGTGAAAATGCTACCAGCTACTTGTGAACATTTGAGTGTTTTTTTTTCCGACTACCGAAAGGAGTATAGGAGTAAATATCCGGGGTTGCGGATTGTTTATAACAGTTACCGTGACCCTGGAACATAAAGGGCAATCGAAGGAACATGAGTGGGTTTTAGTCAGTAAGAGTCTGACACGCCCTCCCGCCGCACCCAGGACGGGATCATTGGATGATTTCCCACTCCCCAAAAAAAAGGAGTAAATATTCTATAAAAAGGAGTATAATTATATGCTTTGGCACTCTTTACAGCCTAAACCTTTAACGGATTTCGACTTAAGAAGTGTCATTGAATTCATCTCAGTTGTGAGAGTGACATAGGGTAGGTATATTAATTTATTTAAAAAATCAAATATAAAAAACCCAACGGAATATAAATAAAAAAAAAAATCAAAAGACTAATAATGATTTCGGAAGGTATCCGCCACCGCTCTACCTTGTGACATGTTTAATTGGAATGGAATGGAACTTGAAAGACAAGCTCGGTATATTAATTAAATTTTTAAATCGTCGTTATAGGTTCTAATCGTAAAATATTTTATTATTGGTTTTATTCCACTAAACAGATTAATTTAAAGGGTTTTTTTTTATTAGTAAAGTAGATTCAATTCCTGTTCTTGTTGTTTTCAAAAGGCCTAACACATACAAAACCGGAAAGATTGCATATTAATTGATACTTCTGGTCGCGACCATTACGGAGACCGGGCGAAGGTATTGCTGACGTCAATTAGGACCCATTGACGTCACCAAAGCACTTAAATTGCAGTATTTTGATACACTGAACTGACCCAAGGTGGTAAATGTTTAAAAATGCGAAGCCACACAGTCAAAAATAATATTTTACTACGTCAAACCACTAAATCAAACTTGTATATAAGTACCTTAATTTATTGAAATGGAACTTTTGAGGTCCAATTTATTTATACCGTGATTATTTTTAGCTTGTTAAATATGTAAATTATGCGTATTATTTAGAAGGGTTGGCCTTCGGGAAATTTTTTATAAAAAAATTCACATTCTGACAACAGTAATTACTTGTTGGCGGTTGCCACGAGTTCATATGGCTTTAAATTCTATATTAAAAAAAAACCAGTTCAATTATCACCATGTTTTAGAATATTCAAGGGTTTTTTTTTATTGCAAATGAATGTAAAAACAGACTACGTGATTGTTTAAAACGTTTAATTTAATGTATAATCTGTTTGGAACACAGTATGCTCATTTTAATTACTTTGTTTTCTTCACTCTAGACATGCCCTATATAAAGTACTAGCTTCTGCCCGCGGCTTCGCTCGCGTTAGAAAGAGACAAAAAGTAGCCTATGTTACTCTCCATCCCTTCAACTATCTCCACTCAAAAAATCACGTCAATTCATCGCTCCGTTTTGCCGTGAAAGAAAGACAAACATACAGACAGACAGACACACTTTCCCATTTATATATTAGTACTAGCTTCTGCCCGCGGCTTCGCTCGCGTTAGAAAGAGACAAAAAGTAGCCTAGGTTACTCTCCATCCCTTCAACCATCTCCACTTAAAAAATCACGTCAATCCGTCGCTCCGTTTTGCCGTGAAAGAAAGACAGACAGACAGACAGACACACTTTCCCATTTATAATATTAGTATGGATGGATAGGTATCAACGCCATTTTTCTATTGTATTCTGATCTTAACACAAAGGTCGGCTACACTGGACGGAAGTTTTCAAACATATTGAATCAAACAATGATAGATTTTTCCGTAGATAAATTTCCGTAAATAACACAATATGTGTGTAGCTAAGCTGCAAATCGCCTGTACCTACCTATCCACTAGAATTTGCTTTGCACGTGGAAAATACAGCTACGTTAAGCCCTTACCTAAAACCAAGCCACAAGACAAATTGAAAATAACACGATCTTATTGATTAATGACATTCTCATAATATCGATTCAATTTTCATCGAAGTAGGTATATCTTTAATGGGATTGAAGATTGTGCGAACAAAGCCCCGGGTTGTGGTTAGTTCTAGAATAACCGTTGCGAGCATTTAAGTAACGACTTTGACCTATCGCAATTGTTGGGAACCTAGTGCTTTCTATGTCGTATCTAGGCTAGACATTGTTATAGCATTCACTTTTGATATTATGAGATCTGTGCCAGATAGCAACTGGGGTCAAATTTCTTTGATGCAGTTTCAAGCGGAGATTCGGTCTACTAAAATATTTACGGTGACGGTGTTAAAGTTGGACGATACGAATCTAAAACTTCGTCTTAAGCTGACGAGAGGACGACGAATTTAAGTCGGGGAAATGAAGGAAAAAGTTTTTTTACTGATGTGGATCTGATTCGTTTTTAATAGAAACTGCTTAGAATAATTTATTCTCTCTTTTTCAACTCGAATTTTCCTTGAATGGTTTGAATTTAATGCGTGGTTTAGTTACAATATGGAACGTTATTTCACATTATCCTCTAAAATGAATACTTACAATTCTAAGTGCGCTCAAGGGATGTCGCCACCACAGTCCATTTAAACTTAAAGGAAGATTTAAACTCTTGAGCCCTCGATCCTTTATCAACCCCAAAAGTGGAGAAAAGGATCGGAAATTCGAAACCGCTTGTCAGTATTCATGAGTAACGGTACCATTTTACTTATAGCTCAGTTTTACAGAGATATAAGCACAGTTAGGGTTGCCACTGTTGCCAGGTCGCCAAATCTAAAAGCCGGACAGACCAGCCAGTTAGGCCGGACATTCGGGAAAAAAGGCTGGACACCCTACTTATTGAAGAATTGGTGTCTCAGTATTGCTTGGTGCGACAAAAAACAATAGTTTTTTTTTAATTTTACCAAAAATCCTGATAAAATTTTAATGTGTAAGCTAAAACACCTAACAAAAGCTGGACAAGTCGTACACTTTATTTTGGTCCCACACGCATTAAAAAAGCCTAACTATGGCCTGGTTTATCCGGACGTCTGGCAATGCTCAGCACAGTTAACAAAAGCATTAAGCATCTTGTGCCTCAGAGTAGTTTTAATTCCAAGGTTACAAGCTTGTGAGCCCGCTTCAGTTTTAAGAGAATGCGGTAGAACTCGGGCTTCATCATGGCATTCAAACTTGAAGGGCCAGTGCTCTGCTATAAAAACTTTTGTTACCCACGTCATTAATGTTTACTGGGGAAGTACGAGTTAAATTATTCCACAGAAAGGTATATTTTTAACCCTCGACGCAAAAATATGGGTAAAGGTTTGTCCGCTATGTGTGTCCGTCTGTTTGTTTTCCTGTCTGTGGCGATGTAGATCTTGAACGGGTGAACGGATTTGGATACAGCTTTTTAAAATTTGAAGTAGATAATTGAGCGATGGTTTCGATTATTGATAATTTGATTTGATTGAGACATATTTTTTCTCTCAGACTCTCTTGTTAGCAATCTTAATAAATTCGAGGGCGGAGGTTTAAAATAAAATATACGTCCTGTTTTTATGCTATATTAAAATATTCTTATAGGACAGACCAGATGGGCGTACGTCGTATAGTTCAATTAACTTAACCTCGTTCTTGATGGGCTGATTGGTGATCACTTCAATATTGTTATTTACCATGAACAATGAACGTGTTGAACTTATCTACGGTTTCTCGAAGGAAAGTTGGTGTTTGGCATGGTTTATGATTCAGCTATGCTTTATGCGTCTGACAATTTGTCACCCAAATTTTTGCCCTAAGCCAAACCCGAAACAGGAAGTTACCCCATTTTTCGTCAAATTCCAAATATTTAGGATTTTTTTGAGGGTGGAAAATCACCAATTAATGACTTCTCCCGCCCTTGTCGGGGCGGGAGGGAGTGTCAGACGTTTACTGACTAAAACCCATCACCCTTGTTCGTTCGGTTGCCCTTTTATTTTCCGGATCCAGAGCCGCCGCAACTATTTGAATTATTCCGCAACCCCGGCAGGTAAAATATTTAGGAGCAAATAGTTTTATTTTTACAACCAAATCGTAAGGGTCATAAATAGTAATGAATAGTTATTGGGTGTTCATAGGCTACGGGTAAAAAATAGGCCTCGAAGCTTTCCTATCTAATGTAATGTTACACTCATAAAACCTAATACTATATTGTTATCGCCGCTAGTTTGCTAACTTTCGATGTTTCCAGAATGTTCTGATTTTTAAATCAACAGTTATGTTCGTTCAGCATTTATCTTAAATTACGTATAGTATTTACTTTCATGTCACATTCCGTAGAAGTAATTCGGATATTTATAGTAACGAAGACTTAATAAATTTTACGGATGTTTGTAATACAGGTTTTTTGACGTCGTTTCCCTTAAATTATGTATTTGTTGGCAATAAAACTCATGAGAGATAAAGTTGATATTTAAAAATCTTGGAAAATAATGTTTCTGGCCCCAAAGTACGTATACACTATACAGTTTAGGTGCTGGGCACAATTTTTTATAATGACACGTCTCATCCATCCATCGTCCATCCTCCCCGGGTTGGACTTGTTGGTACATTAAAAATACTGGTTTTAGAGGGTTTCATGGCGTAACAAAATTAATATAATGGTGGTGAAGGTGGAGAACGTCCCCGTATTAGTGTTTTCAGTCTTCTTAAATACGCGATTAGAACCGTAATAAAATATCAGTGGTCAATTGTGTAAATAATGAAATATGTATTTTTCTGTTGCCAGTGTCTCTTTCTCTATGGCTGGGACCCCTAGGGTCGCGGCTATGATGAATAATACTGATGTTTATTTTATCCCTGTATTATTCAGCAGTTTTTTGGCTAACTAAGCATAAATAATACTTAATTGATGTAAGTAATACAGCGGTGATTCAACAGATGTGTTTCACATTCCACTAGAATTCGTAAAAATGTTAATACCATGGCATTGATATTATTAATTTTTATCCCACCTACTTACTACCGTTTTGCCTTCGCGAAATATTGAATACTAATCAAACAGTTCAGTAATAGCGAAATAACTATGTTCGTGTTATAAAAAAAACGTTTTTACTTGCAAGATCGGACAGTAATTGATTCAATTATGAATTTGTAATTGATCACTGGGTAATTACAGTTTTCTTTTGTACTATTAATTTAAATGCAACGTCAATAAAACAATGCTCTACTTAGCCATAACAGCGGTTGAACTATAAAAAAAATGTTGTAATCAATCATCTTTTCAATTCATATAAATTGTTTATCTATTCTTCAATAGAAAATATGTCGCTTTCAATAATAACAACAAGGATTTGTGTGCAAAAGATTTTATTTTTAAATCGGATATGCATAAAGTACATTTATACTTTTTTTATTTCTCAATAGGAAGTTTACCATACATGAAGGAAAATAAATAATAATATAACATTGACATGCGCACTGCGCATACGCAATGGACGTGATGGAAATCCAATCTTTGCCTCAGTCGTCGTGTCCACAAGAAATATATTACGTAGCAAGTACATAAGAGTACGTGTAAATATAGTTGTTAGACTTTTAGTTTAGTGTAGTGATGAGCTAATATTTAAAAAGGAATAAGTGATGATCTCGAGTTTCTTGCACACTATTTGGTTTAAGTCGGATACATATTATAACTAAATGAACTCAACTGAAGGATGTTGGTAAATAGATGGCGTTTTGTTATTATCTACCTTCATTACGTGAAGAGAGGACGTTGTTGAGAACCCCTGATTTTTCCAATTCGTACTATTAGGTACTTCCTGTGACAAGCGCGTTTCATTTAACCAAACTCTTCAACTTGTTGCGGAATGTTTATAATAGTTACCGTGACCCTAGAACATAAAGGGCAATCGAAGGAACATGAGTGGGTTTTAGTCAGTAAAAGTCTGACACGCCCTCCCGCCGCACCCAGGACGGGAGCAGTCATTTGATGATTTCCCACTCACCACAAAAAAAAAACTTCAACTTTATAATGTTAAGTAAGTACGTATAGATGTTTTAAATTTAAAAAGTTAGGTTCAATACAAGGAAACCAACCGAAAACTGGACCAACGCAAAGAAGTTCGCTTCAAAAGGACTTCGATCTTAATTCGGAGTTAACAAGCCTTTTATTCTGTCAGCCGAGCCGTTACCAAACCTTTAAGACTTCTAGAATTTTCCAGATTGAATCCAGAACGTTAAGTAAGAGTGTTCGATGCGTAGATAATAAATTTGCCATGCCTTGCGCAAAAATTGTTTTTGTCGAACGTCCGACTGTGTCAAACGCAAAGATATGGCTGTGTTTTATATTGTACTAGCGACCCACCCCGGCTTCGCACGGGTGCAATGCTTATGTAAATTATGCATGTTATAGACATAAAAACCTTCCTGTTTAATCACTCTATTAATTAAAAAAACTGCATCAAAATCCGTTGCGTAGTTTTAAAGATTTAAGCATACATACAGACAGCGAAGGCGACTTTGTTTTATAATATGTAGTGATGTTAAAAAGTTGTTCATATAAATGTGGGTGGTGAACTGATGAGTCTCAGAATTATTCCCAATCTCTACCATGAGTTGTCCACAAGTTTCTTGCTAGCATTACCTAGTAATTTAACAGCTTAATGTTGTGTCAAGTGTCATTCTATAATCCAATTAATAAAAAAGATAAGTCGTTAGTACTACTTAATACCGCTAGGCTCTTCTGTATACTTAATATATGAAATGATATATTGGCTGGCTGACCGCTGGTCCTAGAAACTTAGAAATATTTTTGGAATGAAATAGTGGGTGGAAAATTGTTAACACGCGGACGAAGCCGCGGCCGAAAACTAGTTTTATTATATAAATTATTTACGAAGACGCTAGCGAATTGACAGTAAGTAGTTTGGTAGAGCTACTGAAAAATATAACGATGAACGATACAGGTCAAGATCACTGATGACTATAAATAAAAAAGTTAAATTTAGCTAGTCGCTTACCTTGTATAACAATGCTTAAAATTAGCATTATGTTTTATGTATACAAGTGCAGTCTATGAATGGCAATTTGTATAAAAACCACTATTATAATTATCTAACTAATATCAATGTATTTATTTATACTTCATTACAAACGCGGACTTAATAAGACATTAGTGCCAATTCCCTTGTTCTAAACTAAACCTCAAACTAAACTAAATTTAAGTTCGCCGAAGATAAAATATTGATTTAGTCCTGTCAAATTAAGTCACTCCATAGATAATTTAGACGCGATTAAAAACATGCCCACTAAAAATACCTCGATTTCACTAAAAATAGATCGAGGACTATAACTAACTCTTTAGTAATCTGTGCTATAACTAATACTATCTTCTACATCTACAATTTCTTAATTAAAGAGAAAGATACACGTTACTTAAATTTAGTTTAGGTTGTGAATAAGAGAATTAGCACCATTGTCTACCATATTCATAATAATTGTTAGTTGTTGTTCAGAAAATGCGTTTATGACGTCAGTAGAAATAAAAACTAATGATATAGGGAATAAAAAATGTTATTGAAAGTTCGCACGTTTTTATGCTTAATTTAAAATGAAACAAAAGTGAATGTTTTTTACTTTTTTCTTTGCACTCTTATAAGTTTACTCACCTAGTTATTATTCAAATCTTAGTATCAATATAAAAAAAAATAAGTTTTTAAACTAGCAAATCGTAAGTTTATTTTGACTTGGATCCGTAGCATTTCTATAACAAATTGGACTTTAATGAAAAATTTAGAACTACTTGTATTTGCTTACTTAGTCTTTTACTTGAAACTTTCGTTTTTCTCTGTTTATATAAGTCACCAACGATTTAAAAAAAATATTGATTGATTGATTGATTGATTTATTAATAGTCTCTATCCATACTAATATTATAAATGGGAAAGTGTGTCTGTCTGTCTGTCTGTCTGTTTGTCTTTCTTTCACGGCAAAACGGAGCGCAGCGACGGATTGACGTGATTTTTTAAGTGGAGATAGTTGAAGGGATGGAGAGTAACATAGGCTACTTTTTGTCTCTTTCTAACGCGAGCAAAGCCGCGGGCAGAAGCTAGTTGTATCATATTTTCTAAATCTCTCCTACAAGTCGAAGGTTATAGACGCACAGTACATAAAATACGGTTAGGTAATCTAATATCGTCAAAAAAACGTATCGACCTAATAAAAGTTGAAAAAACTTCGGGTCCCGTGCTGCGTAAAGAACTTTTATTAAAGGCATAAATTATGCCATATGTCGTGGACTACTACTGAATCTCCCCGAGCTTGGAGCTAGGGCTGTCACTCCACCGACAAGGACACTAGGAACTAAATATAGTTCACATGGTTAGTAACACATGTAACATTTATTAATAAATATTCTATTCTTGGAAAACTAAAATACATTCGCCATTTTCTTACTATCACAATAATGTTGGCACGAGTCTGATCTCCAGACTAAAATGTTGCTAAAGCTGCGTTCAACGCATCTGGCACTGACACGTGTTGACGCATCTCAACATGATCCCTATCTCGAGTGCGCAATATGTTAACTAATTGACACATGTTTGGCTTGCCGTCATTTTCCCTATTACATAGATCCTGCTGGGTTTTCTCCTCGAGGTCAAACGAAAAAGAAACTGATTAATATCGAACTAAACAAACTTCGAAATCGGACTGTTTATATTTGGCTTCAGCTGATGACATTGTGTTATCAATATTATTTATAATACCACTGCGGAATATCGCTCCGGAAACTTCTAAAGTTCGATAGGGGTCAAAAATATCTATCAATTAACTGGCCCGAGATAACCTTTAGTCAACATTGTTCAGATGATTTAATAACAAATGTTTGATAACCCTATTCAAATATCGATTTACGTTTGCAGACCAAGTGGTGTTGTCACGGTCAATGTCGAACCCCGGTCGTATCACAAGGGCGGCCGTTATCGACAATTATAATTACGTCATGTTTGCTTAATGTTACTGTAAATAGCGCATCCTCACGTGAGCTGACACGCGAAAAGAGTTTACTAATTTTAATTATGCCTTATTTGGTCATTTTTTTGTCGAGTTGTTCGTCTATTACTTGTTTAACATATCTTGCTATGGGTATATTGATGTTGTACTCTTTGCAATGTCAGAAATGAGAAATTATAATGCTTATAGGTAGGTAAAAAGAGATTAATAGGCTTTCTTTTCCACTCAAACCTCACCTTTATAAAATCTGCATCATACCAGTGATGTTATAAGTAAAAAGGTGTAGATAGGTTACCCAAACGAAATTCTATCTTCAAAAACGGCACACTAACGCACCCATACATTACACGTCAAAGTAGGATGACATGATTGAAGTAGTGCAAGTGAAAAAGAGATAAACGTCAAATGTCAACGCGATACTCAGTATCATGTTTGTCAATTGGCAAACTTTTAATGTGCCACTTTTTGACTGCATATAACCTATCTACACTTTTTTACTTATAACATCATTGCATCATACCATTTCGACTAGTCATCACCAAACTGAACATTGTCTACTAGGATTTCAACCAAAGTTAATGCTTGTTTTAAAATAATTTTCAGTATAGATTTATAATTTCTACGCCCTTGCATAGCTCCCTCACATTCATTATTGTTTTCATGTACGATAACGAAAAATTCATTGTTAAAATGGGTTTAGTACACGCACTGAATCTATATATATAAAACGCTTCCGTTACTGAGTGACTGACAGACAACGCACAGCCGAAACTACTGGTCGTAGAGAGCTGAAATTTGGCATGTGTGATTGTTGGAGGGTGTAGGCGCGTACTAAGAGAGGATTTTTGGAAATTCCCCCCCATGGGGGAGAAAAGGGAAGTAAACTGTTTTTTTTATTTCTTAATGGATTCACTTAAAACTTTGCAAGTAGGTTCCACCAGTGATGCAACTGAGCACTGCGAGAGGATTTTTGGAAATTCCCCCCCACGGGGGATAAAAAAGGGTTAAACTGTTTTTTTTTCTTAATGGATTTACTTAAATTTTGCATGTAAGATCCACCAGTGATGCAACTGAGCACTGCGAGAGGATTTTTAGAAATTCCCCCCCACAGGGGAGTAAAGGAGGATAAATGAAATATTTTATTTCTTTATGGTTTCACTTAAAACTTTGTATTTAGGTTCCACCAGTGATGCAACCGAGCACTGCGAGAGGATTAATCGAAATTCCCCCCCATGGGAAAGTAAAGGGGGATAAATTGAATGTTTTTATTTCTTTATAGATTCACTTAAAAATTTGTATGTAGGTTCCACCACTGAAGCAAGTGAGCACTAAGAGAGGATTTTTGTTTTATGTCACCAAGCTGTATCTCATGCACCATGATAGTCAAATAGTTATCTGTTGCCGCTATAACAACATCCTCAGCCTATAAGCACAGATTACTAAATAGTTACTACGTAAGTGCCCACAAACTGTATAGAGGTCAATTCTGTACATTAAATATACATAATATTTAAAACTAGCTTTTGCCCGCGACTTCGTCCGCGTGGAATAATACTTCCCGTTCCCGAGGGAATTCCGGAATGAAATCTATCGTATGTCCTTTCTCGGGTTCCAGACTATACCTGTACCAAATTTCATTGAAATCTGTTCAGTGGCTTAGGCGTTGAAGAAAGAAGAAGACAGACAGACAGAGTTACTTTCGCATTTATAATATCAGTACGCAAGTACGGATTAATATTGAAGGGTGATTAGTGATCGATACTGATGCCAAAAATGCAATCAGTAAATTATTTGTCTCTCTGTCTGTCTGTATATGTAATATTTTTAATTCAGCCCCCACGGGGTAAAATAGTGGATAGAAGTACGACATCCACGCGGGCGAAGCCGCGGGCAAAAGCTAGTTTTAAATAAAACACTTCATTCTGCCTTAAGGCGACGAATTGTTCAACAATAATTTCTAAAACCAGGCGCACACACCCCGCAAACCGCACACACCCCGGTAAGTACCGTATGCATTGCAACAGAGGGCGCTGGGGAGCGGCCCGCGGTGTTGGCGGCGCGGAACATAGACACCTTGGAGTTGTCTTATATATTTTTTTATGAATTTACCTATGACTTTTTTTTATTGATTGTCTTTTCGGAAATAAACTAACACGTGCTAGTGTTATTCAAATAACGAAATTAAAAGTTTCGTTATTTGAAAAACATTAGCACATTTCTTTTTACCGTAAAATATTTTAAAAAATTATAATTTTTTGTAATATTTTATACGATCAAAATATCTTTATTTACTTTTACATAAGTATTCTAAGGCTGGAACCTTTTCCTTGTAAGTATTAAATTATTGTGTGTGTCTGTGTGTGTGTTTATTTATTTTAACAAGGAACATAATTTATTCTACTTTAATATCATTTACAATAAAACACATATTAATTACACTTCGTGTGTATTATTATTATTCCACTAGCTTTTGCCCGCGGCTTCGCCCGCGTGGATGTCGTACTTCTATCCACTATTTTACCCCGTGGGGGCTGAATTAAAAATATTACATATACAGACAGACAGAGAGACAAATAATTTACTGATTGCATTTTTGGCATCAGTATCGATCACTAATCACCCTTCAATATTAATCCGTACTTGCGTACTGATATTATAAATGCGAAAGTAACTCTGTCTGTCTGTCTGTCTTCTTCTTTCTTCAACGCCTAAGCCACTGAACAGATTTCAATGAAATTTGGTACAGGTATAGTCTGGAACCCGAGAAAGGACATACGATAGATTTCATTCCGGAATTCCCTCGGGAACGGGAAGTATTATTCCACGCGGACGAAGTCGCGGGCAAAAGCTAGTTTTAAATATTATGTATATTTAATGTACAGAATTGACCTCTATACAGTTTGTGGGCACTTACGTAGTAACTATTTAGTAATCTGTGCTTATAGGCTGAGGATGTTGTTATAGCGGCAACAGATAACTATTTGACTATCATGGTGCATGAGATACAGCTTGGTGACATAAAACAAAAATCCTCTCTTAGTGCTCACTTGCTTCAGTGGTGGAACCTACATACAAATTTTTAAGTGAATCTATAAAGAAATAAAAACATTCAATTTATCCCCCTTTACTTTCCCATGGGGGGGAATTTCGATTAATCCTCTCGCAGTGCTCGGTTGCATCACTGGTGGAACCTAAATACAAAGTTTTAAGTGAAACCATAAAGAAATAAAATATTTCATTTATCCTCCTTTACTCCCCTGTGGGGGGGAATTTCTAAAAATCCTCTCGCAGTGCTCAGTTGCATCACTGGTGGATCTTACATGCAAAATTTAAGTAAATCCATTAAGAAAAAAAAACAGTTTAACCCTTTTTTATCCCCCGTGGGGGGGAATTTCCAAAAATCCTCTCGCAGTGCTCAGTTGCATCACTGGTGGAACCTACTTGCAAAGTTTTAAGTGAATCCATTAAGAAATAAAAAAAACAGTTTACTTCCCTTTTCTCCCCCATGGGGGGGAATTTCCAAAAATCCTCTCTTAGTACGCGCCTACACCCTCCAACAATCACACATGCCAAATTTCAGCTCTCTACGACCAGTAGTTTCGGCTGTGCGTTGTCTGTCAGTCACTCAGTAACGGAAGCGTTTTATATATATAGATTTATTTAATCATACAATATATAATTTACATTTTTAATATCAATACAAAAATAAACATTTAAAAATAGTAGCCCACCGGCATTGGGAATAGGGCCTTAGCTACCGGTGGTCAGTGGCTCCAGAGAGAGGAACCTCCGGACAATGCGCACCGTGTCCAGGAGTACCGCTTTCTGCATCAGACCCTTGACCCAGCTGCCTAGCGAGAGCCTACTCAGAGGTTGGTCGAGGCTCTTCGCTATTATGCCATTGGCTGTCACGACTATCGGCACAATGACTGCTGAATCCACATCCCACATGTCGACAACCTCGCAAACCAAGTCGAGATTTTCGGTCTGCTTATCTTTCTCAGCTTTAACGAGGTTCTCGTCATGCGGGACAGCAATATCAACAATCACTGCACGCCCCTCTAATCGATCTATCACCACTATGTCAGGTTTGTTAGCAACAATAGTCCTGTCAGTAATGATAGATCGATCCCATTACAATGTGACATGGTCATTTTCAAGAACTGGGTCGGGCACATACCTGTATTACGGTACTTCTGATTGCACAAGACTGTATTTCAAGGCAAGTTGCTGATGAATTATCCTGGCTACAAGATTGTGTCTGTGCAAATAGTCTCCGTTAGCCAGACTAGAACACCCAGAAATAATGTGATGGATGGATTCCTCGGGACGGTGGCATGCCCGACATATGTCACCCATGCCGTCCTTTACAATGTATTTCCGGTAGTTGTTTGTCATCATAACTTCGTCCATTATTGCACAGACAAAACCGTCGGTTTCCCCAAAGAGGTCACCAAAGCGTAGCCAGGATACGGACGCTAGAAAATCTACATCGGGTCCATATAGGACCCGATGAAACCGTCCATGGAGCTCCTTGCTCTGCCATACCGCCCTGCGTTAATTAGTATTCATTAATACAGGTTTGCGCCAGTTCTCGTTTGCTAAGGAGAGCGGGGTGAGGCCCTTATCCACCTAAACCACATCCCGACGCATCCCCATGTCGGCATTCAGGAAATAATCCCACACCACACTTCTGTGGGATATTACCGATGATTGTGGATGATGCATCCGATTTGCGGTCAGCAGACTGCGGATTCTCCTATCTAGGGCGTCCAGTTCTGTCTGAGTCCATTTGAGTATGTTAAATTGGTACATCAAAACCGGCATAATAAAAGACTATTTAAAAATTTGTTCAGGCGGCCAAAGAAGCGCTCCTTCAACGCTTGTTTTATGTCGGCGACGTTGATGCCTAATGCTTCCATTATAGCCTGACCACCTCTGCGCAACCGATAGTCCTGAACCCTCCAACAATGTGCTGATAGGATTCAGGGTTAAACAGAACCAAAATGGACTCAGACTATCGGACTGAAATATGCCTCGCTCAATCCTTATTGGTTCGGTGTTCTCTCGGATGTGCCGACATCCTGGATAGTGAAGGACCGTCCTCCTCTGCCCCATACACGACATCAAGAAGGTGCGCAGATTGCATATAATAATATGCAACAATATAAGCAATAAAGGCAACAATATTTATTTTTGACGCATATATAGCACTTGGCCGAAACGTCTACCAATTATAGCTGCACACCCTGATAATGCCGCATAATTAGTCCGATAAGATCGCTTACACCAACAGCCATCTACATGACATCTATTAGGGGTATACCGTCTTTATTGACACTCCTTCTTTTATTGCAGCTTCTTTTTCTCTATCGCCAGCCTTTTTCATCTCATTCTATGCAGTCTCTTCCCAGTCATCACAGATAGCGTTATGCATTTTATTGTAAGTAAAATCGGACATGTTGGGTAAACCTACTCAAGACAAAAATTTGATTGAGCTGTGCTTGACCACAACCAGCAGCCATAACTCCAGCAACGGCGGCTTTGTTTACATCAGCCAATGACGATTTTATTTATGTGTTTTGTAACCACACAATGAACAAACATATGTAAATTCTAATTGCAAGTCTACGTGATGTTCAGACTCAAATTTTAATGTGGCTAATCCACAAAGACTTCTGTTCAGAGAACTTTATAAGTTCTGTTACAAAGTGGTTCACAACTATTATTCTTGTACCTCCGGCTCCATCTGAAACGAATATAAAAAATAAGTATCAAAATCGTACATGGAATGTGATAGCATGGCGCAGGAAAATGTCTTGCCCATTGTGTATTTATTTATTTATTTAAATAAATCACTTCACAGATATTGATTATGTTTATAAATTTTTTTTTTGGTTCTCATATCTAGGCAACCATTGAAACCGGCTTCCAACTTTTCCTACAAAATCAGACAATCTATTGTGTTTTATAAACCGATTACTTACTGGTGCCTCAGTAGGGCGTTCAATTGTCAGTTCTGTAGAAACTTTATCACTCGAACACTGTCTGCTAATCTGAAAATATAAATAAATAAGGGCCTAGAACTAACTTCAGAGATAACATATTTCGACTAATAGGTACGTCGGTCGGTTATGTATAAAGGACAAAATTGTCTAATATACTCACTGTAGCTGTGGGAATGCTCTCGTTTTGTGATATATTAGTGTCATTAGTATCAGCATTTCTAAAATAAAAGAATCGTTGAATTCGTAGATATATTGAATAATACATAGCAATAAAAACTTACACATTTTGCAACTCTGTATAATTCGGTAGAGCGTCGTTTTCATTTCTAGAAGATACAAGAAAAAGTGTTTTAGTAATAATAATATTACCTATGTATAGCTTTTACAAAATGTTAGGACGTTTAGGAATTTTTCATACGTACCCTAAAAAGCAAACTGTCATTCTTTATTTTTGTTGCAAGTTGACGACTCCATAGTTTCAGTTTTATCACAAAAATAAGAATTGAAGTCACAGTCAAAGTGACTTTTTGAATGTCATCTTTTTTAGTGAACTACCACCGCTTCACATTTCACAATTCGTTATGAAAACATACTTTATTTTCGTCATATTTGCACCTTTTTCTAAAAGACATGCTCTTCTTTTCCTTTTGGAACATCTTTCTTTCATTTTTCCCATCCTTATTCAATAAAACCGCTAAATTTGATCACGCAATCGCCGATGCAGTCCGGAAGCCGACTAGCACAGACCCGTCGCTGACAATGGTCAAGAGGGGACTGAGCGTTTCAGCGGGGCGAGGATTGCATATGCGCATTAGCTTAGAACAAAACGACGTAAACGACAAAAGGCTTTTTGTTATTTTATTTAGTCGGAAATGATAACTTGAGAAATTCCTCTTACAATTTTAAGGAGTATTTATAGACTTGTCTACAGAGCAAGTTGAGAGGCTAAAATCGGTCCCGTTTGCCCATAAAATGAAAAATTCTATTTAAAAAGAGGTATGTTTGATATTGTTTTCTCTGTTACAAAAGTTACTTAATCATGTAATGAACTTTAACAGAATAAGGTTTTCATCATGAACTGTTCAGATCACCAACTCATATTTTTATTCGTTTCGTAATTACTGAGAAAAATAGAGATCACTGATGCCAAAATTTCCAATTCGTCCTCTTAATAAGCCCAACAACAGTAATAGTGAATAACATTCTATTATTTAACCAAATTATTAATGTTGATTCTTTTGTTATCTGATCATTTGCATTGTTCTGACGTTAAAAGCGGCTTTGAACTGTGAACTTAGTTTTTTATTGACATTGTCTTTCAAAATATTTCAACTTGCCTAAAACTTTTGGAGTAACAAAATCAAGAATGTATTAGCCAAGTTTCGCCATAGTTTCTTCAGTAAATATCGGAATTATTTTCCCAATACCAAGTGGAATTCGTTCTATATGGTTGACGTTCGGAATTGATTGATGGATTCTAACCTATTTCGGCTGTCCAATCTTATTGATGTCATTCCCTCAATAAGCTCTGTTGTCGATGTTTTTTGTAGTTTTAATATTTTCTTTGTTACTATCATATAACGATGCCTACATAACCTCTAGTCTAGTATAGTTTGTTTTTACGCCTATTGAGACATGACAAAATCTTGAAAATGATCAAGTTTTTTGCTAAGAAATTTGGACAATAGCTACAGTAAAGACTCATGAATTCTAAATGAATACTTAGAATAGACACACATGGAAATTAATGATTTACTAGTCGTTTGGGTACACGTCTTGTTACGTACGTAAAGTAGAGGAAACGTAACACTGACATATTTCTCAGGTAAATATAAAATTATATATAAATGTGATAAACTATGCATTTACTTCTTATTAAGATACATTTTCCTTGTTAGTTAAGAATGTATTGGTATGTATCTTTATGGAGACTTGTGGCTTTTATCTCTAGAAAACTATTGGAGGTCGGATGACGAACAACTAAATCGGAACTTTGAAGAGGACGTCAGATGGCTTATGCAATTTTAGTGACGTTCGAAGTCATTCAATATACAATATTTTGCAATCCCATTAATCTTCAACAGTTATATGAGTTAAATATTCTAAGAAACGCCGTGTTAAAGCTCTTAAATATTCAAGCAGGATTTATCCAAGCGTAAAGACGATCCTCAAGGGCACTCACTGAAAATTACACCATTTTGGAAGTATACTTGTGACTTGATAATACGCTGTCTTCGAGCCTCACTTATCTCGAACAAATCTGTCCACGGGGACTCACACACCCTTCTCAGATCTTAATTTCTCTGTGGAGAAGACAATGTTTTCTTCGCCTTTTATTGCCAGATGTTCATTTTAGATAGGTGTACCTCAGTGTTAATGAGATGCGATATCTTTTTAATCTTTTCGTTTTTCTATCCCTTTTGGTTGAGTCTTTTAGGGTTTTTTCATGTGATTGGTGGATGGTTTCAATCTTTATTTTTGTGTTTTAGCAGATGTGTCTACTAAGTGGCAACCTAGCCTTTGGAACTTCAAAATCACTACCGCCTATAAAAATGCCTCCATCCGTCAATGCTTTTTACGGAAATTGACCCTTCACATAGTTATTTTCATTGTGAAATTCATCAAAATCATCATCTAAGTTTAGAAATAATGACATGCTGTTATCAATGATAATTCTTTGTCATCTTGCAACGGGCATTAGGTAGTCTTGCTGCCTTATTTAACTTGTAAGTTAGGTACGCAAGTAATGGATGTTTTTCTGTGCCTTCATGTAATAAGCTTGCCTAAAATTTGCGCTCTGTTTTTCTTATGTAGCCAACATACCCTTGGGGGAAATATCTACCAAACCGCGCTTATGTAATCTAAAACATCCTAGCTAACATGAAGCTAGTTTAGTAAACTTGTGTAATTACATTTAATTAAACCTTTACATACTAGACGGCTTTATGTCTCGTAATTAAACTGTCAGTAATTATTACGCTCGTGTACCTCTAGAGACCTGTACGAGAATAATTGTATATTTGTATAATAATTGAATTCTTAGTATAACATTATTGTTGGTTGTCAATAATTGTGCCGTGTTGCAAACTTTTATTGGCGTTAGAAGATTTCCGATTCTGTGATTGGTTGAATTGTATGGCATGGCATGTTCTGTACACTACTCTCCGAGTTCCCAGTAATGACATTAAATGGTTTTATAATCGTACTAAGATTTATCTTCAATTTGTTATTTTCGTATTACAAAGCAAGTAACTTAAAACTTGGTAACGAGATAAGTACGAAAATAACTTTTTGTCGTTCTATTTTTGTAGGTAATCTTTTCATTTCAAGCTAAGCGAAAAACGTTTTCCTTCATTTTCGTATTGTATCATAAATAAAAATGATGATGATATAATCTCCTGACAAAAACGTGTTTTCTAAAAGCTACCCAGCCACGTTCTTTATAACTATTTAGAACATCATTCACTGTAATTCTACAAAACGAAAACACATCGAAACGTTAGTTAGCTGAAAATATTCCTAAGCTCTTAAAATTGTACATCAAAATATTACACGGGATGCCTAAAGATGGTGGATCAAAAGGAATTGCGTGGCTAATCCAATCGGAGTGTAGCGAAGAGTGTATATAATCTTATAAATATCTTGGATGTTATTCATAAGCGCCTTTTCGGGGTTCTTTACGCTAAGAAGTTAAGAAAGAGAATACTAATCCGTTTAAGGAGCTAATCAGAACTGGATGTTAAACATCGCGCCCTCAGATTAGTAAACAGAAGGCAGATAGATAGCGCGGAACACCGCGAGTGAGGTCACCAAAGCAAATACAAAACCAAAAGCGAATACAACCTCGAGTCAGTACGGCACGAAGCGTCGCGCCGTAAACATGTCACAGAAAATATTCATATTTTCGAGAATGATGCCGTCTTTTGTTTTTAAACATTGCAAAAATTGTTCCCTAAATCAAAAGAAAGAAGATGGAGTACCTTTTTATGGATTAATATGGTTATTTTTGCCTTTTTGGCTGTTATTTTATTTGGAACACAAAACCTCAACAGAAATCTGTCGGTGTTGCTATTTTATTGTGCAAAAATTTACCCCTAAGTTGGGAAATATGTATTGGACACAGGATTATCGATCTACAAGAATATTTATTTCGAGTGTTTTTTACTTTTTGGTTGGTATGTTTGTATCATGTGTGTATTCTTATCTTGTATGTGTCAAAAGTCTTCGTTAATAAAACTAGTGAATGTTTTGTCTCTAACTAAAATTATGTACACCAGTTGATTCGCCAACATAAAGTAAATATAGTAAAAAACAATAAACAGAAAAAGATGACTTAACTAATATTTTATATTCTGTCCTTTTTTTAAGAAATGGAAAGAGACAGATGCATTTAACTTAAATTTAGTAGTTTGTGAATAAGAGAATAAATTTGAATTAATCAAGTTTCAAACAAACAAACTTTTTAGCTTTATAAAATTGTTATACACCTAAGCACTTTATTATTTATATCCCTAAGTTGTTCCATAATTTTAAACACAATAAATCAATTATTATTTTGTACTATCTGCCCGCTTCCAGCTTAGCCAGGGTGCATTTTTTTTTAATCAATGTTGTCATTCCAACATTGTCCTGACAAATACAAACACAACAAAGTAGATTCACCTAATTAGGAGTAGCAGTTCTTATGCTACGCGCGTACCTACATACTTTTAGTAAATTCATAAATTGATTTTAATTAATATAGACATAATAATGTAATAAGTATTACGGGTAATTTTTCATCATCCTGGCAACCGGAACGCACACAGAGACGACGTGTTCTTACACCGCAGTCACGTGGCAGTCACGCACACATGTCTCGACATTCGCCGCACTCGTAATGTTCCGCGTTGTCTATCTGCCTACTGTTTTATAATCTGAGATCGCGCCATAATGAACTTTGAAGGGCCTGACTTCAGATTATAAATCAGAAGGGACTTAAAGACTCCTTCAAACGATAAATTTCTTTTGTCAGTGTTTACGTCAATCATTGTCAACGAATACTACAGTATTCAATAGCCTAAAATTGTGAAATATCAACAGTCCCAAAGAACTTTTGTTTGTGACACACGTCTATCCAAATGTCACTAAGCTACTCTAACTCAATATTTTTTCAAAGGTTATTGGGCCATATATTATGTACGGATCCAACAACGGAAGCTCAACTCACAATAGGCTATTGTTTTATCCATTTCGTCTCGCTAAACTTAATCTCAAGAATCGATCCTCTAAAATCGAACCGACGTGAATCGATCTCATCTCGATTGCGAACAACCTTCCTCTCGCAACTTCCTCGGCCGCTCATTAAATACAGGTTATATTATATTAAGAAACGGTGTCAGAACACGGTGTAAACAACATTTTGACGGCAAAAATTACATCAGACCCCATCGCACAAATGGAAATAGAAAGTAGTGTGTTCGTTACGGGCTTACGTCGTCAGTTAGAAAATTATGCGCTTGCGACGAATGCCATGACGGTGTGTTGAATACTAGTTTGATTAACCTAGTGGTCTTCTTTCGTTGGGTCGTGGCGCGGTTTTGTTATCGATGATTATGTCTGGTGTTTATTGGATAATCGTGATCTCTAATATGTAATCGATACACATATTTTAATGATATTATACTTAGTTTACCTTAAAGGAAGATCTTCGTAATATTCGGATTTTGCAACTGTATTCCGTACTCTTTGCTCTTGTTCAAAGTTAACTTGGCAAATTGCAATTACGGTTGCCAAAAACCTAAAAATTGGCATTCGGCCGGTCCTGTGCAAAAAAGTAATTGGGAACTCTAATGATGCAGCTTTAATTTAGTTTGTCGAACTTCTCCCGACAAAAGAACAGGTTTTTAAGAAATTAGTTGACAACAATTTTAGGTTGAGGGTACTGCATTTTTTTGAAGTCAATTTCAGTGGTGTTTTGTTCATATTTTTTTAAAGAAATTTTTCTAAATACATAAGGCAACCGATTTGTCGAACTAAGCAGTAAACCCCGGGAATCTAATGGATGCGATTCTTAGGAGGCGAGGTAGGTAGTACGGCGGCCAGAGAGACGCTCCCATTTCATTCATTTTCATAGAACAGAAAATTCGATATAAATAAATAATAAAATAAAATAAAGAACTCGGAACTAGTCACACGGGCATCTGATCCCAAGTTTAGCAGAGCTTGTGTTATGGCAACCAGACAACTGATATACATACTTAATATAATTTATAAATACATTACATAGGTATAATAGCTTTATTACAACCAGGCACAAAACAAACAATCATGCTCATCATACAAAGTTGGTTCTGTACTATTACTTATTTTGTCCTGGGTGGTAATCGGGACTTCTGGCTTAGCAGTCAGGGTCACCAACCACTAGACCAACAGGCCCTTCAAACTCTTAACTTACGAGAACTTATCACAAGTACTTACAAGAACCCGCGATCTCATACTTACATAACCATACACGCAATTGTGTAACACTCACTGTACAACTAATTAACTAGCTTTGAATAATAAGACAGTTAAATATGTGCCCACTTATGTAACAATATGTATAGACGAAATTCAATTTGTAAGCAATTGCTTTGCAATTGTGAATACTTAGCACAATAAAGCTGTTGTCGTTTACATACATTATTAAGTAGAAGTAGTAGAATAATAGTTGTTGGAAATCAAGGGAATAGGCTTTCGTTAAATAAACGACCAAAGTCGATTGGAGAAACTAAAAAATAGTAATATTAAGGATATTTTTATATTTACTAATGTTGTGAACGCGAAAGTTTGAACATATGTACATTTGTATCTCTTTTACGCAAAAACTACTGAATCGATATTGATGAAAATTAACAGCAATATAGCTTATACATCAGAATACGCCTTACGACATGGCGCTATGACCCACGGGGGCAGACCAGTAACCAAAGATCTAACATAATGTAGGGGAAAGTAATTGGTACTATAAAACTCGTACAAGACCTATCGTGCAATGATTGTAAACTGCAATTAAGATAAAAACAAACGGACAGGCAAAATTCTTTACAAAGTAAAAACAGCTACCTTTAAGCTGGGCATTGACTGTCATTTTTGCATCTGTGGCGTCGTCACTCCAAATGATTCAGGAGGCCAACCTACTCTAGAGTTACGGTTCGACACTCACGATCATATTTTGGATGAACGCGGAAAAATGACCGTCAATGCCCAGCTTAAAGTTTACCACAAATATACAGGTCATGGAAAGTCAAGTTTTATCTAAAGCAAGCAAGCTATTTTAAAATCTAGTAAAAATCGTTATGTCAGACTGACATATGAATAATGAATGACTTCTTCATTATATTGAAGGTAATGTCGTATAGGAAATCTGCGGTGATTTAAATTTTATATTTATTTCCGACTAAATCACTACCACTCAG
Organism: Athetis lepigone; assembly: GCA_033675125.1. NCBI lineage: Eukaryota > Metazoa > Arthropoda > Insecta > Lepidoptera > Noctuidae > Athetis > Athetis lepigone. The sequence goes on along the minus strand of CM066229.1, from coordinate 3,717,264 downwards.
TTCTATAATGTGATTTGATTATTAACACATTTAGTACGTCAAGGTTTCCTGCCAAATATTTAAGCAAATGAAGAATTCAAGTTCAAGACGGATATGTATTATTTTTTATTTTCCTGTGTCTAAAAGTTTTTAGATGTTTTCTGCCTGAGAGTTTTTACCTGTGTTTCTCTCAGAAAAAAATGTGGTTTCGTCTTTGTTAACCTATCTATTGTTTGCGAATTCTAACAAAGTATGCTGGAAATATTTGTCTTTATTATACTGACTCCGACAGACTCTGTCTTTTCCAATAGTCTTGATTGATCAACCATTTTTCAATTGTTGCCTTAAAATTCATAAGTATTTTCCGTGGACTTTCACCAATTGTTTAATTGAATAAAAAACTCGAATTGGTCCAGCCGTTCTCGAGTTTGACACATTAATTAATCAACTCCTACGTCACAGTCGGTCACAGTACCCCCTGTTTGTACTAATGAATTAGTATCGTATGTCAGTTCGAAGGTCGGACCCCTTTCTATTATGATTTCATTCTCAATTCTCATTATGTAAATACATTGCTTCATTAATAAATGACTGAATATGATGTTATTGATAAAATATTGACGCGTTTGTGTCTACATTTCGTTAGTAGATTCTTCATCTATATTGTTTGTTATCGCTTTTATATTTTTACCCTCATTTTGTGAAGCTTCAAGAAAGCGTAACTTATAGTGGGGTAAATTGTTAGAATCTACACTTGAACATTTATTTGTGTTTTCTTCTCTTCAATATCTTATGCTAGTGTTTTGTCCCATAATAATCATATTTGTATGCATCCGTTTTGCTTTAATTGCATTGAATCCAGATTAGGATTACGGTCGCTCGCACCGTAATCCTAATCTGGATTCAACTGCGTGGAACAAAACAGTACATGAACCAGACCTTAATTTAAGAAGCGAACAAGCTTCACCATTAACAAGATAACTAAAATGATCATTACTAATTCTAGCACATTCTCGAACAACTGACACAAATTAGCGTCCTACCGTATAGGCTAGACGGCTCCATTCCCATTGCTCGCGTGTCGTATTCTCTTTCATGCGCACGCAATGTTTTGTTATCGGCTATGTAAAAACATTCGCCATTTATACGCTACATTACACCTCCTAACGCCTGTAATTCATATGTGTACGTCAATTACAGTGTTACAGTTTATATCGAAACATGACTAATTTTACTTAATTAGTCTGCCGTTTTTTCATGTTCTAATTCTTGGCTGTGCTTAAGCAATTTGTCGGGTGAATTGAGTCTTTAAATCTAGTTGTTATTATTCTTTATTCTGGTGGGCGTTACGAGAGTTATCAGTTTTTATTTCGTCTGCTGTGTTGTTTTCATTTTTTGTTAGTGCATGTATATTTCAATGGACTGGTTTCTGAACCTCCCATAGCTCAGATTCTCCGCCTATTTTAAATGTCAGATTTCGAAATAGATATTTTCTTATTGTGGGCATTAAAAAGCTAGTATTGTTGTTGTCATTGCTCTTTAAAATATACGACCTTCTTCTATTATAATCTCTGTCTGTAATATGTAAGTATGTACTAACCAAGAATTCTTCTCAATTTCCAGTTTCATCGAACAAGACAAAGTGTCAGGCTTCTGGACATGGATGTTCGTGTTATCGAAGCTGCCCGAGTTAGGCGACACCGTGTTCATAGTTCTACGTAAGAAGCCCCTCATCTTCCTGCACTGGTACCATCACATCACCGTCCTACTGTACACCTGGTACTCATTCACGGAGTACACGTCCTCGGCGCGCTGGTTCGTCGTCATGAACTACTGTGTACATAGGTATGGATGCTTTGTTTTTTTTATTAACTTCATATTTATCTTAGGTATGGTGAGACCAAACAAATGTAAGTTTGTGTGCTGTGGAGAAGCGCAAAATATTACTTTCAACTGAAATAGACTCGTCTTGGACAGGGGCGACTTCAGTTTTTTTTTTTGTATGAAAAGGAATGCAGCTCAAATTACGGAAAATTATTTTCGTTTGGTCTTACCTGTTAATTTAGTTACACAGAATCAGCATTTTTATATTCTCATACTATTCGATTCTCCTCGTACTATCTATTTAATTTAACGGGTCCTATATCTTGTCAATGTACACTTGTAAATAATTAAATTTTTGATCGATCTTTTGTTTACTCAATCGCGTAATGAACGTGGGGGCGAGTCCAAATATTGAAAGCTCATTGTTTAGAGTAGTATGATAGCATAGGAGTAGCTATAGTCATGGCTTTGTACCGTACCATCTAAATTGATTGGATGGACTGTTATTGAAAGTACCTGCAATTAGTAATAGTACACTCAAAAATGATTAATGGCAGTGTAATGGTGGCTACAGACGTAGCCATTAAATCACGCAAGCCTAGGCTTGCACAAGCCTAGAAGAAAGTAATTTGCTCAAGTATCTTCCAACACACGTTACAACTTGTGCAAGCCTAGGTTTGCGCTATTAAATTGCTTAGTCTGTGGCTACCATAAAGTCATTACGGTAGTCTGCGAGGCTTCTGGATATGTTTATAGGCAGCGATCAGGTCCGTCTACATGTTAGCCAATCTAATGAAATTAAAAAGAATGATATCCCCTTCACATACCACGCGAGCAGCGTAACGTCTACAAAGTACCGACTATATTTTTAAACATGATACATACATTAAAACTAGTTCTGCAATTAATATTACCGTTCTAATTACGGGCATCTGTGAAAGGCATACTCTTGCACATTTCAGTTTACATATCAAGACGCAAATCTATGAACAGAACAATATCTGTTGGGTATTCAGAAAAATATTCCACGGCTGACAGGCACTGCCTGTCGCCATTTTTGCAATTTAAGATCCTCCCACATTGGCATCGGCTAAACGAAGAGATATGGATGTCCCGTTGAGTTTCTTTAGTGTCGATAACATCTAAATTGAACGAATTATTCTTAAAGGAAGTCGATTCTTTGGTCTAGTGGCAGACGGGCCTTGAGGTGTTGGATTAAATTAGCAGGACGCCAGAATATGTCATTGGGTTTTTGCACAATCAACATTTTTAGGATGCAACAAGTGTGAAATACGAACATACTTTACGTGATTAAAGCTTGTTTGTTAGCTATCTAAGCTTGTTGTTAGTTACATTCCCAAATAATTATGTAATACAAGATCTTTCTCCTTCTTTATCCTTAAGAGTTCTTGATTATTTACTGACCAAAATATGGCTAGTATAGCTACTTATTTAATAGTTAAATATATCTAGATTCTAGACTGGGATAGCGGTCAGCTGAATTAAAATGATCTGTCCATATTTAGGCCAAATCCTTGAACAATAAGTATAATAATAACAAACAATTGTCAAATTAAACCTTTTGCCTTACCCTTTAGTATTACTAGTAACGCTTTCATACTAATATCTTTTCTAAATTCTACCTTCATACCTTGTACCGTCCCGTGCCTCAGAAAGCACGTAATGCCGTTGGTCCCGGTTAACATTCGTAGAATTTTGACAGTCGTTACCACCAGTCAGAAGCCATAAAGTCTGACCACTCGAACCAAGGGGTATCGTGTCGCCCAGTTACTGGGTTGTAGAGGTCTGATAGGCAGTCACATCACTCGTATTCAGACTGGAACTAAGAATAAGGCTAGGGATAATGACCATTCATCTTTCGCTCAAAGCGTAAATAAAAATTATTAGTCTCAAAGGTTAAACTAATCGTGAATGATTGATGTTAGTAAATTTCGCTGTAACAACACCTGGATTAAAACATAATCTTTGCAATAAAACGATATAATGTTGTTTTTGTAAAAGTTAAAGATAAGAGTGGAAAATGAATGATTCAATTCCTATTTGTAATTTTTATAAATAATAAATAAATGCTCAATGTGTTGCTAAGCTTTAAAACTTGAGAAGGGCTGATCCAATTTGATGTTTTATTTTTAAATATTTTTGAATTGCCAAGAAGTCGGTCAGTCAAAAAAGTGACAATATTGACTCGTACCAAAATCGAGTTTAATCGGTTCTTAGTAACTTTAATTATAAAATTTTATTTTATCGTCACACTGAGGTAAACACGCACTTCATTTCGCAGTTACCATGTAAATATCTCCTTTGACCGTCTTGTACGCTCGCGTTTCGCAGAGGGCGTGGTATTTGATCCCAACAAATTGCTCTATTCATAGCCCAGCCTGCAATTGTAGTCGACTTCCTAAGTTCACAAGTGGTATCATTTAACTACGTACATTTTACGTGCATCCATTTATGACGTATAATTATACAAGATAAAATTTTGTATTGTTCAAATAACGCTGACTGTAGAATCCATACTAATATTATAAATGCGAAAGTAACTGTCTGTCTGTCTTTCTGTCTGTCTCTTTTTCACGCCTAAACCACTGAACCGATTTGAATGAAATTTGGTACAGATATAGTCAGGGACCCCAGAAAGGACATAGGATAGTTTTCATCCCGGAAATCCCCCAGGAACAGGAACAATTATGCCACGCGGACGAACTCGCGGGCAAAATCTAGTATTATAAATGTGAAAGTAACTCTGTCTGTCTGTATCTTCTTCACGCCTAAACTACTGAACCGATTTGAATGAAATTTGGTACAGATATAGCCTGGGACCAGGGAAAGGACCTAGGATAGTTTTCATCCCGGAAATCTCCCGGGAACAGAAGTTATTCCACGCGGACGAAGTCGCGGGCAAAAGCTAGTTCATTCTATATTTTGCAATCATGTATGAGAATATCTGAATTTATGATAAACCATTTAAATAAGTAGGTACAAAAAATGACTACCAGTTTGATTTACTGATATTATTTATAAAAAATATACTTATTTGCAGATAATATTTCACTCTGATGACCTTTAGGCTTTAGACATGTATTCAAAAGCATGATGTCACAAAAGTTGTTTAAGACATGAACGATTATTTATACCTACTGTTTGCAGTATTGTATAATGGCATGATATTTTATTTTAATAACATTATCGGTATTTATTTTAATCTCGATCAGACGATCACGTTTTAAGTCTGCATGATAAAAAAACCGTTCCGAATTGGAGAAACTATCTACTACTAATATTATTTGTACTAACTTTTTTCCTAACTCTATGTTATAATCGGCTTTTTCTTGTCTAACCGAATGCAGTTGAATACTTACCACTGTTTTACATGGAACCGACTATCTATCAAATATTCACAACCCAGCTACTGGGTTACACAGATATCCGAGGATACTCTGATTGTCAGAATTTCTCATTTCCGAGTTTCTGAACATCTGTAACGTCTGACTGTAGACCGTCTGATTTGTAGACCAATAAAACGGGACCAACGGCTTTACGTGCTTTGTGAGGCACGAGATGTCAGTCATCACCTAGACATATAAAAAATATTTCATTACATTGTATTCAATTTATTTCAGTGTTTATTACAACTAGGTACATTTATTACTTCTTCAGCTTAACACACAATGATTATCTGTTTAATTACAGACTATTATTTCTGTCAGTAATAACAACATTTAATCGATCAAGATAAAATCATAAACAAAACAATTATGTAGTTTAACTCTATTAAACAAGTATGTGAAGTAGTAATAATCGCTACCACGCGTAACGTTTTCACACTGAATAATAATGATATTCTATTGTAATCTCTAAATTGAAAAATAGCAAAGTAACTAAACACTTCAGGGCTTATGCCACTAAACCCCAAAAAGTATTCCACTTCAACCCCAAGATTATATATTTCTTAACTTCATTTAAATTCTTAAAACCGTTTTGGGGTTATAGTGAAATCTTAGAATAATACTCTAAGAGTGAAATTAATGTATGGGCCGTAGAATTTTGAGAACAACGGCTTTGGGGTTTAGTGGCTTCAGCCAATTTCAGATAGGACAGGGAAAAACCTTATCACAAACTGATACATTAAAATAAATAATAATCTGTTTGCCACACCAACATGTTCTAACGATTTGTTTCTCTTGTTTCCAGTGTAATGTACTCATACTACGCGTTAGTGAGTATGGGCAAGTACCCGCCCAAGATGCTGGCCATGACCATCACGGTGCTCCAACTCACGCAGATGATAGTCGGCTGCGCCATCAACATCTGGGCGCACAACTACATGGCCACCTCAACCCCAACCAGCTGTCACATCAGCCAAATCAACATCAAACTCTCCATGGCCATGTACTTCTCGTACTTTGTCCTCTTCGCGCAGTTCTTCTACAAAGCGTACCTATCTCCCAAAACAGGCAAGAAGGCCAAAATCGAGCCCGAACCCATCCCGGACGTGCCTAGCAAGCAAGTGAACTACAATGGTTACCCGCGGCAAAGGAACGGCGTCGTCGCCCACTAGTCCGCGTCACGTGATATGTGCTAGTTATATTGTACAGGTTATGGCTGTTATTTATTTGGTCACGATTGGGCTCGATCGTCGGTCTATTCAGTAGCGGAATGGAGACGAGACAGTTGCCAATATCAACCAGTGTTTTGCTGAATGAACTTCAATCATTTTGCTAACGATCAGATTTTTTTAATGTCCTACGAATTTATAACGTTTTGCATGACAAACATTTGTTGTGCGTCGGCGGTGGTGTCCAATCGTGGCCAGTGGGCGCTGAGGCGTCGCCTCGTACATTCCACGCTAGATCGACTGCTTGCGGTGCGGCCGGTGCAAGGCTCTTGTTAACACTGACGAACAGCGATTGTCCGAATTACACAAACTTCCAGTCAGTGTAGGTTTCACTAGAAATAGTACAATTTGGAAAACTTGCAAAATCTGCTTTTTAAAATCCTCCTTGTAGGAAATATGGGTCAGTAAAACCTCGCGATAAACTATGAACAAAATATTTATAAGTACTTTTCTTCTAAGTCTTAATTAGCTTACGTTTGGTGTAATTCAAACAGTCGAACATCGTCGGTGGTCCATAGATACGGCGGCGCTCTCATGGTGTCAAAAACATGCTTTTATATAGGATCTGTGTACCGATAATTTAGGATACGTGCTATTGAGGTTAAAGGCTGCATCGAATTGATAGAATGTCCACAATTATACAGTAATGCCCGTTTTCATAAGCACTAGGGGGTGCCTGAAACGTAGTGTTGGATTTTGAACCTTCGGCTTAGCGTAGAAGATTGAAAATCCAAAAATATCTAGGCATTACATTCAGGTGTCCCCTCCTTTAGTGTTGTTAGTACAAAAATGGGTATTTTAAGTCCATTATAGAGTGGTGTATTATAGTCATTTTACATGAAGATCGAGGTCTTAAATATTTTACAATGTTGTACATAAATAATGTAATGTACAAATATTATAATGAGACACAACAAAATCTTGCCATTTTTATGTTGTATTATTTGCTGTCAATTTTGAATTGGTTGTTTTATTTTTTATTTTTATAACCTTTTGTTTTTGAAGAATAATTTGAGTACATTACTTTGTTTAACTTTTATTGAACTTTGTTCGTTTTCGTTTGTATGTTTTATTACTTTTTCTACGATAAACATGAAACAATTTCGATGCAGTTAGATCGTGCTCGTGACTATGTTTAATTACAAAATATATTTTTAGTAAATACTAGTTAATAATGATGAAAGAAAATGAGCCATTACGAATTAAACAAATACAAATTGTTACAAATACATATATTTGACAAAATACTTACGGCAGGGTCTCGATTTAAGTTAATTAGGCTTTTAAGTTTGACGTTGTTTGAAAATCTTTGAATTTATAAGTCATTCATTAGTTGAAGATTATTTTTATGGGACCCTGGATATTTTTTAAGAATTTTAAATTGTTCATATTTTAAGCGCGGAAGATACATTCCCAGTATAGAAATGTGTGAGAATAATTATTGTTTAAGGGATCCGTACAAATCTTTTGTTAACTACTTAATGGAATTACACTTTCCTAAATTATTGTTTCTTCAAGACCTGTATAAAAGCTCTACTTTGTTGTTATTGTGTCGTATTTATTACTTAAAGAAAAACACTTAGTGATTTTTTTAAATAATTTATTTTTAAAGGGATAGTTTTACCTATACACTTTGTAAATGTTACGATGTTTTGCGCTTCATGTGAGCCGCCGAGAGCGGCGCGTAGGTGTAATACTTTGATATGCTTGTCAAACAAGTGCACAAAGTGTAAGTATGTAATTCCTGATAGTGGAATAAGCAATAAAATTAAAAAATCGGTTAAATTGACAGTTTGAGCGCGATTATAGTACATTTAGAGGGAACTAATTTTTAATATCGGCACACATTCTTTTCTAATTCTGTTAGTTTCGATTTAGCAGAGAATGTGTGTCTAATGTAAGGCGCCATGGATACCTATAGGTGTGCGAACAAATCACACTTCCACGCACTTCGTTAACGCGTGTGTTAACGTTATCGCGTGAAAGCTTAACAACCGACGGCATTTATGTAACGTAAACGCGGTCGTTGTGAATATATAGACTTAATTAGAATTAGTCCGCGACGCTGTTATTGGACTCATACAAATTATTATATAAGGCGTCTATTCAATGTCCAATCGCGTTCACGATTATCTAATGTCGACAGACCGTCGGCGGTCACTGTTGTGATCAATAATAATATTAGACTCGATTTATCCGTTAAATAAAAGTACACGAAAGCTTTGGGTAAACGAAGGGACGCTACATAGCGATATTCTAACTTCACTTACTAAATTAGTATAGATAAACCCTGTAACTATCCGCTAATTGACCTTTTTGTGGTAAAAAGTCTCGCGTTTAATTTATCGTGGATCGGCCACATTTGAAACTTGTCGCAGTAGCTCAATTTTTAATCATTCGTTAATATTTACCGAAGCTCGTTATCATGACTTTAAAAGCGATTATAAACTAAGCCTTTATTCAAAGTATCAAATAGGGTCGGTCGCGGTAACTCCTAAAGCTGGGCCTTACAGAGTCGGTGTGCAAATTAGCATAGTTTTAGCGAAGGTCAATTTCGTCTAGTACTGTTTATAGAAGTCACAATTTTAATATACCTAGGCTATATCAAATAGGCTGTTATTTTTGTCCAGTTCATTGCTTTGTCATTAACGATGGTGAGTTAGGAATACGTGTAGTATCTATTAACAATCGACTCATAGGGTGGGGACTTTAGGTATAAGCGGGATCGGGAATTAGGTACTTAGTCCGAACTAAAACAATGCGGTTGAGCTATGTAGCCTTTATTTTCGACGTCTCGAACAAGTACAATGCGAACTTTATATTGTATTATACTATCACACCTTTTTTATTTATTTTTCTTTGTGAGATCATGCCAATGCCTACAGAAATTCAATGGAGATTATAATTATAACAGGCTGACATTCAACCCAGTTGAAAAATGTTATTACCTAATCTTGTAAATGTAAACGAAAAGCTACTTCGCTTGATATAATCCTTTGACCTACGCTTTGTGTTTATCTCAAAGTATCAACTCGGCTTAGCCAACAGACTTTAAACTATCATCACAAAGTTTATTTAATTCAGCACCATATTATAAAGTCAACGAATTTAAAAACACCAAACGTAGTCAAGGGGTTAAAATTGCAATAAATGCATACTTTTTTACTATAATTTGTCTTTTGACGGGCCTGTTGGTCTAGTGGTTAGTGACTCTGACTGCTAAGCCGGAGGTCGTGGGTTCGATTCCCACCCAGAACAAACTTTGTGTGATGAGCATGATTGTTTGTTCTGTGTCTGGGTGTAATTTATCTATAATAAGTATGTATTTATAAATTATATAAGTATGTATATCAGTTGTCTGGTTACCATAGTACAAGCTCTGCTTAGTTTGGGATCAGGTGACCGTGTGTGAGTTGTCCTAAGATATTTATTTATTTATTTATTTATTATTTATTTGCACTTTGTATTCACAATTGATTCAAAATATTATTATATTTCATAGAACTCTTGTTTCATCGTGTACACTACAAAAACGATTATGATGTAACCTTGTCCTCCCTGAGTTTCATTTCTGAGAAATGATTCAGGGCGATAATAGTTTGTAAAAATGTAATCACTAACGCATTTATTATTTGTTATGTACTTTCGCATTTACAAAGAAAACTGTTGTTGTAAATGTTCTCAGTAGAACTAATTAGCGGTTACAGTTCCATATTCAATAAAATATTTTAATAAATATATTTTTGTGAAAGTTTTGTGGTTACAACATGCAGAACTAAAGGTTATAATGTAACGATAGAGCATTGTTATCTACATCCTAAAGGGAAACCTAAAGTGGAAATATTCTTGCAATCATTAATTTGTATTTTCTGGGCAAATAAAGAGTTATGCGTAATCATTATGTTTGTTTCTTATTTATTAACTGTTGACATTTTCGTTCAAAATTTGATTACATCATTTACCCTCTCTAATTTCCTACAATGTAAAACAACCTACATAAAAATAACTGCTCTTTCTCACGTTCTCTATGAGAAAAGATTGTTGCGGTTTCTGGATTTCAATGAATGGGTCCAATTTTTTTTTGTTTTATCTGTATTAGAAGCAGTAGACTGGCAACCGAAGGAACATGAGTGGGTTTTAGTCAGTTAAAATCTGACACGCCCTCCCGCCCCGCCCAGGACGGGAGAAGTTATTTGACAACAGCCATTTTCTTGCTATCAAAATTCAATTAAAAATTTAAGTTATTGATGGGCCGGAAGACAGACGTCGTCACCGTGGGTAGCCTGGGAAACTCTGGCGGGACGACTTGCAGTCTTAAGCCGCAAATATATTATGCTGACGCCGCGTGTCGCAACGCGTGGGTAAGCAATCGGTTACATACATTTAGTACTGGATTGATTACATTAGTCCCGTCCCGCGTGTCGCTGTGTCGTGTACTAAATGTATGTAACCGATAGCTTACCCACGCGTTGCGACACGCGGCGTCAGCATAATATAATTGCGGCTTTATGGAAGATAGCACGATAAGGCATAGACCTTTGCTCAGCAGTGGGACAGTAAATGATTAAAAAAAAGTTATATATCCTCTTCTATCAAATACATTAAACTCGCAAATCTCTTAGTTTATTCGATAGATTTAGGAAAGGCGAGACCATGATGGTTAAGTATATTCGTACCTACTTCCTTCATTACCTACCCTCTTACCGCTGCGAATTATACGTCTAACATCTGGCTCGAGCTGGAAACCTATTTTGTAATGAGTAATGACGCAGGTGAGGCAGTATAAGAGACTCCTAATAAAAAACCATGTGTTGAAGCATTTATTACAAGTATAAAAAATAGGTACCTACCTTGATAAGTAAATCAAATCTTCCTATTAGAATTTGGAATAAGCCTATACCTGGGGGTCGACCCAGTACTGTCTACTCGGCAATAATCACGAAAGCACTAAATTTTTATTTCATTGGGTTGTGTTTCATTGCCATCTGACAACATATTTATATATTTAACAAACTTTAAACTTTCGTGAAGTGCCAAATGAAGAAAAAAAAAACTTTCGAGTAATTATAACAAGTTTTGTTTTTTTCGAATTTCCCTGTCGATTCACTTGTGGGTAAACAGCCTGATAGAAATAGAACAGCATTTATTTCTAGATAACCTTGAATAGAATTAAAAGTAAACTATAGATAAATTCTTTATTATGAAATAATAATTTACCAATAAAAGAGACTATAAATATACCTATATAGCTATTAATTATTCCTCAAAGTATCTAACGAATAAATGAGAATGTAATTTCCGAACGTTGCTCTAGCAGCTGACTTTATTGACGTTTGAAAAATTGACATTATGTTAAACGTTCACGTCATTGCAAATTCACACTTTGTTTACAAAATTACGATTCTCAGAAAATCTTTTCAATATGGATTTGATTGATAACGACATTAGGCAGTGGGATGACGCGGATGTGAAGGAGCAATTTGGAGATAACCTGACGTTGCTGCCTCTCAACGACAATATTAAGGAGCTACAAACCATATTGAGGGACAAGTGAGTGAGGTTACTACTTACCAAGCTTTGTTTAATTTACTATCTCCGTGCTTTAGATTAAAATGATTCTTCAAATTTGGAATACAGAATATTAGAATCCATCTTCTATTTTGTTTGCTGTCCATTTCATAAACTGTTTTACAAGACTTCGTGTCTTGTGCTATTTTTAGTAACACAGACAGGTGACATTTTTGTTTCTCACGCAAAATTAAATGTATTGAAAATACTAGAAAAAGCGGTTTTGTGAGGTTTTACTCACAAAATCAAGTCCATTATGTGTGGGGTTACAATACCTACCTAACCTTTAGTTATATTTTAAATAATTGTAATCCTAACCTCTACAAACGCTACATCAACAATAACAATATCAATTTTTTTACTATAAATAATGATTGACATCAGCTGATTAAACGAGGAAAAAAACAAAATTTTGTGGTTTTTAGGATAACTAAATTCAATCATCAGAAAATTGTACTATAATATGACTCAATTTTTAAAATTTTAATGCATTCTTATTATAAGGAAACAATAAAAAAAAAACCTACATATTTTCAGAAACACATCTCGTAGTGACTTTAAGTTCTACGCTGACCGCCTCATCCGTCTCGTAATCGAGGAGAGCTTGAACAAGCTACCGTTCACCGACTGTGAGGTGGTGACTCCTACGGGAGCTTTGTATAAGGGACTCAAGTATGGGGCAGGCAACTGCGGAGTGTCCATTGTTAGGTCTGGGGAGGCTATGGAACAGGTACAGTTCTTAAGAACATTTAATAACTACTAAATTAGAGCTTGAACCCCTGGTATATGCATGTGTTATCAGTAGTAGTATAGAGAAATTAAAAATAAACCTGGTATTCAATTTATCTACACTGCTGTTAATAATCACACTGTGTGGTGAGATGTTGTTGATCAAAAGTAACTACAGTCATTAATATAAAATGTTTATTATTAGTCTATCTTGCAAAGGAATAATATGAGCCTGCCGGTCAAACGAAGAAGTTATGACGAACAATTTCAGTGACCTTCTAAATATATTTTTTTTTCCGGTTGTATTAACTTTGAGCATACACAATTTAACAAAAATGTATACTAATGACAATCATTTGCCACACCTATAGTCCTAAACCAACATTCCCCAAGGTCATCAGGTCAGGATCAGGTCTGTTGAAATGAACTTGTTTTTGAAAATTCAAGTGACCTCAGCAGGCAACTGTTATACATTTACAAAAATGTCCTTCCTGTAATGGAATCATTCTAGAAAATTAAACTAAAATCTTTTTACATCAAATTCCAGGGTCTTCGAGACTGCTGCCGTTCCATCCGTATAGGCAAGATCTTAGTAGAGAGTGACACAGACACGCATGAGGCCCATGTGGTGTACGCCAAGTTCCCTGAGGACATCGCTCGGAGACAAGTGCTGCTAATGTACCCTATTATGTCTACGGGCAATACCGTGAAACAGGTAAAGACAAGAAAATGAAAATGAATTTGATCTATTTGGTATAAAATACATACCTTCACTGCGATTATATGCTTGTATTATGCACCTTACCTGTCTTCTTGCCATTGATGAAAACGAAATAAAAATCCGTTCTGTCCTATTTGTTCCATTCTGTTACAACAGACAACGAGAGATCTTGTTTTATTATATGTTTACAAGAGTTATTAATTAAAAGAAAATAAATACCTTCACAGGCAGTAAATGTTCTAACCCAGCACGGTGTAAAAGAAGACCGCATCATCCTATCCAATCTATTTTGCACCCCGGCGGCCGCGCAAGCAGTGGTCGACTATGTCCCTAAGATGAAGATGCTAACGTCAGAGCTTCACCCCGTGGCGCCCAACCATTTTGGACAAAAATACTTCGGAACAGACTGATATGAGGACGAGTTTGAGTTTTAGCGTTTTATTTAGTTTTAGACTTGTTTCGTGCTTTCTACAATCACGTCACAATGGGTAACGGACAATACTAAAAGCAAAGTGCTAGTATGACAACAATAAAAAGTAAAATTCTGCTGTTTTTCAACTTACTTAGTAATGGAATCATTCTAGAAATTCATGTATTTGACGAAGCCACAGTAATCAAAAATGAGCTTTTGGTGACGCTATTAAAAATGACGTTAATTAAATTACCATCCATTAAATGGCAATTTGCATGTTCGACAACAAAATACTTTTCATTAATTTAATAACATCCATTGAGTTCCGTATTTTATATTATTCAATGCGGACAATTGAATGTGGATAGATAGTGTCAATACATTCAATCAATTTATAACCAAAGACACATACACATTTTTCAATGTGACGACGCAAATCAACGTAGCTGCGTTGTCGTTGTTTGTGGTAAGTCGGAATAAGCCCTTAGTTAGCTTATTTTTGTGTTATGTGTTATTTTGTTTTTATTTTTGTGATGTATTTGATTATTGATATAATTATGCGTAGCTAAGCTGCGCAGTTGGCGGTGAATGACTTCCTCTACTTAAAAATAAACGCCCGTACTGAAGAACAACTGTGCAATTTTCTGATTTTAGTTGTTGGAGTTTTTTGTAAATGAAAAAGTTTTATTTTTCTTGTCTAAGGGCCAGTTTTCCCAACTCTAAATAGTCCTTATCTACAGGAAAAATTAAAAAATGGAACAGTTTTTTTATGAATTAATTTGTCAGATATTTTAATAAGAACTTATCAGAAGAATGTGAAACAGTCGCAAGTGTAGTGTGGGATTAATCTATGTAACCCTCGAATCATCAAAAGTCACTTAATTTTAAGGCACTCTCCAATCTGTTCATGTCCTTACTTTATTCCTTTAGAGTGACAAAGACAGCAACTATACTTGAGCCAAATTCGATAAAGAATAGAGGTAACCAAACCGTTGCTTGGTTTTTCGAAATAACGAGGTAATGGTGCCGATTCTCTTGTGCACAAACTATCGTAAATTTAAGTTAAGTGCATCTTCCTCTTTCCATTTCTTAAAGAAAAGGACAGAAGATACACTTTAGTTTAATCCTGTCAAATTAGACAGAGCCTGATGAAAATTGACGTATATTTAGACGCCATGTTTTTAAATTGCGTCTAAATTATCTATGGAGTGTCTAAATTTGACAGGACTTAACTAATATTTGATCTTCTGTCCTTTTCTTAATTAAAAGGAAAGAGAAAGATGCACTTAACTTAAATTTACGATAGTTTGTGCACAAGAGAATCGGCACCATTAAGCATGTTATTTGAGTGATTCTAGTGAAATATGCTGCAATATGATATCTTAATAAATAGTTATCGTGAAAAAGGCGATAATCATGTAAATAATATTGGTTTGTTTACCTGTATTCTTTATCGAATTTGGCTCAAGTTCAGATTTGAGAGCATTTTAAAATTAAGTGATGTTTAATAATTTGGTCATAAGTAATGCATAATTGCATACTTTATGCAAGTCTCAAGCATTGTTATAAGGTGTTATCTCTTGCTAAATATAACAACGTTATTTATTTAATGCATTTCGGAAAAAATATCTACAAGGTTTAATTTTATATTTATCTAAAATACATTTCAATTGTAAATGATTTCTTAATGTTTTAGTGTTACACACCCAATGTTAGAATAATTTGTATAATGTCAAGGAAAATGGAAAAACCTAGAGCATACTGGAAGATATTTGTAATATTTACTTAATTATCATATGCTATATGCAACGTACAGACGCTAATGTGAAATTAATATTATATATATGTATAAACGGCTAGATACTTTATATTTTATGCCAAAACCGATACTTAATGAACTCTTAAATATGGCTACTTAATAAGCTTTATAGTAATCCAAATCTCTAGGCGTAGTATTAAGTGAAAACGATCTATTTATTAGAGTAATTGCTATACATTTGTGATAATGCATGGAGGTATTAATTAATAATGAAATGTATTTAGTCACTTAATAAATTATCTTATTTGTAATTAAAAGTGAAGACCCAAGATTTTCTTTTTATTTAATAATGGTAATAATAGGGATCAATCTGACTAACCAATAAGCGAAGGGAAAATAATTTTTCATCCTCCCACCTCGGAAATGGTATTTTTGCTGAGCGCAAAAGTTGTTTTTACTCTCTAGAGGTACTCGCTGCGCTCGTGGTTCAATTTTAGAATCCTTCGCTTGCTCGGTCATCAAAATTGAGCACGCGGTTAAAAAGCAACTTTGCACGCATATACAACAAATAACTATAATCCTATAAATATACGCCAATTTTCTTCAGGCGCTGTCTAATTTGACAGGATTAAACTAAAATGTATCTTCTGACCTTTTCTTTAGGAAATGGAAAGAGAAAGATAAGTTTGTGAACAAGAAAATCAGCACCATTGTCAAACAAATTAATACACACAGCTAAATAGCGCCGCCTGACCATGCACAGCCAGCGACGCGGTGGAAACGCGCCTTTATAATCTGCTTTCAGCACGCATATTTTTCAATCAAGAATTCGATAGTTGTGTGTGGCATGTATATTTTTACACCATTAGTTTATGAGTCTGTAAACCTTGTGTAAAATAATAATGATATTTTTATAATTTATTTTAATTCGTGCATGTAGGGCCTGTAAAATTGCCTATGATTCTTTTCACATGAAAGTTAGAAAACCTACATATTAGTACATCATTCATTTATGAGATGGCGCTAGTAGTAACAAATGCGATGTACTCTATTTATTTTTATCGTGTTCCGAGATCGATTCCCGATTTGTGAGTGGTATCAAGTTGTGTTCAAATAGTGTCATTGTAAGTTTTTACACGCGGTTGCTTCTACAATGTAATGTTAATCAAGACCTTACAGTCTAAAAGTGAAAAATATTCTGTACCAATAAGATAGTTTTTAATATATAATAAGATAGTTTTTGTACTGCTTAACGCAAAACTAAAGAGCGGCAGGAATAATTCGGCTGATTTTTATTAAGAAATATATTTAAATATTAATACATAAAAAAATGGAAAGAAGGGGGAAGTTTTGACGTCCCTTTTTTAAAGTATCCATACTAATATATTATTATAAATGGGAAAGTGTGTCTGTCTGTCTGTCTGTTTAGCTTTCTTTCACGGCAAAATGGAGCGACGGATTGACGTGATTTTTTAAGTGGAGATAGTTGAAGGGATGGAGAGTAACATAGGCTACTTTTTGTCTCTTTCTAACGCGAGCGACGCCGCGGGCAGAAGCTAGTTATTTTATAAATTTAAGACCGTACGCATTGACAGGTCTGTCGCTGTCAGCTCTTTTCTCATTCATTGAATCTCCACTTACTTTCGACGATGTTTTCACCGTTATCTGTGATGATAAGATAATATAGTATTCGGCTGGCTGCCCGGATTCGAACCGACATCCTCTTTCAAGAGAGACTGCTAACGTCATTACTAGGATATATTTTGCGGCTATTTTTCATGGTAAGGAGTAAAGGACAAAACACAAATAAACAACGAACAATAAAATTACTTTTAAATCGTTTATTTCAGTTTCATAGTTTACATTCTATAGATAGATAGAAATATTTCATTAGATCAGATCACACAGCTAAGCGATTGTTTTTAAGTGTACACATTATTATAAATTAATAATTCAACATTCGAATAATTTAATCCTTAACAAGTAACGTTTATAAAGTGTTCCCCAATCATTACATGGTCGGCTCGCATCGCGATCTAAACACAGATGTTACTCACTTATTTACCTCTAAACGCTAAAATATTTACCATCATGTAAAAATATCGATAACATTCAATTAACGCGATTGATTCTTATTCGAGAACAAAAATATTTTTATATTATTATTATTTTTATTAGTAAAACTAGATGTCACTTAACATTAGTGTTAGGTAGCGATCTGCCGATGGCGTATATGGCAACACTACTTCTAAAATCTCATTCTTTTATGTGACACGGCAACACCACCGGCGTCCCCACAGATAATAAGTGCGTACTCCCGTATAAATAAATACTTAAAATATAACACGTACATTACTCTTTCAATAAATTTCTTATATACTATGTTACATGACAAGCACTTATTACCACCCATTAGGGTGTCTATTAATAAAAGAAATTATAAATCTGGCAACACCAGACTAGCGTTGTAGGACCTCTTTAGTTATAAACCTTGAACACAGTAGATTGTCCTTTTGCAAGTACAAAGAAAGGCAAGACTTAGATCACAAAATTTATAAATAAGGTGGCTATACAACAAGAAATAATATACCCTCGAAATTGACTTAGATATGTTATTAAGGCATCGTGTGAATCGCACTAGGTAAATTGACAATTATAAATCTAAAGACTAATACAACAGCCAAAGCGAAATTATATGGCAATTAGCACGTAATACATACCTACATAACAATAGATACAGGGCTTGAATTAGTCAGAACTGAACAGTCAATATATATAAATAAAAGATTTCAAAAAGCGAAATTAAATACTTGATAACACAATTTGTGCATTCACATTTTTTTTGTGATTTTCATTTTTTTGTATAAAAATATCGTCAACAAGTTCTATAATAACGTTCTAAGGGTTCACATTGACCTTGTGAAAGTTTACGTTGTCAATAAGGTCGAAAAGCACATCGCTTGACGTATCTGGCTTTTTTGACGCGACCCAGTCTCTGGCGTTAGCGACAACCGGTAGAATGGTTTTTTCGCTACAAAGCACACAAATAAAATATATTAGTCACATTTTTAATCGAGAATCGACAAACTGAGTCGATTGGGAACTGAAATCGAGTGTTTTAATCGATTCCCGTCGATTCACTCGATGGTAAAGCTTCTGGTTGTTAAAAAAATGCCAGGAGGGGGGGCGTTAGTTAGCTGTGCGTTGTCGTATTTACATGAGCTTCTGTTTGGCGCACTCGGGGCAGATTATGTCAGGGCCGTCGGTGATGAAGCCCTTGCCGACCAGGGAGGTCTTGCACTGCGCGCAGATGAAGCAGTCGTTGTGCCAGTGACGGTCCTCGAACGAGATGAAGCGGGTGCCGCCGATGCCTGGAATGTTATGAACGTGTTGTTAGAGAAAGATCGTTTCGTTGAAATTCTGAGGAATGAAGAGAAGGTAGCAAGGTAGTCCGAATTTGATGAATTTTTGGAGTGTAAAACTAAACGCAGACGGCCACTAGGCCGACAGACTGAATGCCGACAAGAACTTACTCCGATGGGAAAAGTTTCTCCGGCGTAAAGACGCCGGAAAAACTTTTTGCCGACAGGGTTTGACGATTTTTGAGAGCTTTGTCTAATGAGGATGTCGTCAATAAACTCTGAGTCTTTAAAACACAACTATTTAGGTAACAAACCCAATACTAAACCAACCAAGGTGGTTCCGGACATCCGCAATTTTGCATAGCAGAGAAAAACTGGAAACGTGCCCCATGTATCAGTTTCCAGTTCCGAGGCAGTGCAGAAAGACGTAAAGCCAATACTAACCGGTGATAGGCTTGGTGCAGCTCGTGCACCGCTTAGCGAAGAGTTCTCCGAAGCACTCGGCGCAGTAGGGCTTCTCGTCGCGCGACGTGAAGCGCTGTCCCGCCAGCGACGTGTTGCAGTTGGTGCACGTGAAGCACTCGCGGTGCCACGGCTCGTTCTTGTACGTCACGCCGCCTTGCGTGATGATCTGGAATGAGAGGAGAAGAATTTGAAATTGTGCAAGGAATGACTAGTTAAGCTATAAGGACTAGTTGAATTGGAGTTTAGTGGCCGAATATTTAACCCTTAGACTGTCGGAGGCGCAGATCTACGCGAGACACAATGCTTTTTAATTGTTCTTTAATTACGACAGACAACCGGTTAAACCTCACTTAACTTTAAGACGCTCTAAAATCTGCTGCTGTCCTTACTACTTATCCTTTTAAAATGACAAAGACAGCAACAGATTTGAGAGCGTCTTAAAATTAAGTGTCGTTTGAGTATTCGGCCATAAGTGTGTTGGTAAAAATAGGCCCATCTTCTTGTGAATTTAGCCAACGACTTCTTTTTCCGATCCTTGTGATTGTGTTCTGTTTGTTTGGAAATAGATACTGTGTACTTATGTAGTATGTGAGCACATGAAGCTTGATACGAACTTGTCAAATTTGTCAGACCTAAATCCAGATAGTTCACAAAACAATCGTGTTTCTCCATAGGTCGTAAACCATTCCATCACAATAAATTCGCCTTTATTCGCTTCATATCGTCTTTAATCTAACCTTTAACAGGTGACTGCAGTTTATAAGTTAGAGGCTATATACCAGTGATAAATTACATCTGTGCCGCAGATGCCATAAAAATCTATTGAACCAATCTTGTGGGTGTGAGATGTGGGCTCAGATTATATAAGAGAAACATAATATTGCAATAACCTAGTGCCCTAATTCTATGAAGGCCAGACGATTATAATTGAGGAATTAGTCCAATGAGTTAAGAGGATTACTGAAACATTAGGAAACAACTAGAAAAGTTTGTTCTAGTTGTATTTGAAGAAGAGGTCACATTTGAAATTGGTTAACTATCAGCTGAATTAAGTTTTCTGCTGAAAAAACTTTCGCAATCATTCTTACTAAATGCATAAACCAAGTGTAGTAATATCCAACAGGATAGGCCCAAGGAAAAAGAACTTGAGTACAAAACATCGTTTGCTCAAATTCCGCTCAAAAAGTAATGCAGTTAAATATCAGGAGTAAACCAGTTCTAGGAACAAGAATTCCGGTAAGTAAACTTTTAGCTACGGTCTTTACGGTCTTGCCAGAGGTGGAATAAGTGTCAAGAGCGGCGGCATGCATTCATCAGCGCCGTAATATTGTTACATTTCTAGAAAATATCTGTGCTCGCGCCCCTTTTAACCTGGCGCCAGCGCCACTAAGCATGTGCCTGTTTGCCTTTAGGATAATCAGGGTCTGAACCTTGCACAAGAACGCAGCCGGTAATCGACGTGAAACTGGCTGGGAGTTACGGCCGCCGCGGTTCACGTACAAGGGTCCTATCATTAAGAGATCAACGTTCAGAAACCAAACCTCCTACAGGTTCATAAGAAGAAAAAGAAGAATCACCGAGAAAGACCAGATGAAATTCCAAAATAGACCTTACCTTGTTGCACTTAACGCAGCGGGTAGCGAACTTGTCCTCGTAGCAGCCGGCGCAGTAGATCTCCTGCTCCCTGGGGATGAAGCTCCTTGTGCCGATGGGGTTCTTGCACACCACGCAGCAGAAGCACTTCTCGTGCCACTGTCTGGTCTTGTACTCCATCTTCTTGGTTCCTGAAGGGAGAATTGGGATTTAATTTCTGGTGAACTTTTGGAAAATAGGTTACAATAGTCACAATGATGATTAACAATTTTGGCCCTAAGGTACGAGTAAAAAAAAAGAACTTGTTGCTTTTGTTTTCTGAGAATATTTGCCGGAAACAAGGTGCCACGACATCTGACGTCTTTAGTAGAATTTTAGTTATTTTCTACAGTCCTAATGAAAGTTATCAAGTTAGTAGGCTGTACCAAAAATATCCAAAGATTGCTTATATTTTTAAATAAATTTAGCCTTAATTATTTCTAGAAATCCTACCTATATACATACTTACATATTGATTCAAATGAAAGAGCCCAAAATTTGGAGCGACTTTTATTACTAAATTATTTTAGTTTTGTCAATTTACTTTTGTAACACACAAATTGTGTTACATTATTTATTACCCAATCGATACAGGGTTTTGATTTAAAACTAATGAAACTGTTTCTGTAAAAAAAAAAAACATTCGATAAATGAGAGTAAACAAACAATGTCATTTGAGGAACAAATGCCATGGAGTGTTGTGTTTTGGTATCTACAGAAATTATAAAACTAATCTAACTAAAACACGTATTATAAAGCTGCACAGATTTTGCGAGCTAATCTCTGGAACTAATGAAAAAATCATTTTGCGTAATATGTTTAGCTAACTAGGTAGATGCTTGCGGCTGCTTTATCATATATTTTTATCCTCTATTTCACCCAGTTATGGGTTAAATTAAAAAAAATGTTACTTAGTGCGTCTTTATACGTCATGTAAAGAAACTAAAGGGTCTGATTTCAGGTTATATAGCTTTAGTTTTTTCGGCTGTGCGTTGTTTATCACCAAAAAGCCTGCCTCTATCTACATATACAATTTCCAAGTCTAACCTCACTCCCCATAAACTATTCCTATCTCACTCTACTCTCAGGTATATTACCTATTCACATGTTACATTATCATGCGATCACAAACAATGTCATTTGAGGAACAATTCGATTTCAATATGGAGATAGGTCTGTCCTTGCAATTTGTACTACAAGGTTGACGTGTCACGGAAATGACAGTTTGGAATGACAGCGTCGTCTTTTTTATTTTTTATTAAACTTAAAAAATGTTGTTGTGAAAGTTTTTGGGGCTGCTTTTCTTTTCACGTAAAATATTGAAGGCGGTTTTCAGCAATCCTTTATTCCTTAGTATAAAATTTCCAAACTGGGAATGAATTTTGTCTTTTTGACAGTTTTTCGATATAAAATCTCGTCAAGGGTAATTTTTTTTAGGTAATTTAGTTTTTTTTTAATTAGATATATATAAAAAATATAAATAGGATATTTATATTTATTTTTTATTTGTGTATGTTTAACTATCGTCTTGGGTTGCCTGTAAAGATAGTTTAAATATGGTTAAATAAATAAATAAATTTTTACTTACAAAGGTAATAATAGCTTTATATTGTGTTTGGTAAACTTGGTAAATGTCAAAGGCACCAAAATTCGCCCGAGATATCAGATCAGACAGAGCTTCATTATCGACAGAAAATAGAAGTTTTTAATCACGCTGTCTTAAATAACATGTTATTAGTTATGTAAATTAAAATTTTATCATCATCTCACTTAAATATAAGGTACAAACAAATGGTCCTTAACTTCTTAATTATTTTTTCAAACAAGGAATTAATGGCTTCCCTGAACTTGTTTGGGATATATACAATTATACTGCGAAAGTGTATAAGTGTATAATTATGGTATCGAAGGTAGAAAATTTGTATATTCATAACCATAGTAGTTTTAGTTAAGCCGGTCAAAGTCGGGTCAAGGACTGTTGTATAATTAGACATGAATATTTTTATCATTTTTCCGTTGAACGATAATTTTAGGATTTCTTATAGTTTCGAACGGGTTTTTTTAGTGTTTTGTAATTTTATTTACACATTCGGTCGTCGGTGATTCGAGACACAAAAGAAAGCCCAACAGCCGGCTGTCGCTTAGTCTTTGAAAGGTCGGTTTTAAAATATTTGTTACATTGAAATTATATTAATGCAAGTCATTTATTATTTAAATGACAGTTTAAATAATAAATAACTTGCATAAAATCTCCTTAATCTCTAGCCATTTCTCAAAACTTTTATAATAGGAGACAACTTTCAAAAGGCAACGCCAGTTCAATAATCAAATTCTTTGAAAACTTTTCTTTTGATACCTTTCAGTTAATTCGCTCAATTTGAATTGAGAACTCTCGTATTGTCTCTTTACGTTTCAATTTGAAGTTAGAATAATTTTCAAAAACTTTTTAATACCGTGTTTATGGCCAGACTTGATTATAAATTGAACGGATAGGAGTTGATATTTATTCATTTTCTGTAATTATATTGTTTTAACACCATAATTTGTTTATCCACAATAAATACTTATTTTATTTATCGTAAACGTGTAATGATCGCATGTTTACGTGAAATGATGTCCTTGACGTTTGCATTTGACATTGAAACCATGGATATTTGACTGATGCACGCCACATGCAATCACCAAACGATTTTACACCGTTCAATTTGTGAATGTTTCATTTATTGTGTTCTGTCATGAATGCCCGGCCACCTGGCAGAAATGTAATGTCCTCGAGACTTCCGAAATAAGTAAGTAGGAAGGTTGTTTTTAAGAATCCTACTTAAAATGCAGCGTTTGTAAGGATGGTTGTTTGTTCCTATTACACGCAGAAACAACTGAACAAATGAAGACGCAAGTTTTATGTAGTGTTGCTATCGGATATCATTATGATCCATGAAAACGGAGCAGGAACCAAAGACAACGCACGTGAAACCGCGGCAGACAGCAAGTCTGGTCTAATATAATTCGTTATTTTCAGAATAAACAATAGTTATTCGAAGCCTACAACATTCATTTGTATCCCGAAAACGTTATCATACAAAATTAATCACTCTTAAAATAAATGGAAACCATTAGCAGTAAATGCGTTTAAACCGTCCAAGTTTTCGTTATCCATTAAAATCAGTGAACAAAACCCACGTTAGTCTCTTAATCATTAGACGCGGTTTTAATGGGAAAACTTTGTTATTTATTTACCGACTTGTGGCTTGCAATATACACACATCAAAAGTGTCTAGGGATCAAGCATTTTTATGCGGATTTCTTGAGATTGAGATGTGGCTTTGTAATAAATCGCTGCACCACACGGAGACAAGACCGATACATTCAAATCTTAACTCGAAGAGCTCCAACAATAACCGCCATGATGTTAGCCGTGAGGCTTCATCACTCTTCAGGGAACTTAATTAGCGACCAAACAGTCAGAAACCGCTTGCATGAAGTGAACCTTCATTCCCGAAGACCGCTACGGGTACCTACCACCTATAGCAATGCACAATCGTAGGATTCGATATCAATGGGCTCTTGAACACAGAAATTGGGCAGAAGAACAATGGCGTTTCGTGTGCTTTTCTGATGAGTCTCGTTTTGGTATGAGACTGGATACAAGACGTATACGACACTGGAGAACCCCTGGACGCCAACAGCGATTAAAATCCTGCCAGGAAGTCCATCCTTATAGTGGTGGAACCATCATGGTATGGGCGGGTATTTGGATCGGCGGAAGAACTGAGTTGATTTGGATCAGAGGCAACCTCAACGCTCAAATTTATGCTGAGACGATTGTATCAGACGTCATCGTTCCTCTACAAGTGCAAATCGGTCCCTTATTTCAGTTAATGCATGATAATGCACGACCGCACACCGCAAGAGTTGTAAGACAGACTCTCGCCGCAGCTAACATCAATGTCCTGCCCTGGCCTGCTCAGTCGCCAGACTTGAACCCGATTGAGCATGCATGGGATATGCTACAGAGAAGAGCTCTGCTGAATATGGAGGGTATCCAGTCGCAAGAAGACCTTTTTTTGTTGTTGCAACGAACATGGGCGGCCATTCCACAGCGTGATTTGGATGAACTCATTTTGAGTATGCCAAACCGATGTTCTTGTGTTGTTAGTGTTCGCGGTAGAAACACGGATTATTAATTGTTTAAGTTACCCAATAAAATTTTAGAGAAAACTGTTATTTCAGTCTTTTTTTCGAACTTTTGTGTTAGTGGTTCAAATGTCAAAAATTCTTTTATTAGGAAAATGGCAAATTTCTTTATTAATGCAAAGGTGACTTGGTTTATCGTTACTGTGACAAACGAAAACACTTTATTTGATGAATCCTTAAAGAAAATTTTAATTAATATCAATCAGCAGAAAAGTTATTGCAAAAATATATGTTGATCCCTAGACACTTTTGATGTGTGTATATGGCCTCATCGATGTCAAAGAAAAAATAAGAAATGCGCGTTGATTTCGTAACATTCTAAATTCAAACAGATTTCCCGCTTAATAATGGAATACAATAGCGAAGAAAACAAAAAAAAAAATAATAATACTGTCTGGTAGTGATTATTCTAAATTCAAATTTGAGATTTGCCATTGGACATTTTCTTATGTCTGTCACATGAAAATTAATGATGCATTTTCTTTAAAAAGTAGAGGACAGTATTGATTTCCTTTTTCTGATAGCAAACTACTTCTTTTAAAAACAACCAAACATTTAAATCTTCGAACACTCGTGATTCGTGACACAATAGGAAGACGATAGCAGCGCGACAGTCGGCTGTCGTTTGGTCGTTAAAAGGTACAATTTTTTGTTGTTTTTTGATGGCGACACTAATACTTCCGTCAATACGTACAATATTAAAAAGTTTTTGAAGACCATTCGGATTTCAAATTGAATCATAAAAAAGGAACTGTCAGAATTTAAATTGAGAGAATAAACTGAAAGGTATCCGAAAAGTTTTCAAAATTACGCGAACAAAGTCAGCGAAAATCGAAGTAGAGACGAAAACATCTTTAAATATCGCGTGTCAGTGTTTTAGAGTCGGAAACTAAAGCGTTGTTCGTGACTAGTGTTCGGTTACATCTGCAGTCGTGGGGTCTGTGACCCGAGTTATCGTATTTCATATCGATTTCGGGAATCGTTGCAATAAGCAGTCCGTGTTTCGTGCCTTTGCCTTTGTTCGTTTATGGTGTGATGTTTTTGACTTGTCTATGGTGTGGTTATGTTCTTTTGTTGACCTTTGAAGGGTTTGACTGGAGTTAGTCTGAGTATGGTCTGAATGGTAGGTATGGTGTTTATTCGTTTATGGTTTGATGGTTGACTTGTCTATAGCCATTACGCGTTCGTATAATCTTAGTAGTCTGTTGTTCGTTACGTTTCTTTGGGCTTTTTTGTTGACCGTATGGTCTACGGAAAGTGGTTGTCAATAATACGTGTTGTGATTTTACCTATCAACGACCAAGCGCCAGCCGGCTGTCGGGCTGCTATTGTCTTTCTATTGCGTCTCGAATCACGTGGTCGTTCGAAGGTTAAAATGCATATTTTATTAAGTATTCATGACAAAACATGCATAATACTCCTGTTTTATTCTCTTGTGCAAGTTGTTACACTTACATCTGAAATGATGTCACCATAATTATTCGGCAAGAATTTGCCAAACAGCTTAGTTATTTAAGAGATCAGGATTTAGTAACACACCTACAAGTTTAAAGCCATCGTGTCTAAAGATAAAGGTGTATCATCACACACAGCTATAGATAATAAAGCTGTGAACACACAGACAGTTAAACCGTTCCACTTTTCCATTGTTCTCAGTGAAAGGGCCCTTACGCCCACTAGACGATCGGACAGCAATAACTAGGCTATTTCATTTGCAAATTGTTACTGTTAGCCATGGTCTACAACAGCGTAGGCACGTAGGCAGCCGTGTTTATTAAAATATATTAGTAATGTTTTTATAGACATAGGTGACAATTCAGACGTCCTTAAACCTTCGAACGCACGTGATTTAAGACACAATAGAAAGACAATAGCAGCGCGACAGCCGGCTGTCGCTTGGTCGTCGAAATGTGTAAAAATAGTTTTTTGACATTCGAAAAAAACCTTTGAAAAATAAATGGAGTTGGAATAAAGGTTTAGATTTACTTCTGAAATCCACTTTTTACTCTTTGTGTCGATTCGCTCATTGGTGAATTATTAAACTATGTATTTTAGTTGTAAATGACATCCCAAAGCGTCTTTTTAATGATATGTTAACTAAAACAAACTAAAAAAAAATCCTATTCGTCAAATAAGTGTGGTTATTAAACGTGCCGTCTGCATTATACTGTTATAAGAAGTTGATAAAATAAAATAGAACGGAACAGTAACAGACCGCTAATATTTATTTAACACTTTTATTTATCAAGATAAAAAGATAATTTATAACGTGCAGAACAATGGTATCTTTTATCCGATGTCTATGGTCAAGCTCTATCTTTATGGTACGTACCATTTATCAAATCCCCGGTGGGAGCGGTGCTCAGTACATAGATAATTAATGAAACTCGTTAGCTCTAAGTGGCACTGAGAAAGTTGTTTCCTCCGTATCTGCGTGGGATGAGGATACGCTAAATATTAATGTTATTTTAATCTGCATAGCTCTAAGATACTGGTCAAAAAGGAACCGAGACCGTTATGTGTCTGACCTCATTATTGGAAACTGGAAACTTAGAGCTCTCTAGAGATTAAAATTAATTACTTATACTCTTTCTTACTAAATAAAGCGTAAATTAGAAGAGACTAATAGCATACTAGGTTATAAAAATGACCTGTAAATTGTTATTATTTTTATAAATATGTAATTATTTTTGTATAATTTTTACTATCTCTACAAAAATGGTACTGTCATATGCATCCACAATGAATGATTACGCTATGATGCATCGCCAGGGCATCGTTTGCTCAAGTTATTAGCGATGTGAGATCAAACACGAATGAGTTATGAAGGCCGCGGTGATCTCAGCCGGCCAGCGTGGGATGGGCAAATATTCACAAAAAGAGGTTTATTATTACGTAGTAAAAGTATAATTTGCAATGCTTTAGCTGATCAATGATACCATAATGATCATGATGGTGATTAGTAGGACCAAGTACTCAAAGTAGTGTAGTATGCCCTGCCGAACGATTGATCGACGATTTAGATATTGTGCCGGGTAGCGGGTGTAAGGGAATTGCTTAAGACTAGGATGTCTGGCGTTTTTTTGGGGGAGGCCAAAGTTCAGCAGTAGACGGCAGCAAGCTGATATCGAACTGATCAATATTCAATAAAAAACGACAAAAAATCGTAGGACTTTTTCGCTGGTGAGCACTTGACTTAACTTTTTCATTTTATTGTACAACGTTATGGCTCGCAAAAAATCAAAATAAAAGAGTATTTCATTCATTCATAAAATTTGTAGCGATATAAACTTCCACTGAAAAGCTTTTCAGAGTATAAAATGTTTGAAGGAAAGGAATTTCTGTAATACCTGAAATATTTATACCTGCAGCGCGGCACTAAAATATGCGAGAGAAGCTATGGAGTTATCGTTAAGTACCTCACCATTACGAACATAAAAACTACTATAACTCCCTTCTTGTCAGTTTTCTTGGAAAATTTTAAACCAAACACACGTGAGATTTTTTCTATAACAATTTTTAAATGAACCTCTAAAATGATGTAATCGTGCAAAGTTGCCACGCTACTTTAAACTTTAAATCTTTGGAATAACATATTAATTTCAATCGTAAAATCCATTATATCAATGCCATTGCCTGATTTGTTTTGCCATGGTAATGTGACATGACTAATGATAATTTACACACCATTGTGTGCGCAGATCTCAATTGATACCAAATGAAAACTCCTTTGTAATTTTCCTGACTGGCAATGTCAATGTTGTTTTGCGACAAGGCACACATAGATACCATTAGAATCAAGCTATTAATAAAGTAACTAGCCTTGTTGGTTATAGCCACAGGTTATAGAAGAATGAAGTTTTATTTATGAAAATTGAATATAGTTGGTTTAATTTTCATAAATGGAACTTTATTTCATTCTATTTAGTTTTTCGCGATCATTTCTTGAAAATAAATTCTATTCTATTTGACGTTTCCCTTTGTCCCTTATTATATAGGTCCGCAATTCAATACAACGACAATAACATCGAACTCCTCGTTTCTTCAACAGAAAAATAAATGAAATTTTATATAAAACGAAATTGGAACCGTACATTTCAAGAAACAACTAATAATGGAAATGATAATACGATTGGTAATAGTAAATTGAAATAATAACCAATATCTCATTTTATAGTCGTCGTAAAGCACGAAATGAAATTCCTAGCATGCGAAACGGAACTCACAAATTTTCCGAGGGAAATGGTGACAGGCGGCCATTTTGCAATTCCCTAAATTGATTATGCACATGTGTGCGCGTGTGTTGCGTGCATGCGATGCACGTGACGGCAAATCTGATAAGAGGATTTCGTGCCATTGTTGTTGGTATTTAGTTATTACTTTGAAAATGGGAAATGTGACCGATTTTATAACATTTATAATCGTTTTATTTTGACATGAAGCTTGGGGAAACATAGTTTTATGGTTAACGGGAAAATGAATTTAGAACTAACTAACGCGATTTTGCACATTGGAAAATCGTTTTTTATATCATAAATCAAGCACAACTCTGTGCCGAAAATTTTCCTTAAGAATAGTGTCCTTTTTTCGTTTACTTTATGACACAGAGTATGAGAAAACCATTTGTCAAATGAGAACAGCAAACAACAAAACAATAAGTACTATTCTGGACCATAGCCTCAACGGTCTAGAATGTCTTGGATTGTTCTTATTTTAAATCACAACAGTCAATCTAAAAATCCTCGCGAAGTCTACCCTTGAACTTAGACGTCGTAAATTGTTCGGATCGACTGGTTGTAAACAAGGTTCACCCCACGTAGCCACGAGCCTCCTTACACAGGTTACACTATAAAACTGAAGGGTACCTTGTTCTACCCTACACGCTTACTTATTTCCGCATACGGTTATAAGCCTCGATGGAAACTATAGTGATTTATTGGAGGTTTGTTACAGTTCGAAACTGCGTTCTTTTTATGATTATAAGTGCGACTGACAGACGCCAAATATTATTTTGTCTGTGGTTTTAACTGTCGTATATCAAATATGACTTTCACTAAGGAGTCTTTATTTCTGTCTAATAAGGATGACTAAGACAGCATAAAATTGCATTAATTATTTTTTTAGTTCTGTTTTTAAATATTAGTACGATTGACAGATGTCAAACTGAACTTTCACGAAGGAGTCTTTATGTCTGCGAATGATTAAGATAGCATAAAATTGCATTGATTGATCCGAATAAAATGCAGACTGTCGCGTTAGTATTACACTTTCTCCTAACTCAAAGTAGACAACGTCTGCGCCGATTTCCTGTTGCAATTTATTTAAAACAAAATGTGGAATCTTACTTTATAGAGAATTTCATACCTAGTACCTCTATATATTAGACATAAACTTCTCCGCACGTGTGCTTCAATAAATGGAGGCTTGTCTAATAGACATCAACTGGCTATTACATGACTTATGAGGTTAAATTCAACGAGATAAGGGGCCTGAAGGTCATGGTGATCCACCATCTGTTCCTACTTCCATATACAGAAGTAATGCATCTCTGTCGGCATCAATAACTTATTTACGACCCTACACAGTTAATATAAGGTGTATTATTGTCTTTTTCTTTAATTATGACGTAATTTGTAAGTTTAATTGGCAAGAAATTCTGGACCTTGAACTGTGACTTGAGGTTGAATGAAAGTGGGGTAATGTAAGTTGAAGGATTATACATTTTCAAAGTGGATTAAATTAAAAAGTTCCCTTTTTGCACTTGCTAAACTAAAGTATTCATAAAAGAAACATGAAATAATCGATAAATCGTTAAAATAAAATTTGTGTAATGAGATTAATAACAAAAAAAAATGGTTGCCTGTAAAGTCGGTTTTACGGGCGAAGATTTTACGTGACAACGTCTTTTACCGATCATAGTTGAGTGGGAGAGAGACGCAAGGCATTCGGCGGGCCTCTCTCTCGTTCGGTGACTCATCGTAACGTTACCGAGCGTTACACTTTTTCATAAGTGACTCCCAGCCGCAACCTAATTTAAGACGTTGTCACGTCAAAAAAAAATGACCGCTCCAAGCCATCTCTTACTCTTCTTGCCAGATCAAGTAAGAAAAGGACTTCGATTGTCTATGGATGTTTTATATCTATAGACAAGCGACTTTAGTTTCTAATAAAGTTAAGAGATTTTATGTGTCTTTTATGATCAAATTTTTAATGATCAAATTATGGTATTTTACCAAAATATAAACGAAAGCCTCTAGGTCAGTTGTTGAAAAGTATTGTGTGGTTTACGTTCGTAACGTTGAGCCTAATATGACTTTGTAATGATGTAGATACAAAGTGAGGGCAGTTGAGGAGTCCCTAACCTAAATAAACAGTCGTATGGAACAGGGAAACAGGTTGTATAAATTAACTGACGTGACGTAGGTAAGTGTAAGGTAACACATATTGTTTTATAGAAAAATGACAGAAAATTAACACTTTTACATAAGTAGCATACCTACTTATGTAAAAGTGTTAATTTTCTGTAATTTTTATCTTTAATATGTAGGTTGTAATTTTTGAAA
Organism: Athetis lepigone; assembly: GCA_033675125.1. Lineage (NCBI taxonomy): Eukaryota > Metazoa > Arthropoda > Insecta > Lepidoptera > Noctuidae > Athetis > Athetis lepigone. The sequence goes on along the minus strand of CM066229.1, from coordinate 3,685,420 downwards.
ATAGAATGAAAATCTGTAGTTGAACTCAACGGTATTGCTAAAAACCATGGAAATAGTAAGTGCGTAGCGTACGTAACTAGAACATTGTATTCCACTAATTAGTAAAACTTTAAAAATGTGTTCTTCAGTTAACTTAAAGCAGTATAAATAAATCTTCTGTCTTATGTGTAAGAATAATCAATTAACTACCCATAAATCACAATCAATGACTTAAATCATTGAAAAATAACATCAAAATTACGTAAAGACTATAAAATCCAATTAAAACCCTTGACCTATGCGAATATATTATTATTATATACGTTATGGACAACAAAATAAAAATAAACGTGTTTATTATGGAAATTATCGTTCAGACAAATTATTATGAGTGTTAAGCATTTGGGTCATACATATTATATTGTTATGACCGTAAATGGCTCTGTAATAAACAGCTCAGTTTATTAAGTAGAAAGCTCGAAACAATAAAAAGTAAAAAATTATTGCCTGTGATCATTTTCAACAACAACTTTTCACTTTAAGTCTCGTGTTTGACTATCACAACCTATATTTAGGGTCAGTGGTAGACACATGTATCGCACTAAGTTCTCACTCAATCAATAATATTGAAAAATAAAAGAATCGATTTGCATTGACGCTTTTGTGTGTGCCATACTTTCTGTTATGGAAGAAGGATATAACATCACTTAACACATAATTTGTCCCACTAAATAGGTCCCAAGAGAGATACGATTCTATAAAGACATAAAATGTATATTTGGAAAATGTAACGATGTTACATTATTATTCCTAAAATGGCGTGTTTTGGTCTTCCAATTTTGAACGTGACAATCAAAATCCCACGCTGACTAGCTGTCAATAAATTTAATTTATGGTATTTGTGGATTACCTTGATCTTGTTAAAGTTAAAAATATAGGTAATATTTTGTAAATTCACAAATATTGAATCATAAATATATCACGTCTCATGGTTAGATTGATATTGTATATAATAATTTATAATTGCACAAGTGGGTGTTGGTCTGGTAATCAAGTAATTAATGACGTAAGTACTTCACATTTACATAATAAAAGAAAAATAAAACCTGCATGTAGTTACTTCTAAATTAATAATAACAAATAATTTGTTTTGTTACAGTCTAAAAATGTGTTGATTCAATGGTTTTTATTAATTAAATAAACTGTACAGTTAAATCGGAAATGAACTGCAGATAATATCGCATGTTGCAACATATGCAAGGAGTTTCCTCCATTGGAAAGTCCTTCACCGTCGGCATTCGATCGATTCTAGATAAAAAAACGTAATAATCAATTTACTTCAATTACGGAGCCAGCGTACTTTACTATGTTAAATTTATATGACGTTCGCAACAAGAAATTACGAATTTCCATTTTATACTAATATATTTTATACTATACAAATTATAAAAACAGCTTACTAGAAAAGTGTGAAGCGTCCTTACGCACCCATGCGTAAAAAAAAACTCACGTCCATTTCCGCTTCCCTTCCTTTTGAAAAGCGAACGTAAAACTACGTCGCATAAAAAAACATGGCGGTAAAGTTACCTATTTATGTTTCGCGCTAAGCATCGTGTATTTCAGCGTCTGAGTGCCGTATTCTGGAATGAAGCTTAAGTATCTCGATTTTAAAATATTTTTAATGTTTGAAGTTCAAAGTCTTCGAGTTTTCAATCGAGATTTTTGCTTGAACACCGTTCTAGAATACGGACTCATGTTTTGAATATAGAATATTATTTTCGCAGACGAGTATTACGAAATTATACGGGATCGTTTCAGTTTCCAACTCGTTTAACTCGGCTAAGTTCAGTTGTTTTTCATGTAAATGCGGGCAATTTGTATTTTTTCCAGTTGTTTACGTAAAAGCTTTGTTTGTGCGTTGTAAATAAATGAATACCTAGGGATTTTGAATGTAAATAGGCACATTAGTGACACTTAGGACTTGTAATTATTGTATAAGGATATTCGTAATTTTCTTTTAAAACAAAGACCTGTTGGTTTTTATTTTTAAGCGATTCAGTAGGTGTCTTTCCATATCATCTTTGGACCTAATACTTTTGTGATACTTGACTGACTGTAGTTGTTTGATGTGTCGACGTACCTAATATTTGATTTAACACCGTCATAGAAAATATATTTATAATGTAATATATTTAATGTTTTAATTTATTACCGCCCAATAAAACGTTACTCAATAAGAATTAGGCCAGTAACCGATCACATTTGGATATCTATCAATAAACCTGTATATCCCCCACGCTACTTTGAAGTCTGTATTAAAATAACCTGCACACTATGTCGTAAAAATTATCTGTAGTAAAAATATCGATTACTGTTTTCAATATGTGCATGTATTATACATCCGCTAGTTTCCTGTTCCGGTGTGGTTGTGAAAAGTTTGCACTTAAAATTATTATGCTGAGATAAATATAGGTTACTTAGCACGTACTTTGGCTTAGCTATTCTCCGTCTATGTCTTTTAAATGTAGTTTGACAGATGTGTGACGGTGAAAGCAATATTAGCAACCTATATCTTATTGTGTTCGTTGCATGTTGTATGAGTGAATATTTTTTCCTGTGCTTATTATTTCAAAGAGGTACAAATATTTGTTTGTAAGAGGAAATAGTCTTAACCGTAAACAACACATTTCAATGAGAAAAGTTGCACTATTGTCAAATGTTTTATGATGGCTAAGTCACGCTAAGTTTTGAAATTCACGCGATAGAAGTCGCAGATAAAAGCTAGTATTTGAATGATAGTATTGCAGAGACGATACACTCTCCAGAATAATAATAAATTATTATATTTTTCACCTATAAAAACATACTTATTCCGATTTGATTTATTTGAGAAACTAAGTAAGTGTACATACATGTCATAGTTTGTACAACTATAGCGGGCCATCCACTAACGTTCATTCCTTCAGGCTTGTCCCGTCGTTCAATCCGTACAGAAATGCGACGGGATAAAATAAAACCGTTGAAGCCACTAACTAAACCACAATCCTTCGTTCTTTCCCCTGGCTTTATCACGACGCGCCAGTCCGGCAGGAAAAACAATCCTTCAGTGACCATCCACACGTTTGTGCACATTCCTGTCACTTTGCATCTTGTCAGCCATACCGAGGGATTGCGCGTGTGTGGATGGTGACAATCCTCCTATTTTATGAAGATTGTTGTCATTTGAAAGGAATGCTCGTCATTTTGAATAATCTTTATGGATTATTTTCATTTTGCAACAATTATGTTTATATTTATCTTTATGTTTATGTGAGTGTACCTATATGTATTTATATATATACTACTATATTATGTAAATATATATATTTAATTTTGGTATTATTTTTGTACCTTTGCATTTTGCATCTACCATGATTTGTCTCTGCATCACCCTGCATCAAAATGCCTTAGTGTACGAACTGAGTGAAGAGCGTTCAGCGGAGCGTTGAGCGGAGCGTGCAGCGTTGCGTGCAAGTTGTTCTCGCGCCACTAGGTCGCCACCCAGGACACCTACGTGTAAATGCATCTGTTTGATATGGACGCCGCACGCCCCGCCCTGCTAGACGCTCGATTTGAGCGGGCACTCAGGCCCTACACTTAGGCAGAACATATTTATATTTATAAACAGACACTAACTTGATCACAGCGCGCGTCGCGCCAGTAGCGACAGGACTGGTAGCGAGGTTTTATACCGTCGTTCTTTCTTGCTCTTGCAAATCCACTGGTGTTCATTCCGTAAGGATTGTCGCGACGGTACGGGTGGCGGGATTTTAATACCGTCATTCTTTCTTGCTCTTGCAAATCCACTGGTTTTCATTCCGTAAGGATTGTCGCGACGGGATGGATGGTGGGATTTTAATACCGTCATTCTTTCTCGTTGTTGCAAATCCACTGGCGTTCATTCTGTAAGGATTGTACATTCCGGCAGGAATGAACGTTAGTGGATGGCCCGCTAATGTCGTAATACAAATATAGCAATATTAATATTTATTTTGTTCTGTCGTATCGTAAGTAAGTGTCATGCCGTAATACCTCTTTAAAAAGGCATATCATCATTGAACCACGAATTAGGGTGAAGGTTGAAACTGACCGAAGAATGACATTTACCGTGCAAATAAGAATTAAAAAAAAAACTTTAAAGAGTTCCCGCCAGTAACAAAAATGGCGGTCGAAAAAGAGTAAAACTACATTTGACAAACTCAAATATTTTAATTTCACACCTTTCTGCTAAGTTTGTTTTTATTGTTATGATGAAAAAGGTGGCATTACCTAAATATCACTGATCCAGTACGTAAAAATCCATCAAGATAACACAATAAAATAAAAAAAAAATTGATTTCAATTCCGCTATACTTATGCAACTTTACTAGCTGTTAAAAATACTCATTTAATATTATGTTCCTACTAAAAATACGTCGAAATACACACCGTGTAAGTACTTGCTAATTATTTGAGTACACACGACTGCTTTACAAATTAAACATGACCAAAAATGTTTACCATAACCATTTACTCAAACATATGAACGTGCATTTAAATGAATTAAGACCTGACCTCCATTTAACAGCAATATTAATTGAATGAAAAGATAAGAGTCGGTCATTGTTCATTCAATTAGCGAATGAAACGGTTATGGTGTGTCGAATTAAGAACTTTTTAAGAATAACTGTATATTAATCTGTTTTTTATTTAATTATTCGTTATTAAAAGTAATGACGGGGATTTTTTTTAAGTATACGATTTAAGGTCTTGTATTTTTCTCTTTTCAGTTAATAGTTAACCATTTTTAATAGAAGAAAAGTTCGCAAAATATAAATAAGAATACCTATAACATATGTATTTTTATCAAAAACAAGAAAACTGCTTAACTTCCACAATAATAGCAAGTAAATTACTGTTACGAATTGTTTCTGCGACTGAACAAAAATGTCTAGACAAAATCATTTAGTTAGTTCACAATCAAAAGTTTGTTCGTAAATTCTTTGGTTACGTTATTTCATAGAAGAATTTAAGCATTCGGTTTTATACAAGCTTTTATATTTAAATTTTATTCTTTAGAGCACAAGTTGACGACACACTAAAAGCTGCGATAGAATCTTTTAAGTTTTACAATTCGAGTCACGACTTTACAAGCATGGTTAGTTTAGCTAGTTAGTTTATTTTTTAAAGCTAATTTTATTTGCCTATTAATAGGTACTAGACTTATAAAAATTTTTGATCAAGAGACCATAAACTTTTTCTATATAATGATCACATTTTTTTCTTTTTAAAATCTATTTTGTATCGAATTAAATATACAAATTAAAAAGCACAGTTCTGTGGTTTCGCAGTTGTTGATAGGTTTCTGTTCCAGTTTACCAAAAAATAGTGTAAATAAATAATTACACGGCAAACATTTCTAAATGTTAGGCTTAGTAGGACGTCGGTCTAGACAAGACATCGCGCCTTTAAACCTGTTATAATTGAGAAAACATGTTTAATAGAAAGTGCGGCTTTCGTAATTATTTATTCATGGTATTTCGATTCCTAGATATTAATTTTAATGTGATTTCAAAGCGTTTTTGTTTTATAAACACTAAGACTAAAGTTCAAAACAAACAAATCAAGTCAACGATATGAAGACATCAAGAATTAAGTTCGGACGTCAGAAGCATTACAATATAATCCACTCTTCTCCGAAGACCATAAAAAACAAACAAAAAAAAGTAAACACCTGCAATTGTTTTCCTTGAATCTCCAAGCAGGCACTGATCCCTTAACGCACAACAAAACTTCTTATTTTCCCTTTCAGCGCTTGCATTTGGGAGGAACATAGACAGAATCGCGACATCTTCATTGTTTTCCCGCGCCCGTCGTATCCTTTCTTGTCCTACTGTTTTTGTGGTTAAATGTAATCTAGATTTAAGGTCTTCACTCAAAACGTCCGCTGACATTTTTGCTGTATGAGAAGTAACTTAGACGTTTAAAAAAATATATAAAAAAGCGCGCCAAGTTTGAGGTTTGCCTCGTTCGGATACGCGCGTGTGTAGGCTTCGCGGCTCGCGGTGCTGTACTGAACGGTTTGACGGACTACGCTGAGGGAGCGACTCGAGTGTAGGCATGATGTAGGCTGTCGATTGACTTAATTGATCGGACGCGATAAGAAATGTTACGAATTCCCTTCAGAGATGTATCTCGTTTATATTACGGAAGTACATCGTTGGTATTAATTGGAATAGGCGGGTATGAAGATGCCGCTACGATTAACTATCTATGTTTTTGTTTGTAGACTTTTAGACATAAAAATGTCGTCTCAACATAGCAATCAAGGTAATCAACGCGTCTCAAAGGAGCTATATTAGACCTGCTTAATTTTTTCAGTGTTTTTTTTTATTAAACCGTTATTTTGACAGCTGCTACTCCATTAGCTATGGTTGTCCTTTTTTAACTATCGAACGAAACTGCAATTTTAAAAAGTAACCAACAATTTCTTTTAAAATGTCAGTAAAATGCATATCAAAACTACTGCGTTTTCAAAACAAAGGTTCAATGCAAGTAACTGATAACGCTAACGCACGTGTTACGGTTAACCAATGTCACGTTGTTCACAAGGCTATTCATTAACCAAGTAATAAGTTAATGAACATTCTTCATTAAATAAATGAAGTTTGAGTGCAGGTGAACGATAATAATTTTACCAGTAAGTGAATCATCATAAGCGCAGATGGTTGAAAATTAGGTACATGTTTTTATGAATAGGTTAAATAAATCGATAGGTCTGAAATCATTGGACTGGATGCATTTTTTATTTACACTTGTAGAATTTTCTTGAAGCATTTACTCTAGCAAAGTCAAAGTCAAATCATTTATTTCCATTAGGCCAAAAAAAGGCACTTTGAAACGTCATACTTATAAACAAAAGTGAATCTACCGCCCATTCGGAAATGTTGTTACGTATGGAGAAGAATGGGCAAGAAACTCCATACTTACACTAGCTACTTATACTAGCACTAGCATATCTGTGGAAGCTTGTAATTAGCAATTAATTTATATATTACTGTTATTACAATGTCATTAGTCCGTAAGATAAAATGTAAAAAAAAAATACAGCAAACACGTGTATTTAATTCGATTTCGGTTTTAGGGTGCAAAACTGCAGGATGGTTTTTACAAAATAATTGAAAAAAATTAAGAACTGGTCCGTTATTTTTATATTTAATTGTAACATACCGTCATCGAATCGATAATTCATGGAATATCAACGATATTCGGAGAAACTTTTTTTAGAATAAATACTGTAACTGACAATGGATAAAACCTAAAACCGGATTTGACATATCTGAACCTACTCCGTATGTAATTTGAATAGTCACATCTCACGTCTAAATCTAAAACAAAGCACCATTATCCTGTTACCTAGAACCCGTTTTATTCAATTCCACAAAACGTACCATATGTTTCTCATCTGTTTAGTTAGTACGCCATACAGGGCCGTGGCCACCGCCGCGCCGCATCAATGGTATCAATGAATTGGGCCCCGCAGCAACAGGGGCCCGGGACCAAACCCGTGTGAGCCATTGGCAGAACACTGGGCCCCCTTTAGACGCAGACCGATCTAACCGAACATGCGTCCTTTTTAAACCTCTGACCAAAAAGGGGTGTTATAATTTCGATCGCTGTGTGTGTCTGTTTATTTGTTTACCTGTCACTGGCACTGTAGCTCTTAAACTAAGGATCCGATTGGATGGTTTTTAATTTGAGAGTATAGCGTATATAGTAATATATAATATAGGTTATATAGCGAAGAAATCGGTTCAGCCATTTCGAAGTAATCAACACTTGCTGAAGTCGCGATCTTAAAAACGTTGGAAGGAGGAAGATTTTTTTAATTTTTTTACTTTAGTAATGACCTTTTTTACATAAGTTATAAGACCATATACGTGTAGCAACGGGGCCCAGGTCCAGGCCCAACTATATTTGTAATCTGTACTTGAGTTCTCTAATGTTAATTTAAGTAGGATTTTATTGTTCCTGAGACCTAGCCCGTGGCATTGCGGCCTACGATCAATTGTTGTATCTTATTTACTCCGCATAAATGGATGCTAAAAGGTTACTAGTACGTATGCAATATTTATTATGTACTTAGTGTAAACATAAATCATGTACAGTCACGAGCATAAACATGTATACACTAAGCAAAGATTTGAATCAATTTTCTATCAAATGATCCAAAACATTCAGTTAAAACTTATTTTATTGTAATTATATGATATACTACTATACAATGTGCCCTAAAACTAAATACTATTTTAGTTATTCTAAGAGAAAATTGATTTTAATGTTAGCGTGGTGTATACATGACTACATGTTTATACACGTGACTGTATACATAAACGCAATGAACAATATGAAAACAAACTTTTCCAGTAAAACTTATTTTACAGAATTATTTTGACGAACAAAACATATTTATTTTATTTCAGTACAGGCCCAAAAAAGAAAAGAAAGTTTTTCTCAGAAAATGCCTCTTACGAAAAACCGAACGGTTAAATTTTATTGTATTAATCTAGCTCGATGATCTATTTAATAAATTGTTATCAAGTTAAGGCATAAACTTACAAATTACACTTCCTAGGACTTTATTTCCAACAATTGTGAACAACCATACTTAAAATTCCTAGCAAGTCTTCTATTACTAATAACATTAAAATTACGAACTTTGACATTAAACAACCTCGTCGTGTTGTCATCACCATAAAAATAAATTAAATCAACTTAATTAATACTGGTTTGCCGCCATAAATCATCGAAATATGAGATGTAATCTGTGGACGAACATTTATGACTAATATTAAAGTATTACGTGGTACAAAACGGTTTTTATTTCATAGGCGATGTCGTTATTCAAGTAAATCTTTATTTAAAATCAATATGAAAGGATTATTTAGTGAAAGTGTTCATAATTTATTACCACGGTAGTGACATTTTCAAACATTTTGAAAAAAAAGAATAGCATAATCATTTCTTTTCATCTAATCATTAATTTATGATAACAGTCAAACTTTGCAATTCAAACAAACATCAATATTTAAAACTGAATCAAGGAAATGCATTTTTGAATTTCAAACGAACGGTTCAATTCGAATTTCGAACTTTGATGAACTAAGATGGCCGCGGTTATTACAAAGCTATCGATATACTAAAAGCCATAGAAATAAATTGTTTCTCATAAAATGGATTCTATCCTTATTGCATGTTATCGATAGTGCAGTTTATCTTGATTAAGCTGATATGTTGTGTGATAAGGTTGTATTGCAATCATGTTGTATATCTGTTCTGTTGTGTTGTAATAGTTGTATGTGTGTCACAAGAATCTCTGCACACATGTTTGTAAAGATTTGTCTTATTAACAAGATGTTTGTGTGCATAGCGGTTCAAGCTTCATGAGGCTAGTTTTTTGGAGCTAAGGAAAGAGCTGTTTAGCAAGCTTTATCTCCAACCTAGACAGGCGTTTTGTGCTAAATTCTAATACAGAAAGCCACAAAAGATCTAAAAACTTAGGCTAAACTCTTAGCGTTAAAAAACTTGCTTAATCCTTTCAACACACGTGATTTAAGACACAGTAGAAAGACAATAGCAGCCCGACAGCCGGCTTTCGCTTGGGCGTCAAAAGGTTTGCACCAAAAAATTTAATAATTGTGAAGTTATACGATCAAACAGTCTTGTAGGAGCTTGTAGGTTATGTAAAGTGTAATTTTACTATGTGATTGTAATAATGTGTTTCTTTTGTGTTCTTGTATTATGTTTTAAACTGTCAAGTTGTATAAATTAAACATGATGTCGCGTCCTGTGTCATTACATATAATTTGTTATAACTTCAGTCATCGGTTCCGTGTTATTTTACATTTTGCTTATAAAAAGAGTCATTATATTATGTAACATCCTTCTTGTTCAAGTGTTTTGAATAGGTAAATAATTGCATTATAAAAAAGTCTTATTTGGCAGTTATTATGTCAAAAGAGGATAATAGCACATCAGGCTACAACATCTGTCAAATTTCTTTAATAGATTTTCAGCCTTATTGCTAAAGTATTGGGTTTAAGGTTGCTTGGAGTAAGTTGACACTTTCGGGTAGCTTGATGAGCTAGCATTTGTATCTATGAATAGGTAATAAAAAATAACAACAGTTAAATAGGTAAAAGGCGTGGTCTACCGGATATTTTTAAAGCTTCAGTTTTTCTATACTGTTATGATACAATTTTAAAACATACCTAAGTATATCTAATTCTGAAAATATTTGACATAACAACTGTGACCCTTAATTCTCTGAACTCCATACTCCACTACATTGCAATAATTACATCTAAAATAAGCGCATGTGTCTGTGACGTGTGTCCAAGCGTTATTTATAATCCATTTAGATACTTATTTTTAGACACAAATGGCATCAAGTACACCAATAAATCTTCACAAAGTGATAACTGTCACTCGTGATAAAACATTATTAATATTACAGGCTCCCCGACCTTTGTCATTACTGTACGAGTTTAAAACATTTACACCCGTTTTGATGATTCACCTCCTTAAGTCTTATAAGGGCACACAAACGAAGCAAGGACGTTTAGTTGCTTGTAGTAAAACGCAAATAATGTCCGGATTATTGATGTTACTTGGCCATTAAGAAATCGCGCGTTTTTTCACCCACGCAGTGTGAGTCAGGCTTTACTTAGTGTCACAGCGATAAATAGATACTACTTAATCTATGGCGTGGTATAGACAATAGTATTTTTTTCTAACATGTCAAAAGAAGTTATGTGGGCTGCCTGAAACTGTTTCCACTTTATTAGACTCCGAATCACTTAACGGTCTTTAAACAGTATTAATTGTGTTATTAGAGATTCAATTTGACCGCAGACAGCTATTCATTTTAATGAATAATTTATTAGGCCTTTAGGTTACATCGACCGGATCTTGTAATAAAGATGTAAAGTGACATATGGAAATAAATTAGAATGTTTACGATGCGTACTGAGCTTTATTGATAGTTAAAACTAATTAAATATACTTAAATCTTATTTTGAGTTAAACGACTCATCTATCCAATTACTGAAAACCATGACGTCATTTCTTCAGCCTTTGATTGGCTTATCTTTCGCGCTAAGCCGCCGTGTCCACTTTAACAAGGATTAATTAGAATTAAACTAAAAACGAGTACTGTAATATTATAAACGGTCACTATACATTTTAAAACACCGTTATTTAACGGTGGTATATTCTGAGAGATTTAGAAAACAGTTAATACAATTTCGTTTTACAATTACTGCAATGATTTGGTAATATATGTAGCCGTAATATAAATCTGAAGAGCTTAGATATGGAATCGGAAGCCATAGCTAACTTGTGGTTACCTTCCTACGTTACAAGTAATTTAATCTGTTTGAAGAACTATTCGATTGACTCTGAAGTTGTTTGTCAAGGTATCTTAGAGGACATACACTTATTGCTATGACTATGATTATGACATCATTCTACAGCATATTTTGGTATACGCCTTCATTTATTATATAAATTCTATTTAAGTACTTGACCTAATCAGTAAAAAATAAAAGATTCGTTAAAAAAATTACTATTGATCAAGGGTAAAATTTTTCTGTTCAAAATATTTGGAGTAGTTGCAAAGGACCAATCATAAGACACTTCGAATATTAATCAGTAAGCCCAATAAAAAAAATCAATTGAGGTTAGACTTCCGAACCGAATTATTACCGCAATCATAAGTATCATCGAATATTTCGAGCTCTACCGTCATCGTTACATTTGGATCTATGTGGGAGTCATTGTACATTAATTTTGAGCAAAAACCTCACTTGTACCTCATTATTGTCCCGTTAGTGTAAAGGATGTTATTAATTTTCACTTCTATTTTATTATATTAATCACTGCTTTCTTAGAACATACATTATATGTGATTGTAATCTTTCTTTCACTGCCCTAAATTTTTGCGGTGGCATGTTGAAATGAACAGTAGCGGATTGGCGGTGACTCTACACTATTTTTATAGAACACCGTTCTTCAATAATCATCAATAGTCTACAAATGAAATAAGAATTTAGATAAGAAAGGCAGTACCATTACTTGTAAATTCCATGAAAGCCAAAATTATTGGTGATGACATTAAGACTAGTAGTGACAAATTGCCTGTGACAAATAAATTACTAAGAATAAATACAGTAGTAATAGAAAATGTTGCGTTAGAACCCACTATTATTTTCTTGGTAGTTCTGAAACCACTGCTATTTATGTAGGGAACTATCCTACAGGCAAATTAATCACGATGGTCTGTGCCGCCCTCTGCCCAATTATAGGAATCCGTACAACGGACTTGTACGGTATCATTATATGTAATGTCGTTCATATGTTGTAATTGGTCGTAGTCTTTTAATTTACAAGTGTTTTCGGTTAATAGACGATGATTACGATCCCCATATTTGTCTTTGTTGTGTATAGTAGGAGTTAAATTACTGTTGTAAGGATGTAGGTTATTACGCATTATTATTTTCTAGTCCTTTCTGTGGATTTGAAATATCTTTGGCTATTTGTTGTTATAGCTACTTATTTTTGGTCTTTTGATCTTCAATGTTTTTCAGATTTAAATGATTAAAAGCGACAGTTTCTGAAGATTGATTGATGGATGTTTGTTACTCTTTTACGATTAAACAGTAAAATAGGAATAGCTCAAATTTGGCTCACATAAATATTGATCTAGGGTAACGTTCAGAATAATTAAAGACTTTAATTTTTCACTGAAAGGCACTACACTGGCCTACATTTCATTGCACTTGCCAAAAATATTTTACCTTATCAGTCCTACAAGGTAATTCAAAGTAAAGCTTAAAGCCAGATGTTCCAAAAAATCTGCAAAAATAGCCTGAAGGCGTCACCATATCGAAATTTCATTTCCACTTATGAGCATGGAAGCGATCCGAGGTTGTGGCAATGGCAGTGGCCATTTTTTCTTGGTCCTTACCTTACCTTACACTACCTTATTGAGGGTAGGTAATGACGCGCCTTGTACGGAGATGGCGGCGCAGGCACAACCAGATCTTTAGATACACTGTTGCTAAGATTAGATGGTTGAAATTGATTTATTGTTTTAGTGTCTGAGTTATTGGCTATTGTTACTTATTATTCAGGCCCAAATGTAAAGAATGTGAGAAAAGGGAGATGGTCTATCTAATCTTGGTAACATATAAGGAGAAAAAACATCGCAGTGGCTTAAAAAATCCTTATGCTATTGCTCGTGTTACAATTTCTAAAATTATATTCAATGTGTTTAACGTTGTCTTTATATTTCAGAATGAGTTAAAATTGTGTGGTCTGCAGAAATATCTGTAAGCTTCAGTTTTTTTTACGCCAGTAAACCGAAAAGCTTGGGGAGGGAAAAGCGAATGACGAGGGGGAAACCTGAGATCTATAAATATTTTTCATGAGTAATATTGACATTCCATTATGTATTTTGGATTGGAAAAATATATCTATGAAGTGGTATAATGACTGACTGATTGTTATATCAACGCACAGCCCAAACTGCTGGACCAAAAGACATGAAACTTGGAGGGTGTGTTCTTTGTGAAGAGTGGTTACCAACAAAAAGATTTTTAACAGACTTCTAAAAAAAGGAGGAGGTTCTCAATTCAAATGTTTGTATTTTTTTTTATGTATGTTCGCGCATATCTTCGTCGTTTAACAACCGATTTGAACATTCTTTTTTTGTTTGAAAGGGTAGACTTCCCAAATGGTCCCATTGCAGGTCCAGGATCTGATGATGGTATCATGCCGAAATCGAGGGAAATCGGTTTTTTATTTGCAAAAAAATATCTTGGTGGCAATGTTGATGTGGAAGTTTCAACATTCAAGCGGACGAAGCCGCGGGCGGAAGCTAGTATTGTTTAAATTAATAAAAATATAAAATTATACGTACTCATATTAGTGTAGTAAGTAACACTTTCGTTTAATTCTGAACACTCTTTAAAACAAATACTGTCTGCGCCATTGTTAAATGGAACCCTCACATAAAAGATTTGTTAATGTGCGACAGTACAAACACGAACAGCTGGTCAGTGGACACGTTCAAAGAAAACTCTAAAAGATAGGTAAAAAAGATAAAAAAGATAAAAAAGATAGGTAAAAACATCTTTGTCCAGCTGTTTACACATTGCACCTGTGTGTATCAGACACAAGTCTCGCTTGGCATGTGACTAATGTACAATTAGCTATAAAATATAGACTAGCCTTCGCCAGCGACTTCGCCTGCGTGAATGTCGATAGGTATTCCATTCCCTATTTTACTACTTTAAGGTTGGAATTTTGAAAAATATTTATTTTGTTGCGCTTTACAAAGAACGTATCCTGCAAAGGACATCTTTCACGTTCCATACATTTTTGGTTCAAATTTTAAAATACAATATTCTGTTAAATGTTTACAAGAATAAGTGTAGCAGAAAAATATATTTTTTTCTTATAGGTATATATTCATTTTCAAATTTGGACCAAAATTAGTGATTTCCTTTCTCGTGTCTAGGACCAGCGGTTAGGGCTGTGCGTTGGTATATCAACAGTCGTCAGTTTACTTTTTTATATATTAAGATATGTGCACAACGCGATATGTTACACCTTATTAAGCGATCTATGGATAGGTGCGTAGAACGCGTAAATTATGTTATTATGACTCCCGTATTTATAAAAGACCGCGGCTGTCAAGTGTTTGCGTGTTTTTCTAATTGATTGGTATCATTGAAGTCCTCAATGAAGATTAATGATCTTTTATATTTTAATGTTTGTATTTATATTAATTTTGGACTATATACTTTTTGAATACACTCTCAGATTTATTTCTGTATCTGCATACTACCCAGAACAGTCTAGAACCTGGGCTAACAACCTGTACTTTTGTGACAAAAGGATAGGGTCAACTTAACTTTATAAGGATCAAATCTTTCAAACAAATATGGTAAATTAAATTAAAGCAGCAGTTTTGTTTCTTTTAAAAAGTTAAGGAATGTTTCCTTTAGGTAAAACAATCTATCTTAATCGAGGATGTTCCACGGTAGCCCGCGAAGTTTAAATTACGTAGCATCACGTAGTGCAGCAACATCGTAGAACCAGCCATTCCTAACTCGTACCTTAGGACCAAAAAATCTTCCCAAAATAAAGCTATCTACTCACCAGCACGGAACACCTCGCCGCAGCCGTCGCAACGGCTCGCGAACTGGGCATCATAGCAGTTGCCGCAGTAGATCTTGTCGAGCTTGGAGCCGAACTGCTTGTCCACCAGAGAGACGCGGCACTTGGCGCAGAGGAAGCAAGCCTCGTGCCAGTGCTTGTCTTTGTACGACAGGTCCTGGGGAAGAAGAAGAAGATAGATTAGACGGCGAAGAAGCTTTCGGTACGGATGAAAGGTAACCGTGAGATATGCGGATGGTTTATTTACTGATTACTAAAAACTAATGAAAAAACTATTGATAATAAAGCTTAGGCATCCGAATAAAACATAGGCTACAATATATCACGCTGTGACGTAAGGGAGCAAAGCAGTAATCAAAAACCTAACATAACGCGCGTGAAACCGCGGGGATCGGCTAGTTACACACCGAATACATGTATACCAAAAAAACTTTGTGTTTTTTTTTGTAAACCTTATTTCTTTACTGTCAGTTTCATTATTTTGTTATTCAGTAATCATACCACTGACAGTTGCATGAGTCAAAGATTTTTAAAACATTATGGTGAAACTGAACGATACACTGGTAAGCTTTACTTTCAACTAAAAAGTTAACAGAAACCAATTTAACTTCGTAAAAACTTTAATCTGATGTAAAACGCGCCATTGTATTTTATAGCAACGTGACTTGACTCGCCAAATACATTATTATTCAATTTTAATAAAATACATCAGCCAAACAAAAATAATGCTGAGACGAGCGCACATAAATATTAAAAAACCTCTATGAATAGACATGACAAAATCCTATTTAAATAAAGGCGTGATTTACAAAAAAATATATTGCTTAGAACTCCGATAACGATAATTAATATGTTTAAATCCTACGTGAATAACATTAATCAGGTGTCATCCTATTAGATCTTCTTCAATTAGATGGAAAAACCAGACATTAGACGCAAAAAACGTATTATTCTAACGACAGATGTTGGCTACAAAGCGTAGGTGGTAATTATTACCTTTGGTTTGCCGCCTGGCAGGACACCGAGACCAATCAATGTTTTAACCTATATGGACGCCATTAACTTCAGCTGTCATTCCTAAGATTTGCTCCTAAATTACATAACAACCTACATCTCAATTGCTGGAAATACCAACGATCGTACACAAACCTATTTTGGTCCATGATTCATAAACATACATTTTCGATTTCATATAAACACTCGACTGCAAATCCTATTTGTTACATTCATATCAAGTTCACTGACCAAATAACGAGCATAACCTAAAACCTGGAGTGCACAACACAAGTATTTTCATACCGCGGGTCAACGCAAACGTTTGAGTTAAATTAAAAAACTCTAATACATTCTCTCACGTTGCATTTGACGTGTTTAGTTCAAGTTTCAAAATAAATCTCCCCTCATTCTGGATTCTATTCCTGGCGGCGGTGTGAGGACCGACAGAACATACATTTAAAACTGAATGTCGTAATGTCAATAAAATATGAATGTTTATTTTGGCCGATTACGAAACTCTTAGAGCTTCTTGGATCGCGTAAATCTTAAAAGAATCGTCTGACGGATCCACCCAAGCTTTTCAAGGTTGGCTCTAAACGAAAACATCAGAATATTGTATCCGACCCAGAAATAGTTTAGTTTGTGCTAACACGCGATTTGTTTTCGTAAGCGATCGTCAATTTGTTCCAGTCCAGTCTGCAGCGGCAAACAGTTGGATGAAATGTTAACAATATTGCCGGTGAACGCTCAACGTAAGTAAACACGGCGCTAATGTGTTCTTGATTTCCAGATGTACAGCAGCAAGGGAGTCTGATTTATGACGAATATCAACCATTATTAATTTATTGGTTAGACATGATTTATTAGCGGTGGTTAATCTCATTTTCATTACAATAAAAACACAAGTGGTGCATCATAAAAATGCAACTTAATTTCTACGAATTCTATTTTGGGGATTATATTTCAGTTAATAAACATTATAATATATCATGCGTATTTGAACAATTGGTTTGTACAAACACTAGTAGCGTCTGCAGCTGCGTATGAACGGGAAAAGTCACTGGTTGTTCGTCGAGATAAATGTATAATGTTTGGCGTAACGTTAACGTTATGTTGGCTTGGCAGCGCTCTGCCTGGGGCCGTGTGCAGAGGTGCGCCCGAAGAATCTGGGCCGGCTGGAGTGACATTACTAAATTTGATCGGTGAAACAAAGCTGACGAATGCCGTGGACTCTAATCCTATTCATACCACGAATGCTACTCGCTGAGAATTCCGTGTCAATGATATTTTCAATGAAACTCATGATGATCATTGCATGATTTGGGCGTGGATTTAAGATGGCAACAATATTTGAAATAGGAGCCATTAAAACCAACGTAGACGTTGACGATAGGCTCTTAATCATACTGTCACAGTCCGGACTTTTGCCAATTCTTGTTTGTTGTTCAGTTTATCCGTAAGATTATCTCTTTCCCCTAGCTATTATTTATTAACTCAAAATAGCATTCGTCTCAGCATTTTATGGCGCAATTCGAACTATTTTAGATTCTAATTCGTATCCTATATCAAAACAATTTACGCTGAAAGCTAACTTATAAGAAATAATTGTTCTAGTTGTAAGATAAGAGGATCAAAGCGGATAGTAACAATATAAAAGCTTACCCCCAATTCGGGGAAAGTAGAACAAAAATGTCACAACAATTTGAATACATTCCTTTGTCGTTAAATAAAATTGAATATTAGGGTGTACCGACGTGGCTGATGATATGCCAATCGAAAACGAACTTAAAGAAGCAAACCTTAGAATCGATGCCGATGGTTTTGTTGCATTCTTCGCAGCCGTTGGCGAAGACGCTTTCGTAGCACTTGATGCAATAGGGGTGCTCATCCCGCAGGACATATCGCTGGCCGGTCAGCGACTCGTCGCACTGCCAGCAACAGAAGTGACCGCTGTGCCAGTCCTTGTTCATCGCCTTGGTGTATTCTCCACTGAAAATAAGCTGAGAACAAAGAAGGTTTGGTTAGAGATGGTGAAAAAGAAGAAAGCTAAGAAAATGGTTTCTGAAGACACAGTTTTTTTATAGAGTCAGTCATTCGGGAATTTGCTATACAAGGTTTAGTTACAGATTTTCTGGAATATTTTTGAATTGTAACCGATAAATCTAGATTAGGTTACAATCATCCATTTTATTCAGCAAAGCTTATACTTATTTAGAAGTGTTAATAATATCTATGTTTATGATTTCCTCCATCAAGTTGTCAGTTTCTCTTAAGTTTATTTTGTATGATGACAGTTTAAGGTTTACGGTTTATATATTTATATGGTATTAGGCATTGATGAAATAGATTAGTAATTAATGCTCCTGTCAAAAGATCATTCCAAAACATCCGATAGGTACCTTAAATTAGGTCGGGTATGTGAGGGTGGCCAAAACACGCCTAACAAAGTACATATAAACAATGTACGCGTTATGCATGTCACTGACAGAGAGGAACGCGATCGGTAACCGACACTTGGCTGACACGAACACACTGGCGTCACTGCACGGGTCAAGGGAGGCTGGCCACCACTACACATACCCATCGTCGGCGTTGGTGGTCGTGGTCTGTTCCACTTCCGTGACGGTGACTTCCCCATCCTTAGACTCCCTGCGCTTGGAGCTCTTCTTGACCTTCCTGGTCTTGCGCTCCGTCGTGGTATACTGGACTTGTACGTCAACGTCGGCCATGGCACTAGTCGGGGTTGTTCGTTAGAAGATACGATATCACCGGACGCGGTCGCGACCCGAATTCGAATGGCGAGCAACGGTGGCCGAATCGCAGGAATTATTCCAGAATGTTTAGCGCTCGGGACGGTGGGGGGAGTTTGGGATTTAAATTTGGAAGAGTGACGGAGAGGGCAGGTGCGCGGGCGGCGTTTCCGAAGCATGGCGACTTTAAGCCGCGCTTTCCTATCCCAGATCCGCTGCTATCCTTCCCTGCTTGAAAGTGATACGCTGATTTAGCGCGAAATAAGAATGCAAGGAGTAGCCAAGGTTTATCGACTGGCCGAGTTTCCGAATAAGTCAAAATAGGTAAACAATCGCAGATTTACGCGAGCTCCGACCTACAAATGCACAATTAAGTTTTATTGTTCGTGCAGCGCAAACTGGTTGGTGTGATAATTGATGCGTTTGACATAGATTAATTATATTGATGCTTATCATTAGCATTTGACACATTATTTAGATAGAGGCTAATAAATAATAACGCGTGTCCAGTACAAAGTGTAGAAATTATAAATTACGTGATAAAGATCATCTATTAACAGCTTGTGTATCTACGGACCAGTAGTTAGTAAGTTATGTATTATGTATTTACGCAAAGTTTATAAGATGTTATTGTAATTAACATGAATTAGAGAGTACCCACGTTAAGAAACTAACCAATATCGTTCCACCGAAACAGATAATTTGCGTAACTTTGTCGAAAATCACTTTTGTCACAGTGAAAGTCCTTCACTTAAATAACTTAACGAAGTAGCCTCACGTGGACGACTGAAGCGTCAATACTTTTGCATATTTTATAGCCATTATCGTTAAAACAGATCTAAATTAAGACTTCGTGTTAGTTATAATAATGAAAAAACGTTTATACTGAAGTAAATAAATTAAAGACAAGACTTTAAAGTTTTGCGTGTTTTTTAACCCTGACGCAAAAAGTAAGGTGTTGTAATTTTGACCGCTAAAGTGTGTGTGTCTGTTGCGATGAACCTATTGGGATGTTTTTTTTATTTGTAAGTAGTTTATCTGCGATGGTTCCTCACATATATCATCAAAGTTGGTTCAGCCGTTTTTTTGGCTGAAGACGCGATCTTCGTTACTTCTGGGGTGGTTTTTCTTTTATTTTTAATTTACACTTGTTAAATAATGGTGCCGATTCTCTTGTGCACAAACTATCGTAAATTTAAGTTAAGTGCATCTTTCTCTTTCCTTTTAATTAAGAAAAGGACAGAAGATCAAATATTAGTTAAGTCCTGTCAAATTTAGACACTCCATAGATAATTTAGACGCAATTTAAAAACATGGCGTCTAAATATACGTCAATTTTCAACAGGCGCTGTCTAATTTGACAGGATTAAACTAAAATGTATCTTCTGTCCTTTTCTTTAAGAAATGGAAAGAGAAAGATGCACTTAACTTAAATTTACGATAGTTTGTGCACAAGAGAATCGGCACCAATGTATGATTTTAAAAGGTTACTATTTCAACAGAATAGGAGAACGTCTATCTTTTTCAAATTAAACGATTTTTCTAAAGGTTTCATTTTTTTCTTCAAATAACATTTACTGATACACAAAGAAAGTAGAAATCTTAGATCACAGTTCAAACTGAAAGTGAGTCCTTTCACAATTTTATTCTTTTACTGTTTTCAACTAATAAATAAATAAATATCTTGAGACAAGTCATACACGGTCATCTGATCCATAGCTAAGCAGAGCTTGTGTTATGGAAACCAGAGAACTGATATACATACATACTTATATACTTTATAAATACATACATCTATACTAATATTATAAAGAGGTAAAATTTGTAAGTTTGTAAGTTTGTACGTAGGGGGTAATCTCTGGAGCTCCTGGTCCGATTTGAAAAATTTTTTTAGTGTTAGATAGCCCATTTATCGAGGAATGCTATAGGCTATATACGACGCTACGACCCACGGGAGCAGAGCAGTAACGAAAAATGCGGGTGAAACCGCAGGGGACAGCTAGTAATATAGATAAATTAAACCCAGACACAGGACAAACAATCACGCTCATCACACAAAGTTTGTCCTGGGTGGGAATCGAACTCATGACCCCCGGCTCAGCAGTCCTAGACCAACAGGCCCGTCAACTAATGTAAATAAAAAAATATTTTGTAGATTTATTACAAATGGCTTTAGCTTCGCACGGGTGTTACATACCTTTAAAGATCTCAGCATTTCTGTACTATCATTGCATGTATTATACATATAAACCTTTGTCTTAAATCAATCAATAAAAATACTGAGTTTTATAGACTTAGCGCCTTACTAATAATCGCTGCATAAAGTTATGACAGGTTTAAGTATACGTCAAAAAATGTATGGTTACACAGGCTTTATTCATTGCATAACTTTACACAGTGATTATTAGTAAGGGCATTATCATACAGGGACAGACAGACAGCAGAAATTGACTTTGTTTTACACAATGTAGTGACGTATGTTTTTCCTTTTCTCTCTACATGAGTGGAACAAGATAAAAGCTTTTTAGAAAGAGACAGGTATAGATTAGACATTCAGCGACTCAGAAATACTATTACAAACTAAATTCTAGATTCCAAAACTTATGCAAAATTCTTAGAATGCCGATGTCGGTAAACGAAACTGCCAACTATTGTAACAATAGCAGAAATGTTTTAGTTAGAACAACATTTCCACGTAACGTCTTCAAAGAAAATATAGATTTACAATTCTTAGTGGTTTTTGTACTAAAAGCTTGCGGTTTGACGGCAGTATTGATGGGTTGCCTGTAGTAAAAATTACGTATTTTTTTACGTTGTAAGTAATACTTGAAATAAGTTGTGTAAGCTCGAGTCGGACTATCGTATCTAGGGTTTCGTACAAACTTTTAGCGTTAAGAAAAAGTGTTAGTCATTTTCAATTTGTTTTGTGATATATTATAACTTTACGTTTTTTTTAGCGGGAAACACTCCTCAAATTTTTATTGTCTTGAAATTAAAACTTAATACTAAGGCATAAGGTAGGTTCTGCCGTTTCCCTTTGTGCTACTTTTTGATAATATTATTACCTTATCAGTTTGATTTTAGATTTTTTACAGGTTTTGGTTTCAAAGGATTGGGTTAGGATTATGGTTAGGTTTTTATTAAAAAGTGTGTGGTTTCATTGCTCACTTGACCTAAACTCATAAAAGAATATTTTTACATAATACTACAACTAAGCTTATTTTTTTAAATGGAAACCGAGCTAGGTATAAAAATCTAGTTCATAACGGTAATTTCTAATTATTTAATTGATTGAAAGACCACAGTCATCGTTTCAAATTCGTACACTTTGTGTGTCTAACAATTATATTTCATAAAGAAACTTGAAACTTAATCGAAATTTCAAAGTAACTTGGTAATTTGAAAAGTCGTAGTAATTATACCAGGAATGAACACAGCTGTTTAAATGAACGAAGAGAGAAAATTAAAAAGTGAACAGCTCCTAGTTATATTAATCTATTGATGTCCTTCGGGTACAGAACCCTAACATTAAACTATTTTTTATTGACACTAAAAATAATTTCGAATTACGCAAATAATTGTAAAATAAACAATGTTCATTTCTTTAGAATTACCACAATGAAAACAATATTTGAGCTCTGTTCTTTTGGCAAACCGAACGAAACCACAAAATTAAAATGATTACGTCAAACCAATGAAATACCGATTGTTCATCATCCTGCAATAACATGTTTCCTGTACATCCTAAAACTGAGTTAAAAAGAGAAAACAATTGTAAAAACGCCATGACTCGATTTGTCCAAATCGTAAAGAAGAAAAATACTCAAAGGACCAATTTTTTCCACACACTGATTCAACAAAGCTTCCGCAACTAAAATTCTTTACGTAGTTTACAAAGAATTTGCAACTAAAATTATGAATGATTCAGTTTTCTCTATACATTCCCTCATACATCTTTAGCTTCCGCGTCGGTTACCTTCATTCGTCTAGACAAACGGTCGATGTCTTCATTGAACCTTCAAACCGAGGTCTTGGTCAAAGCTTCATTCATTGGGCTATTTTTACAATGTTTTTGCTTATGTTTCCGACAGTTTACACCTGGGCGAACGCCCTTTGAATTGATTCTATTGAAAACGTCGGAACATTATGATTGATGACGTAAAAGGTTGATTTGACGTGGAATCGATCTTTTTAGTCCTTCGAAAATGATATTGACTTTGAAAACGGTATGGTGAAAATATAGAGAAGACAAAAGTTCAGGGTTTATCTGAATATCAAAATAGTGAAACTAAAATTTTTGAATGCAGTGAAAAACGTTGTTTATTGTATCGGATTTTTTTAAATTCATCAGCAGCAATTCAGTTAAATTTTACAATTATCTGTTAGATTACTGTAAAACTTAACTACTAAGTTTAACAACAATTTCTAAGATACGACAAATCAATTGCTTTGATAATTAAAAAAAAGATATGTGTTTTTGCTCGTTTTCGAAAACTTTTACTTGAAGTTGGAGATAAGATTAACATTAATTAAATGAACTCTATGGGTGCAAAAAATAATTGCCACATTATGTAGAGACATAATTTATTGTAGCAAATTACAGACAAGTTTGTGGTTTAAGAATATGTATAAATCCATTACTCATCACAATGAACGCATTAAGACAATGGTGCATAATTGCATGCGAAAAGACTTGACCTATTTCCATGTGTTAATTCTTACGTGTACCACACACTAAATTTGTTGGTCCCAGGCCAGCATAAAAACAATTTATAGTTGTTTTTTTTTCAATGGCGGAAAAACCCATTCGGTAAATTGTAACATTATAATATTTTCAGCACGGAAAAACTGTCTCATTTTAACTCTGAGATTTAAACAAGCATTTGATTTATTCTGATACCTATGTGAGGTTGAAATAAGCTTCACTCAAGTTTACCCCAGAATTGGCGTAGTCCAAAATACAAATCAGTCTCAACTAACTTTTAGAAACTTTCTTAGTCTAATAACGTTATGAATCTGTCAGAAATACATTTAAGAGGGAAAACTACAAAACTTTTAACCTGGAATAAGTATTTGTACGGTAAAAACTGTCAAAACACATGGATAATTTCTTGACGTCGATCTTTGACTATATTTTTAACATTTTTTAAATACATAGTAGAATCTGAATCAGCCTTTAGTTTTAGGATTTTGCGTTACAGGATTGTGCAAATGGTAATGAAGAATTGTTCATTTTCCACCCACTTCTGACCAACGTCATCTTAACTCCATTTTTTCACAAACATCCGCTAGCCTAAATTTGTTTACTGTAATGAATTCCTCTAAAGTTCAATTGATTTATTTCGCAAACATAAATCAATAAATATTAATCAAATCGTTCACAATAATGGTATCAATTAATAAATCGAATCGAATAAATTCTATTTGTTGCGCTATTTGGCACACAGAGAGCCGAAGATAGTGTAATTATGAATATGAGTGGTCCTAACGGTAATAATTTAATTGTGTTTGGTCCTAGCGGTCAACAGATCTGTAAGCTTAAAATGCAATTCTGATCAAATTAATGATTCAAACACATAATGGAATTTTATATGGGAAGAATGTGTTGGAGTTTGCTAGAATATTTTCCAACACATTCTTAAAACTGTATCGAAAAATGGTATTTACATTCAAGAGTAATATTATCAATTCAAGAAAAGTCGTCAATCTCAATTTAAGTTTAAATGAAAGAAAAAAAAAATGCTTTTCCTACATTGATGCATCAGACAACCGCAAATGAATTTGAAAATAGAATGCTTTGCAAACTTGCAGAAGTCTAAATAATAGTGACGTGTGCTGGCTGATTCAAAAATGTTATTGCTCACGCGAAGAATTGCATGTATTTTAATTTGTAATTTAATGCAGGTGGAGATTAAAACATTTGTACTGGTACTTTTAGTAACGTGATTTATAGGTATTAAAAAAATTAAGAAAACATTATTAGTCTCCGACGCATCCAATAGAAAAGAGAATAGATTCAATGAAACACATCGGTAATATCATCGTCGTGTAACATCAGGTAAAATAGTGATCAAATACAAATCTATTGAAACAATAAAGAATTTAGCAAATGACGCAAATCCCATAAATACATCTACAACTTAAAAGCATATATTATAAATATAGATATTAAAAACAAGATGTTTTTCCAAAAATGTTTAGAACCACAACAGAGACTAATCGATCAAGTCTATGAATTAAAAAATAAATATCCCACCATAGACAAAGTTCTAAGAATTAATCTAACATTTTTCTATATGCCTGAAGTAAGTATGGGTTGGCAACGGGAGACATCTAAATTTAAAACGACGAATCGCGTTGCAGCAAAATAGAAAGGAGATAGATAATTTTCATCTTGATATATGAAGATATTTCTTGATCAGAGTGAAAAATTACAAGATGTTTTGGCTCGCTTTAGCTGTGTGTACGAATATCGGGTCAAATGACGTCACATTAGCTCGCTGTTACAAAGGGGGTGGACATTACTGACAACTAGGGACATCTTAAAATAATGCCTGCCTACGCTAGGGAGAGTGGTGTATAAATAAATCTGTTTTGGTTTACGAGTAGTTTGTGGCATAGATAGATAGCTGTTAAGATGAAGACCTATTATCAGTGGACGTTTGAGGATAAATGGCTATGCATATGCTGCTTTAATCTTGTCTTTGGACGTACGTCTAAGTTTTGGCTTCCACAAAAATCACGTATAACCATTTTGAATTGCGGGCTTTTTATTTATTGTTACATATCCGCGAAATCATAAGTGTTCTGCTACGCTTCCGTGGCTCACAGCGTGATATTATGTACCCTGTGTGTTATATGTATAAGCTATACATATAAAGTTTCAAAACAATCTGTGTAGTAGTTTTTGCGTAAAGGGAAAATAATATACATTGATTTATCGATTCACCACAAGCTTTATTTCACATTCATTTATAGGATTCATAGGTTCCGTTTATATTTTTTACTTTGAATTTAAGCCGAATAAAGTGTGCACTACTCTTAGAATAACCGAGACGAATCCAGCCAGAATTTATGTTGGAAATACATTTTAAATGCAACAAAAGCCAGACCTTGATATTTTTGGAGAACCGCTGTTATTGTTAAACACAAAACATTCTGCAATAACCACTGGTTATTTTTGTTTGTTTATATTAAAATGTTTGCTTTGGTAAAACGTGAAAATACCGGGTTAAAAGAAGTTTTCGCTAGAAAGCTTTTCATTCTGACACTAAAACGAGATAGGTATGCGCGTTTATTGGCTCAAAAGCCAAGTTTGTCTTCTTTCCATAAATCAAAAATTAAAATAGTCGTTTGAAGCGACATTCGAAATTCAAAATTCAAAAAACAAATGACACTGAGAGAAATCGAGAAACCAATAAAACTATTCTCGATAAAAAGAAAACAAAAGAACGTCGGCGTCGTGAGTACATAAATTATGTATCTATCAAAGTAAAGAGTTACACATCCCGTCGTAAATGAGTGTTAGTGTGTGTGAGTGAGTGTGGTTTGTGGCAGTGAGTGCAGTGACGTATAGTCGGAAGTAGTCACCGCAGTCGCAGTAATAGTAGACTTGAATAGAATTGTAGGTTGAAATGCAATTAAATGTCCTTCTGGAAAGTTAAGTCTCCGTACATTTATCTATTTATATAAAATAGTAAGCTGACTAACTGACTGATGACTGAATGTTGAAATATCAACACAGTCTAAACCGCTGGTCCTAAAGACATAAAATTTGGAAGGTATGTTCTTTGTGAAGAGTTGTCCACTAAGAAAGGATTTTTGGACATTCAAACCAGGGATAAAAATAGGGGATGGAAATTTCGACCATCACGCGCAAAGCCACGGACGAAAGCTAGTTTTATATATAATATAATAAAAAAAAAACTAACTGAAAATGAAGTCTCGAAAATGAAGCTATGAACCTGTTACGGTAACAAAATCCGAACATCGCGTTCCAAATTAGGTATAACAGACGTCGAGAAAATCCTGCTAGGCTTAAATGGGATTGGGCGGGTATATAGCATAGTGACAGTTGGTGTAAGATCTTCTAGCAGTCATACAGTGGGTGGTAGAAGATGGATGGCGTCACCCCAGCAGCCGCGAAAAGAAAAGTCTTAAATGATACGAAAGCTGATTTAAGGAGGTTTTGGTAAAAGAGGGACTATGGGACTTCCAGAATTATAAGAGAATGAAAAACAGTTAGCTATTGGCAGTTTAGTTCCTTTAAGAGAAACATTACTAAGAGAAAACTAAAATATAGAACCCCGAAAGTCCTGACTTGGATATCCGTTTCAGATTATTAGCATATAACTAGCATTTATTTTTTATTTGCAAAACGCCTTTTTTACATTGAAACTAACGTCTTTAACAACATTATTGACCTCTAACCTATAGCAAAAACCTCACACCTTTCAATATTAAAAACAATTGTAATAAACTTATCACCATTAGTCTTGTACAGTAATAAATCTACTATCTCGACCTATAAACCTCAATCACTGACAGTTGACGAAAGCACTTCAACGCATAATACTTCATCAGCTTCTATTAACATAATAATATATAAAAAGCGTATCTTCCGTGACTTATGAATAGGGCTTCAGTAAGGGCTACTCCACACGCCAGTGTTATTATCGTCGTCGCGGTATTGTCGCGGGTGACATAATAATATGTATGATAAAACTGATCTTAGTAACTCTAATCAAAACATGTTCACTATCAAAGTAAAGACGTAAAGCTTGTGTGTTAATTCTATTTTGTTTGTAGGAACCGAATTTTTTTTAATTGTTTTTTTTTAATGTATTTAACGCACGTAGCATTAATCTCTCATTGTAAGCTAGCGATCAGTAGATAATAGTGTTGGTTGTACAATAAGTGCTATTTTTTAAGTTTATAGTGTATAACAAGTCATTGTACTTCTGCTTTTTATCCCTAATAAATGAAATAAAATCTCTAATCTTTGGAATTAATGGTCTAATTCCATTTTATTTTACTGGCACCAAGCTACATTACAATACTATATTATTATTCCAGTGATTTGGTTATACAATTACAAGCAGACGACGCTGCAAGCAAAAACTAGTAGATAATAAAAATAAGATTCTTATACCTCAATAGTTATTATTTGGGATTGATTTTAGCAAAAGTAATTTAGACTTTAACCTAAATTACTTTGCCCTAACTAATAATTGTATCTTAGCTTTATTATCCTACTTGCATGGTAAATAATTTCAAATTGAGATAAAAGAAAGATATCGTAAAACAAGATGCATATCGCTCCAGCGATAATATCGTCCGTGTGTGGGTACGTCTTAATATATCTGTCACACAGTCAGAGCTTCAGTAATTCGCCTACGGTTATTCACAAGTCTTTGAATTTTTGGCTCACTTCGGCACTTATTACCGTTCTTGTTTGATCAATGTGTTCATTTGTAGATGCAACAGCAGTTATTTTGTCGGCATGTTGTTTACGTCGAGATTTCTAATAAAAAGAAAGGTTGTGAGGTTGATGACATTATGTTTTTGTAATCTACTCTAATAATCCGTACTTCCGTACTAATATTATAAATGCAAAAGTAACTCTGTCTGTCTCTTCTTCACGTGTAAACCACTGAACCGATTTGAATGAAATTTGGTACAGATATAGTCTGGGACCCGAGAAAAGACATAGGATATTTTTCATCTCGGAAATCCCCCGGGAACGGGAACTATTATTCCACGCGGACGAAGTCGCGAGTAAAAGCTAGTTTTGGTATAAGTTTAGCTATGATAGCTGTTAAATGTAGGTGTATTTTTCTTTTTCGAATCTCATTTACTTTTCACTCAAATAATAATGCCACTGATGGCGTTATTATTTGATCCTTGATAGTGTAGAAACAGGGCGGGGCCCTCAATCGTGGTCGTCAAGTCCAGAAGTTATTATTTAATTTAGATAATAATAGATACGGGTAGAAAGTAGGTAGGATATTTATGCATGTTAAGCACTTTACTTAAAAATACATAAGTATATTTAAATATCAAAATATATTTTTTCTTTTTTCGAAAACGCGTTATCACGCCAGCTACTTCAATGGGTTGTTGGACGTGGAGAAGTACGGGGCCCTATTCCTGGGTACTGTAACTTGCGTTCAATTCTAACTGCGCCAAAGCAGACTGTTTTTGTATTTTCTAAAACTTCATTTTTAGCTCTCGCACTGTATTCATGTTTACTTGGGCGTAATAATAATAGTCTACGATACCGATCATATGCGATACGGAGTAGTTCCTGGAAGTGACCGTAATTGGACGGTGTGGTGGGATTAACCTGAACAATTCATATATACCGTAAAACTTGATATCCTAACGGATCATGAAAAAAGCTCAAATTTTAATTCCGATTCAAATCATTGCCACATAACTCCTCTATATCCTAAACCTCGAGGATAAACAACTCATTTACCAACTTTCAATAATTCTTATTAATCTCAAGGGTTACAAAAATAATTTACAGAATCTGTTTACATTCCGCGTAGCTCCGATAGATGGCATTAAATAAAAGGCCGTAAGTACGCCCTAGATTTAATGAGACAGATCCAGGTCGAGGTTGCAAGCGTATTTTCGGACTATTGTGCAACCGTTTTGATTAACCGCTCATAATTTAATATTAATTGCAAATATGGCAGTTTAATTGCAGTAAAATTTTGGGAAAATTACTTGACCTGATCTTGGAGGAATTAATTAAGGAGTTTCTGTTTGTATTATGAATTAACCTTTTGAACTGTGTTATTTCTTTTACCTTTTAAAATAGTATGTTAGCTATTCTAAACATATGCTTTACACAGAAATTATTATTTAAATACTTACAAAGCTATATTGATATAGGTAATAAAGCTTTACGTTTTTATTTGTTTTGTTTTTCGTAAACGAATTAATCTCTAAACTCTAAGCTACCAATCGGATGGAAATATTCTTTTTGAATATGATAGGCATATTTATGAGGACAAGTATAGGTTATATCGTCACGCTATGTCCTATGAGAGCAGAGCAATAACCAACGATATAGCATAATTAAAATAATTAAATACTGCTCAGCCATATGACGTTTAAGAATTTTTATAATTTAGGTTTGATTACAGTATTTTCTTTATGAACAAGAATAGTATGCTCGTTCATATAGAATAGTAAACACGATACAATTTAAAGCTAGGGCCTTAAACTGAATATAAGTCTAATAAAAAATACAGATTTCAAGTATCGAGTTTTTAAAAGCATTATTTATAGCAAGTGTTTGTTTTCAGTCCAATCACAAAAAAAAAACAACAAGAATTTTCTTCGAACGAACGGAATTGGGTCATTACAATACTCGCACCCAATAACGTTTTCAAATTTAACTATGCTAATAAAACCTGTTGTATATTTATCGTTTCAATATTATGTAGAACAAGAATTACATA
The DNA here is from genome assembly GCA_033675125.1 of Athetis lepigone. Classification (NCBI taxonomy): domain Eukaryota; kingdom Metazoa; phylum Arthropoda; class Insecta; order Lepidoptera; family Noctuidae; genus Athetis; species Athetis lepigone. The sequence continues at coordinate 3,654,960 of CM066229.1, read as the reverse complement.
GTAAATAAGACAATTACGCAATCGTTACATGAATTTAATTGTTACATCGAGAGTGCATTTCGTGATTGTTTTAATTCATTACAGTATTGAATAATTAAGTGTATTTATAGTGTTCTGATATATGCAAGAAAATTTACACCTTATGGTGTCTTAGACAAAGTTTCTTCAAACCAACCAATACACAATTTCGAAGCTGGATCGTGTGTCCTACAATTTCGTTTCTCTACAAAAGCCATACGGATTAGAAGCCTATCACTTCAAGTTCCCGTCACAAAGGAAATCAAAGAGTTGAGGTTATTTCTAGGGGTTCTCAAAGAAAACAAAACACAAACCGGGTATCATAATTTAATGTTCAGTCATGCTCACAGAGGCTCACATCACAGTGCTCGTGCTGCGTTATGTCCAAGCTAATCCCCTGAACCCCAGAAATCTTCTTCTTCCTCTTCTATTACCTCTTTAGTCTCTGTCGTTTCTTCTTCGAAGGAGTTGAGTTTGGGAACGTCTTTCAACATCGGCTTTAGCTCCGCATTGTCTTCGGAAGCCACGCTGTCAACTGACCCTTCCACGCTCCAGTGGTCACTCCTTCTCTCCCTCGAGTTCTCCCGCGACCGACTTCTGGAATGAGAACCGGCTGATAGATTAGGAGTGCTTCCGAACCCTCCGACATTATCGTTAGTAGTCATATTCTGGAACTCAGCTTCCTCGAGTGACGTGAACATCTTTAGTTCTTCCTCGCGGGACGCTCGCGACTCTTTGGAAGAGTTCGACGACGAAGAGCGACGTTTTCGGAAACTTCGTCGCCTGCCACTCGGGTCGCTTCGTTGCATCGGTCGGAACTTAATCCCATCAAGAGATCTTAAACAAATTCATAACATATGAGTAGGTATAGTACAGATGAAGCGAATGGTACCATGAATTAGCTTTCTACTCGTGCATAATTATGGTTGTGTCCGGATGAGCAGTGATCACTCTCGGCAATGGGATGCAGCTAAGTCACTACCGAACTGTAAGCATGATTGTCTAAAAGAGAGATGGTCCTGCCGGTATCAAATGATATTAACCTGAGGAATTCTTCGGTGTACACGCCTCTTTTGTCTTCGTCGAATGATTGGAAATGTATTTCAGGAGGTGATTGCGGGGTGCGGGCGGGGCTCAGTGGTCTGTAATGCCATGTCAGTTTCTCGTCAGCCCCACCGTCCTCCTTGTTGTCAAACTCGACAGAATTCGAAGTAAAGCTGTTGTGATTTGAATCTGAAATAGTTTCACGAGGCGTAGGTGATCTGTTTCTTTGACCGACACTGATCGACCCTGAGGAGTTCGTTAGAATAGTTTTCGTTTTCGTCGGTGTGTACCTGTCGCTCCTGCTGTCTCCGTTAGATTGGCTCTCCTCCAAGGACTCTTGACCGAAGCTGGAGATTTTCGTTGAGAACAGTATGGCGGTCGAGTTTGTGTTGTCACCGTAGTACTTGACGGCGGCCGATTTTAGTTTTCCATTTTTATCCTCAGTTAAATATAGGTATCCCTGACCGCATTCTTTGCTCCAGTCCGCTGCGGAGGATGAGTTATTCGCTTTTCTGAGTAGGCTGCTGTAGTAGTCGGCGAGTTCTTGGAAGTCGCAGTGGTCGTCGGGCACCACGCCGCTCAGTATGTGTTTCAGGCACTCGACAGCTTCGTTCACGCCGGCGTACGAGATAACGACAGACAGTAGGAGTCCCATTTCAAAGTCCTCGAACAAACACGGCCTTATCAAAAGGAATGGAAAAGGGGTACTTTTGAAAAGGGTCTCCGGGGACGGGACGGGTGCAGCGCTATTACGCGGAGACAAGATTTGAACAACTGAAATTAAAGTGTAATAGTTGCCAAACTGTTGTGTCCCGATTTAGAATTCATTTGGCGTTGTGGCCAGACATTAGCTTTATGTCTCGTTCGATCGTTCGGTCGAAGGTCGCGGCTTTACGAGACTATAAAAATGTTTTAACCAGTGATTGATTTGTTAGCCAGAGTGATTGTAGTGAGTTATTGGAAATGTAACATCGGCTCACTTTGTGGTGATTTAAGATTGATGCATTTGCCTGCAGTTCCTGTGATGTTTGAATCAGTAAATCACTTAAAGCTCAGAACAGAATACTGGACACGGTTTCCTTTCTATGATGTTGATGTTATCGTAAATTTTCATTGATTTTCAAAACATTAGGGATTGCGGTCGGTGAGTCAGATTGTTTCGACATCAGTAAAAAATATCGGTAACGTATTGGTTTAAACTAAATTAGGAGAAGATTCTATTATTAAGTAAGTACCTTCAATAAATTACTCATTCAGAATTAATAGCGATTGAGGAGTATCTAAAGTAATTGCTGGTTTCTTGAATCGCGAAAATCTGTTATGCTTGCCCTATTTTCAACTCTTAGATACGCCACTAACCCCAGACAAGACTAACCCCACATTGAGCTGAATAAGTGTATTTTTTTTTATATAACTTATGGGCTTGCTCTTGGTCCCAGACTAGTCCGAGGGCATAAACGGAGCCTACGATGGAGCGAGCTCACCCAAAAGATGCCTATCCAATATGCCTATAAGTGTATCCAATTCTCTAACCTTCTTCAGCCAATATTTAGCTCTTAAGTTATTTCACAAGCATCAGGCTCTACACAAGCAGCCTAGAAACGTTCTTTAATTAAACTAATTAGTGGTTCTTTAGGTCAAACAGCGATGCCTTTGTTTTACTAACTATCCTGGTACAGATGATGACTATGTAACTAGTATAATTGTTGCCAAATATACGAACGACCGTCAATGGTACTGTAATACGTAATTATGCGTCATCTTTGCGGTTGATAGAATAATTTATTAGGTCATAGAGGACATTAATTATCTAAGAAGTATACCTTCCTACGAGTATTTTTATTAACCATTATAATATGAAAATGTTAATTTCTAGCATAAGATTTTGTATTGATAAATAATTTGGGCCGTTAATTTCGAACATATATACTGATGACGTCTATAAATAATTAATTAAATTATTACTTTTCAAAGGACATTAATTTCGTGAGAAATAAACCCTACACTGAGCATTTATTGGCAATTAAAATAAGAAAACGTTTCCTCTGTTTGTCACTAGATTGTTGAGTTTACAAGCAAACAAATGTTTTGCACTACTAATTAAATTCCGAATTTTAGTAGCAGTTAATGTCTAAACCAGCTAGAATCCGTACTAAGTTTTTAAAAGTAAAGTAACTTTGTCTGTTCGTCTGTAATGTTTTTGTGCTAAAATCAATTTAGGAGCTAATTTATCTCATACCTTTAGGGTAGGGTCTTAATTAAATTTAGAACAGAGCAAACTTGAACCAAAGGAAGGAAATAGTCTACTTTCAATACGCGATCCACGCTCGTTAGCGAATATGTGCAACCCTTGTGGAAATAGGGGTGAAATTGCTGTGGCAACTTTTCGGTTGACGCTTCGCTGCACTTTGACATTTCAACCTTTTAGTGACGTTTTAAGCTTTATTTTTTGTTCTTTTTATTTTTTGGCTTTAATTCTTTTGCAGAAAATAATACGAAAAATCATACAACCGGGCTTGAAAACCGCGCACTAAAAAAAATATAATCTTGAAGTAAAAATTATGTAAAATGCGTAACTTTTTTTTACAACAACGCATATAAATAATAATCGTTCGTCATAGTACAGCTGTAGCGTATTGTATAAAGTGCGTGGGTTCGAGTCTTGATAATGAAACACTGAAATTCTGAAAATAATGTTTCAGTATCATGTGCTAATGAACAAAGCGCGTTTTTTTTTATTAACTATGGTATTTAGGAAATCTAGTTATGGTGTTTGCCTCTCATGTAAAAGGTTGTGTATCCGGGCCAATACTTCTTATTTATTTAAGTCAGTACCTTTATCGGTTAAGTTAAAACATCGTGAGGATATCTGGACTTATTTATAACGCATGTAAGAAATAAATTGACAAGCCTGAACAAGCGTGGTGATTAATGTTTGTGCCTTCTCTGTACAAGAAGAGATCTTTCCCCCGATGTGGGCAATGGATTGGTATTCATTTTTATAAATAATTAATTAGCACTCAAATTTTATTTACAACTCATGTGAGTGGGGAAAATAACCTAGTGAAAGCCTCGGGCAAATAAATACCTATAAAACGCCAGTTATCCTTTTATATATAGCCTAGGATATTATATATATACTTATACGTATACGTATCAAAGCACAACGCAGGCGTGAAAATTTCCGTTACTTTCCTTCTCCCGTTCTGTTCATTTCCGTTTCCGTCCTGCACTTCACTGCAGACGAGTACTTACTTCGATTTTTGAAAATTCAGCCAATAAGGAGATAAAGGCGAAATGAAAGCTTGAACAACATTCCTTTTCCATAAGCGAAGTCGCTGGCAACAACTAGTAAAGTATATAATTTTAGGCTTATTATATAACGCTCTCCGCTTGGCTGAAGAAAACATCTGTTCTTAATCAGTGAATTTAGAAACTCCATTATTTACTGCTAGGTACGTACTATTTTTATAGCAGTGCAGTCACATAAACATTTTGAGATATACTGATGTTAATTCAATTCGTTAGAGAAAACAATAAAAAGCTTGTTTAGAAAATATTTTAGTGACAAGAGATAGCAATTTTCTACAACACAAATCGTCGCTGATTTTAATTGAAAATCCATTTTAATTGGTTTGATTCAATTAAAATGACAGTGCTTCAAATTATAGAGCAAAAAACTCTTTTGTTTTGCCTTTGCTGAAGGTTGTCTTTCGTAGATCTCTTTTTCGTAGATTAAATCACTTTACACATCATATTTTTTTAAACTTGATGGAGTCGGCATTTTCTAGCTGACTCTGAGAAGACCTCTGAGAAGAAATGCCGAAACAAACTCAGGATTATTTGACAGTCGTTACGGGTCAAGCCCGAAAATCTGACAGTTTAACCAAGGAGTATTGTGTCACATAGGAAGTGGGTTGTGGAAGTAAGTCACTAGTATTCAGACGTATACGATGAGACTGGAAATCAACCAGGGGTGGGGTCATTACCAGACCCCAAGATTAATTTTCCAACACACCGCTTCGCTTCTTTTCTCTACAGTGTTATGTCACGCATAGCCGCGATTTCAATACATACATTTTTTCATTTGTTTTCAAACATTTTTTTACTTTAAATCGCGTCTACGTTGCCTTGAGTAAGCAATTTATTGGAGATCTGTGACATCCAGAATCGCGGAGATATTTTGGTACACACCTAATCCTAGCGATCAACAATCTCTACGTCCATTGCCAAACAAATTAGCCGTAAAATAGCCCCTAACAAGAAAATACTCCCAATCATGTGTCATCGACCTTTGAGGAAATAAAAAAAAACGGTTGCACACGTAACTAATGTTTTTAAATCTTCAAACTTCGAACACTTTTGAAAACCGAATGTTTTCTTTTAAAGAGACGTTTACGTTGTTTTGTCAAAATGCCAGAATTAATTTTATAGTTTACCTATTTGTATTATAATCTCTAAATATTTAGTTCTTTATATTGTCATGGATTAAGATTAATAACAACGAGTGTTCTTCACGATTTTATTTGATATTTGATTTACTCCGTACATTAATTTGGCTCGTAATTTTTCGTATTAAATTGAGATATTTTTGATAAACAGATGGGAAAAGTCAAGAGCACAGAATGTTAGGCTATTGACTTTGTGGCTGGTTGCTATTCACACGAAAATTAAAATAAAAGTAAGTAATCGGTAGCAATTTGTTATTCCTTCTAATAATAAACCAACCTAGAACAAAACTTTTATATTTTGGGAGTAATTGGCAAGTATTAATCATTGAGTTATAATGTACTTCGTACTAGAGGAGTCACCTCAACTAAATTTTTTGTAACACGAGTTAGGGTGCATGCACCCTAACTCGCTTAGTCTATGTCGAGCGCTTGCAGCAGCTAGACTATTTCGAGTGCAATGTTTTGTTCAAAAAATATGCCTTCGTGTGCATTGAGATACTGTTCAAACAGCTTGAGAAATATAAATAAAATTCAAGGAGTGATTTTTTACCAGTAAGTTCAAAATATTATCTTTAAAACATGCCTAATTTTATTATTTGTAATTATGTATGATGAGTCACCTCGACGGCGGCCATGTTGATGTTAATATCAAAGAGTAAAATATTTGTTGCATACGCAGAATGGACACTAACGTCGGGTAACATTAAACAATTACGAACAAGAAAATGTTATTAATAATCATGAGAAAAAAATTATTAAGTAATATTAATATTTTTTATTTATTAAATGAATATATTTTTTTTAAGGTTTCGTCGGCCGTGTCCTAGTACTAGAGAATTATTTTGGATTAAATTTATTCAGAAGAATCGCAGCAAAGTCACGTGATTGCCAATAGAATATTCACGAATATGTTCCGTTCATTTCAAGAAAAACGAGAAATACACCACAAAGTCAAGAAGAGTACTTATATTATTTCATGGGAATTAAATTTTTTACAGTTTAAATTCGTTTCATTTATATAATATCATACAAGATATTGTGAGGCAACTGAAAATACTATGTATCTTCTAAAATCACGACTTCTCGACTAATTTTGCCTCTGCTAAGTTCCACGTATACACTGACCGACACTGATACTCTATCTCACACAATCGACACAACACTTCCTCACTACCCTTTCAATAATTTTTTATTTTATTTTGTTATATTATTATTTTCCACATAATTTCATGTTATACATTTCTTATTTTAATTATAACTATTTTTATAATGATACCCATAACGCACATAATATTAAAGAAGCCTATAGAAGTTAACTTCAAAAATATGTCGCATCTGCGCGCATTGGTGTTATCTATGGCACCCGCTTGCACTGCGCATGCTCCGCTGTCACCAAATTGCGCGCCATATTTTGTTTGAAATAGCTCCTCTAGTACGTAGTACATTATAACTCAATGGTATTAATCAAGGTTTTTGGGAAATCCATTATAATCCAAACTTATAATTCTGTTTTAATCTTTCGACGACCAAGCGACAGCCGGCTGTCGGACTGCTACTGTCTTTCTATTGTGTCTCGCTCGAATCACGTGTGTTCGAAGGTACATTAAATTGTTATGACTCTATATTAGTTTCCACCCCAATGCTTTTACTCTGCCTTATTCTGATGACTTATACGTAGGTAATTCGAAACTATAGTATCTCATATCCCTGCATTAGATTTTGCGTAAAAAAGTAGGTAACAAATATATTTGCAAACTGACATACCTACCTTTTTACAATAGTATTAAGTAACAGATTGAAAAAAATAATAGTGTTTAGGATATTATATAAACTAAATGCAGAAAGTAAAGCTTCAAATGCCACGTCACATTATAGTGAAACATAGAGAAAATTGGTAGTTTACTGGTATAACGCCGGCCGTAGGCAGAGAGAGGAATTGACCATCCCCCATTGAGTTATAAGGTACTACGTACTAGAGGAGTCACCTCAACTAAATTTTTTGTAACACGAGTTAGAGTGCATGCACCCTAACTCACTTAGTCTATTCCGTGCGCTTGCAGCAGCTAGACAATTTCGAGTGCAATGTTTTGTTCAAAAATATGCCTTCGTGTGCATTGAGATACTGTTCAAACAGCTTGAGAAATATAAATAAAATTTAAGGAGTGATTTTTACCAGTAAGTTCAAAATATTATCTTTAAAACATGCCTAATTTAATTTTATTATTTGTAAAATTTGGAAAGTATGACGAGTCACCTCGACGGCGACCATGTTGATATTAATATCAAAGAGTAAAATATTTGTTGCATGCGCAGAATGGACACTATCGTCGGGTAACGTTAAATAATAACGAACAAGAAAATGTTATTAATAATCATGAGAAAAAATGTATTAAGTAATATTAATATTTTTTATTTATTAAATATATATATATATTTTTAAGGTTTCGTTGGTCGTGTCCTAGTACTAGAGAATTATGGATTAAATTTATTCAGAAGAATCGCAGCAAAGTCACGTGATTGCCAATAGAATATTCACGAATATGTTCCGTTCATTTCAAGAAAAACGAGAAATACACCACAAAGTTAAGAAGAGTACTTATATTATTTCATGGGAATTAAAATTTTTACAGTTTAAATTCGTTTTATTTATATAATATCATACAAGATATTGTGAAGCAACTGAAAATACTTATGTATCTTCTAAATTCACGACTTCCCGACTAATTTTGCCTCTGCTAAGTTCCACGTATACACTGACCGACACTTTAATACTCAACTCACACAATCGACACTACACTCCCTCACTACTGTTGATTTTGTTATATTATTATTATTATTTTCCACATAATTTTATGTTATACATTTCTTATTTTAAATATAACTATTTCTATAACGATACCCATAATGCACATAAAATTAAAGAAGTCTATAGAAGTCGACTTCAAAAATATGTCGCATCTGCGCGCATTGGTGTTATCTATGGCACCCGCTTGCACTGCGCATGCTCCGCTGTCACCAAATTACGCGCCATATTTTGTTTGAGATAGCTCCTCTAGTACGTAGTACATTATAACTCAATGCCATCCCCTTGATTTTTTTCAAATTTCGAACATCGTCAGTCACTGGATACAGTAGGTTGAACTTCGGACGAGAGATATGTGATTGCGGTTCAGATATAGTTGTATTTTATTCGTTTTGGGTGGGAAATCATCAAATGACTTCTCCCGCCCTGGGCGGAGTGTCAGACTTTTACTGACTAAAACCCATCCATGTTTCTTCGTTTACCCCTTATGTTCCGGGGCCGCGGTAACTATAACAACTATTCCGCAAGCCCGGGTTCAGATATACTCGTAGTTCACTGCCTGTCCCGAAGTAAATTCCTAGCCAACAATATTGTCTTCGAGTCTTCCATCTTTCGTCGAGAGACGGCTTGCTTTGATGTCAACTACAAATCATTATGACATCACCACATTTGGTACGTGTTGATGGAAGTATGATTTCTATGAGCTAATCTTTAGAAGATGATCGCTGAAACTCGCATCATTCGTGCCGTGGGGTCGGGCGCCTCAATAAAAGGTTATGGAGCTTAATCCGGTCAAGTACTAATGTGACTTTTTTATTACATATGTGAATTCTAAAACTTCATCTTGGATAATCACAGAAATCAAAGAAAGAAAAACATCGTGAGGAAACCTGGAACCTAAGCTGGATTGTAAGTTCGCAATTACCGATCCGCCTTGAGCGAGCGTGGTTCTCTGTAAGAGAACAGCCTTTGCTCTTCAGTGGGATAGTTAATAGGTAAGCTGATTTAATTGTAATAATTAATGGTTATTATTACATGTTCGAAATAGTATCGTCGAGAAAATGAGAAAATTCTTTCATTTTCTTATTTATTTTCAGCTGAACGTAGCTCAAACAATGTTATTGCGAACTTATTATTTTAAACCTGACGAATGCGACGTCGCTCTGTCTGTTCGTCAGTCCGTTTCATCACGAGAAAATAAAATTGCCACTTTTTTGATGATTTTTTGATGAAATTAGGTTACAGCGGATGCCGATGTTTTTCTTGAGATAGCTTTGAAAAATGTTTTTCTTTAAATATAATAATTTTGATCATATTTCTTTACGTAACATATTTCATGAAAATTAGTTTAAAGGGTTAGCAAAAAGTTTACCAGACACTTATTCAAATTATTTTTAAAACTGATTACCAAGTTTATCATTTAGAAAAATACAATCGAAAATGCATCGTGGCGCACTCTAAAAACGCCATTCACCAACACCAACTCCAAATTCGACATAGAAACACAATTTCCAAACGCCAGCTATTCCAAAGCCATTATTCCATGAGTACGTAAGATACTCTCATTTAGTACAACATACATCTAATTACGGATTGTGACGTCGACATGACGTCAGCTGGTCCGCGCGGAAAGTGTGGGCGGGACGTATGGGTCGAATCACGAGTGTGAAACAATTTAAAACTTTATCTACATAGTTTAAAGAACAGTATCGCTTGGAAAACATGAAAAGGTCGCAAGACCGTCCGCGTTGTCGCGAGCGGCCGCGGGCCACGCTTACACGCGACACTGTTCTTTAAGTTTCATGTAGATAAAGTTTAAAATTGTTTCACACTGAAAATGCTCGCCGGTTTGCTGCCATTCACATACGCGCTAGAACGCTGGATGCGCGCGCGCTGAATTTCAGCGCTTTTCCTTTGTTATGTAAGCCTGTGGGTGGGGCTCGATTCATGAAAGCTGGGTTTGGTTGAGTAAAAATGGAATAGGTCTGTATATCTTTGTTTGTAAGTTCTAGTGCAGGGTAAAACATCTTTTTGTACGGAGAAGACTATTAAATACTTCGCTTGAGTCTAGTTTGACAAGCTAATTAGTAATTTCTACTCTTCTCATTACAGGCTCGTTGGTTTATCATAATAATTTTAATTAATTAACATGAAAATATGTGCCTATTTATTGCCAAAAAAATATTGCTTTTAGTTTTTGGACTCTAGGGTCTCACGGAACTATAGAAGGCGTTTTATAATAATAACCTTTTTTATTCCATGACCTGCAATAGACCACCACCAACCGGGGGTTGTCCTTAGGTGCACTTGAGTGGTGCATATAGGGATAATCGCCGATTGGTGCCTCACTTCATATTATAAAGCTTTATTTAAGGGGCCTCTGCGAGTTGGCTTCGGCCCCTCGTACGCCTTTCAAAGGACCGGGACCCCAGGGTCTCGAGAAATGCAACTGAATCATAATAATAATAATAAACCCGCAGGGCAGCTTGTGGCGAGCTGTCGGGCAGTAGCGACCCCCGCGGACCTGACCTCCTGGGAGACCCTTTGTTCTTCATCTCTGGCTTGCCTTCATTGGCCGGCCAGAGTGAGCACTGACGAGGAACAAGGCTCCCACCTCTCTCTTGCCTTAATTGGCTGGTTAGAGTGGAGATTCGCAAGAGCAAACGTGCTCGGGGGAAGGAAGTGTTCCAGTAAGATGCTGGTAGGGATCTTGACCGTACTTCCGGGATTGTCCTGATAGCCGTGGAATACCTCTCCACTCCTCTAGCACCTCGATATATGTTGCCCCCTTGTCGCTACGTCACTTTGTGCTAGCGGCCGTTTTCGGGGGCCCATTTACTGAGTGTGCAAGTCACCCCCTGCCTTTTTATCCGTGCTTTCAAACATTGGTCAGGCAGGGGCTATAGTCCCTCCATAGTCTTAAGTACCTAGTCCACCTAAAAACCCAAACCCATAGTTCAATTTTTTTTTGTTTGCTACATAGTTCTACAATAGTCTCACACTAACCGGGGATTATCCTTAGGTGCACCTGCATAGTGCATATAGGGATAATCGTCGGTTGGTATCTCATTTCTCATAAAATTCTCAAGGGGCCTCTGCGAGTTGGCTTCGGCCCCTCGTACGCCTTCCAAAGGTCCGGGACCCCAGGGACCCGAGAAACGTAAGATAAAATATAATAATAATAATTATTTATTTCGGAAAAATGTTGTGTAATGTGTTTTTATGTTTTATGGGACGAAACTAACTCTCATAAACCCGACTAATTGTTATAAAATATTTCTAATAAAATATTGCTACTGTCAATGATATTTGCAATGACAAAACTAGAGCGCTAGAACTTTGTAAATGATGCTGTCTTGCAACGTGTCTGGATGACTGATGATGACCTATAAACGTCATCTGGACTTTCTGAAAAAAATATTTATATTTAAATCCTTGATTTTAATTTGGATACCTAAGTGAATAGTCCCACTTATTCTACATTCTAACTTAGCGTAACATAGAAAAAATAGACACTATTTTCATTAAAACGGCAACCAAATTTTGTTAAAAATAGCCATTTAAAATAAGAAATTAATTTCAAAATTCGAATTCTATTCTTATTTTCGCGACAAAAAACAGCCATTATCATTTCACTGCCTAATTTAAAAATATCATGGAACACAAAACATTTCCAAATTCAAAAATATCCAAGCGTTGTGTAAACAAGTCAGAAGACATTACTATGCCTAACGCCTACAGTTTGTCAAACACATTACTACGCGCTACGCGGTCGGTAAATATACTTTTAAACATAAACATTGCGTAAATGTTTATTTCCCTTCTCTTACAATTAATCTTTGTATTGTTTGTCTATGAACACACTTAGTTTGATAAAGTAGACTTTAATAAAAATATTTTTACAGAAGAAAAGTAAGTTCTACATTCTTCAAAATAATCTTTTATTGAAATAAGTGCTTAGACTTGAATTAAAAGATTTTCCTTGGAATTGTAGACCCAAATAGACCCTACGATATGAAATAAATTTCCTCATCATCAATTGCCTAAAGAACTCCAAACTATTCCATATTCTGCCTTAATTAAAAATTGACTTCTAAAAAAAACTCGTGGAATAAGTCTAAAATCTTTAAATAGTAAAATTAATCTTTAAATACAACACCATTAAAGAACTTCATTAAATAAATACTCAAACCCCCCCACAACACAAACCTAAACACCAATTCCATCACTTCTCAAACAGCTAAACAGAAACTGACCCAATAAAAAATCATGACCAAACAAAAGTTTACCAGCCCATATTCCCGTTTACCTAAATATCTTAGACATCGGTGTCAAAGGCAAGGTCGCAGAGAAAGTACCGAGTACGGCACTGTACGCCCGCGCCGTAACCCGACACCGGAGTGACGACACGCGCGGGCCGTGCGCAAGAGACGCGCCAGCCGAAACGGAACCATGGAAAATGGGAGAAAAGTTTTGTAAAACGTGTGGTTTTTGGGTGTAATTGTAATTTAAATGGGATTAAAGTTACCTCGAGAGCCCGACCTCTGTGGGCGTCTAGAGGTTAAGGGGTAAGGTTTTGAGTTTTGTTGAATGACAAGATGCTGCTCTATTTTCAAAATTTTGAAGGTTCAGATCTAGTTCATAGACAATAGAATTCACACATCTGACATCCGTTATGACGGAAGTCCGTTTACATTGCATACAGAATTAAAGATTTTTGCAAAACGTCGAAATAAACGCATCTAGAGATGGTTCATTTAGATTTTATAGGACAGTTTAATAGCAAGTGGATCGGCGGATTCGTTCTACAAAAAGTAACAATTTTTGTTTTTTAACGACCAAGCGACAGCCGGCTGTCGCGCTGTATTGCGTCTCGAATCACGTGTGTTCGAAGGTTTAAGACGTTTCGATAATTTTATTTTAGTGAACACGACATTATAAACAAATACATATCGTGAAAAATGATGATACTAGAAAAAAAACTCGATTCGTGTCTGAATAATCCTAGTTTACACAACTAACGATGAAAACCGTCATAATTTACAGTAAGTATGTGTGATCTAATAAATACGTAGATAGGCTCGTAGTATCATTGATGTAACACCCACTTAAACTTGAATGAACTTACTGGCAGCCGTGGGGCGTTCCCCACTTTAGTGGAGGTTGATTTCAAGTAGGCGTATGAAAAATAGGAGGTGGGAGAAAAACATAATAATATTATTGTGTAAAGACTTTTTGTGTTCATTTTTCCTGTATTTTAATTATAGAATTACAGTGTTGGTGTATTAAATTATAAGTTACTCTTTCGAATTGAAATAAATCCCTACTAATATTATAAATTATTTGTAGATATTCATTAGTTTAAGCTTAGCTTGTAACGAAGTGTACATTGTGCAATAAATAAATAAATAAATGCGAAAGTAACTCCTTCTGTCTGTCGAGACAGACAGACCGACAGAGTCTTCACGCACGCCTAAACCACTGAAGCGATTAGAATGAAATTTGGTACAGATATAGTTCGGAACCCGAGAAAGGACAAAGTTTTGATCCCGGAAATCCCCCGAAAACAGGAACTATTATTCCACGCGGACGAAATCGTGGGCAAAAGCTAGTAATAAAAATATTTCTTTTTATGATAACCAGGTTTATCAGGATTAGTATAGGACATATAAAATCGCATTACATCCTACGGGAGCAGAGCAATAACCAATGATGCAGGGGAAACAGGAGGGAACAAGAAAATGACAGAAGATACATTTTTTAGTCCCGTCAAAATAGCCAGCGCCTGAAGTAAATCGACGTATTTTTAGTAGGCATGTTTTTAATCACGTCTAAATTATCTATGGAGTCACTTTATTTGACAGGACTAAACTAATATTTTATCTTTTATACTTTTTTAGTTCAGTTTGTCAACAAGGGAATCGGCACAAATTGTATGTTTTTTTTAACCGACTTCTAAAAAGGAGGAGGTTCTCAATTCGGATGTTTGTATGTTTTTTTTTTATGTTTGTTTGCGCATATCTCCGTCGTTTGCCAACCGATTTGAACAATTCTTTTTTTGTTTGAAAGGGTAGACTTCTCAAATGGTCCCATTGTCATCTGATCTGGTGATGGTATCATGCCGAAATCGAGGGAACTCCTCAACTTTTATAGATAAACGTACGTTTTTTTACTCTAAAACGTAGTTGGGACTCTAATTAAAAAGTAAAAAATAAAAAACTTTTACCAAAAAAAGATAACCGACTTCAAAAACTAAAAGCTCAAAAATAACTATTTCGGAAGTCGGTGGCAAGGCAACACAATTCGACCGGCAGAAGAGAAGCCACCGACTTCCGAAATATATTGTTATTTTTGAGCTTTTAGTTTTTGAAGTCGGTTACCTTTGTTTGGTAAAAGTTTTTTTTGCATCAAAAATTATCCGTGTTTGCTTCTAGGATAAATATATATGTGTTGTTGTTTTAGGTTAAACATGACTGTTTATCCTCTTTGAATTACAGCGTAATGTTTCTAATGACATTTAGTACTGTTTGCAAGTTCACGAATGAAATCGTTCAGTGTTTTTACGCGTTGGCAGCGCACGCGCAAACATTAGATCTTAGTATTTAACAATATACTGTAATTTGTGAATTACATTATTTTCATAGAATCCGCTTGATTGATTGTTAACGCGTACTTTTTATTATTTATTGCTTAAATTGTTTGTTTGAACGGAAGTAAGTATGTGTCTATTATGATTTTAGTAGTGCTACTGCAAGTAATCTTTTCGGTTAGGAGTGAAGAGATGTTATTTATTTATTTATTAATTAAAATTATATATCCTCTAATTTTATAGCCTGTATATCCGTACTAATATTATAAATGCAAAAGTAACTCTGTCTGTCTCCTCTTCACGCCTAAACTACTGAACCGATTTGAATAAAATTTGGAACGGGAACAATAAAATTATTCCACGCGGACGAAGTCGCGGGCAAAAGCTAGTTTTGAATAATTATAAAAGTTTCCAGAAACAGGCCTATCATACCTTATAATTATTTATATCAGATTGGTACATTGTTTCAAATATTATCCGAATAAACAAAAGAAAACTCTCATGGCTTTTTATACACTAGCTTCGCGGGTGTTACACAACTTTGTAATTTATCCCGGTTTTCCTCTATTATATTATTATGCATGTACCATACATTATTCTTTGAATACAGATAACAGAGGGACAGACAGACAGCAGAAAGCGAATTTGTTTTATAATCTGTCGTCATTAGATTGAAATAATAAGGAATTTATTGAAAATAATTATTCAACTAAGTTATATTTAATTTACAAGCAAAACAGGCAAAGATTTTCTCATGGTGCCGTGGCGCGATCTTTTAGTTTTTCTTAATTACAGTAATCAACGGCTACGACTATATTGTATAATTTCCAAAATGTGTTATTTCTATTATTTTCGCCAACAGAAACCGTATCAGCCAATTCTCAAATATTGATAACAAATTATGGGCTATTTTTATATAACTTTAATGAATAGCTTTCATTTGCCGGATAAAAGCAATTATGTGACGGAAGAAGAGTAACAGACGGTAAACAACAAATTGGCAGCTGAATCAGGTGGGTCGATGACACGGCAGCTACCAGAGAGCGTAGCTTTTAGAGTTCCGTATCCAAATGGACTATTTACCAAGTCTTTCTGACACATACCTTAAGCTTTTGAGCGTTAGTAAGAAGACACGTCATAATTTTACATATTGTGCAGCTATAGCCTCAATATATCAAAATCCTGGGACAAATTACACACGGCCATCTGATCCCAAACTAAGCAGAGCTTGTACTATGGTGACCAGGTGACCAGACAACTGATACTTAAATAATTTATAAATACATACAAATATAGATAAATTACACCCAGACACAGAACAAACAATCACGCTCATCACACAAAGTTTGCCCTAGGTGGGAATCGAACCCACGATCTCCGGCTTAGCTGTCACTAACCACTAGACCAACAGGCCCGTAAAATTAAACGTTTTTTTGCCAATTATTAGGTTGTAAATATTAACGGAACCATTCGTATTTAAATCTGAATTTTCATCTGATGTTCTCGTGACCAAGGAGTTTGAGATTGTCTACTGCGACAGATGACACTGAAATCCCGGTGTTTGTGGGCAGATGTTTATTAAAAGATGACAAATGCAGTGTTTTTCTCAGAACATTTCTCCAATTCTGTTTCAGATTACTGCGATGATGTCTAGAGGGGACTCGACTATTTTTAGCAACTCTAAAGGTGTTCATATTGTTGATAAATATAACTTAATTTAATGTCTTCTTTGCTCATTTTATGTCTTAGTGAAGGTATTTATAATAGATATTATTTGTTACATTCGTTACATAGGCGATATAAGCGAAAGTGGGAAATATGGAAAATGGCAGTTAACTCATACTATGCGGGGTGGGGTGTTTACGAAATCATGAAAAACTATGGCACGTTTGTTAAGACAGGAGTCATCTATTTTAGAGCTTCCGAATACCAATTGAATTGATTACCTAGTCATATAAAAAAAGCATAAAAAGATAATGACGAAGAGATGACCAAAGATGGGGCCCTATTCGATGAATTTGAGGCGGGTCTCTCACGGTTTTGTGGTAGAGGCTAGAGGTACGGCTTTGTTCGACAATGAAAAATGTATGTTTTACAGTTTAATGCCTCATACATTCTTGAGGGATTAGCAAACAGACATCGCACTGACTACTGACGTCCATGGGACGAAGATAAATTAAAACATTTCGACATGAACGAAACTCATACTTCTGACACCAAACCCAATCTCTTTAGCAAAATTAAGCTGTCACTCCAAGCTTAAGAATACCAACTTTACTCGACCAAAACTTCTACAATTTTTAACCTTATTCCGTTGAGTTAGAAAATGATAGACGGTAAATGTAAAGCGGTTTTCGTCAGAAAGGCTAATTACCGATTAGTATGAGAAACAACGCTGACTTGATAATCTTGTGATTTGTTACTCAGGACGTTGTACGGTGCCAGTGGTGCCAGTTTTTTTTATTCTAAGATTGACAGTTTAGTGATAGGCAAAGGTGTTTCTTTTCTTGACGTTTGTAATATAAAAAACAAGAAAAAAAAAGTTTGAATTGTGACAGCTGTCAACAGATTAACACCTTTGACCTTAAATGCAAGCAGTTCCACACGCGCCTCAAAGAGCAGTCAGCACGTGAAGCTCTAGGGCCAATGCCTGCCAGGGTTGCGGAATAGTTATAATAGTTACCGTGGCACCGGAACATAAAGGGCAACCGAAGGAACATGGGTAGGTTTTAAATGCATATGCAGTCCAAAATACTAGGATAAATTTTGTTGTTGGAGAGTTTAAAGAGATTCTTTCTCTTATGTACATATGAGAGAAGAAACAGTAGGTTCTTTTCTTATATAGTTTTTATTAGGAGAAAGCGCAGATATATTAAAGGATAAGAGTTAATGTCAAAAATGGGTTTAAGTGTCCCGCTGGAATAGTTAGTAAATGAAAGTGGAAAGGTGGTGAAAATGATTATATAAGATTTATTGAGTTATGAGCTCATAAAGCTAATTGTCTTTTAAACGTCAAAACTGTGTAAAAAAGGGAAGTTTAACCCCCTTAGTTACTTATTAAAGTTAAGCAGACGTTTATTTTTACTAACTTTCATCTATACGAGTAAGGTATTAAAAATCACGAGATTGTTTCACTTCACAACGTCTAAAATCAGAAATATTAGGATTTAATATATTTACTTCTTTTGGTAGGTAAGCTAATGTGCGGCAATTTAATACAAAGTTTTTCTTGCTATTAATGGAACGTAACACTAGCGCCATCTTTTGTCGAGTAGCTGAACTGCGCAGAGTTTTTCTTGTCACAGCGGTAAGCACATATCTATCAGATCAAGTTTTTCTGGATGTTGGTATTGTTCATGTTAAATAAATATCCTGGGACATCTTACACACGGCCATCTGATCCCAAGCTAAGCTTGTGTTATGGTAATCAGACAACTGATATACATAGTTATATAATTTTTAAATACATACATACTATAAATAAATAACATCCAGACACAGAACAAACAATTATGCTCATCACACTAAGTTTGTCCTGGGTGGGAATCGAACCCACGACCTCTGGCTTAGCAGTCAGAGTCACTGAACAGTAGACCAACAGGCACGTCAAAAATTTATCATTCATAATTTGGATAAGAATAACACTAATTACTTTCTATTACATAAAAAAAAATATAAACTTAAGTAAATAAGTTTGTTTTACTCTATTCAATAAGTAGGAAATCACTGTTAACAATCAGCTGAAACACACTAAGCTGAAATATTAGAAAACACAATAACAAAATTCATGCTTATTTTTAAACCACTCACAAAAACTGTCTTCTCAATCGGCCTGTATCCGAACACACCAAAAAACGCGGGGAAAAAACGCGCGCAAATTCGAATTTCGTATTCGGCCTAAACTGTCAAGACCGTCGCGTACCGATATGACTTTTTAAAATTATTATTTTAATTACACTGGAGACTAAGGTATTAAATATTTTATTCGCTGGAGGCGACACGTCCTCGGTAGCTGTCGAAAGAGTATTGAGTTTAGAGTTGGCGAACGCTGTCCGGTTAAGAGATGGTCCTTGTCGTGTGTGCGCGTCGATTATATTTATTACATCAGCTTGTGACTATAAACAAGCTTGGACGACAGGCACTTCAAAGAGATCGATCGGTATTTAGAAGATCGATAGACGGGAACATCACCTGCTCCAGAGACGCTACCCACGTCAGTAACTTGTAGGGATAATGGCAAAATCAGAGTGCCTCAGACAGCCAAACATCAAAAGCCCTTTTTATATTGAACGTTTTCAAAGTTCACCTTCAGAATGCGAAATAAATCGATTCTTGGAATTCTTACAACACAATCCCAGCTTTTAATTCGTAGGTATAGCAAAATGGAAACGTTACTGATATGATGTAGAACATTTGCAATAATTCGTTCGTACAGAATATAGGCCACCACTTCAAATGCTTCCATTACGATACATTGGCAACTTTATATAACTCACAACAGTAATTTAGTTTGATGGTTGAAGTGAATTAGTAATTTAGAGTATCGAAAATCTTTAAATACTTGTGCTCCGAATTTGAATGAATGCAACCATAACTAAATTATAAAAAAAAAACAATATCACCTCACCTTATAAAGCTTAAAATGTAGCTCTGAATTCAAGTATTGAAAGATATCACTGACAAAACTTTTCTTTTTTCTATCAGCCAAAAAGGTCGGGACAAGAAAAAAGGCGCGCAAACCCGAAGCGAGTGTAGGAACTGACTAAAGTGGTAAGGTGTGAACAAATGTTCAGCAGTAACTAGTTAACAGTTTATTTTTGTTCAGTAACCACATACCAAACATATTTCATTCGGCTGGTTTATTGACCGATTGAAGCTTCGATGGTGCGAATTAATCTGGACTAAATAAGGTGTAAACAAGAATTGCTAACGTTGGGCTAAGCGTGCGTGTTGGAAGGAAAGATGGATGCTTTCACTGTTTTTGGAATATTTTTTAGATCAAGGATCAGTTGAAGTATTCCAAACGGGCATGACGCATAACTCTAGAAATATGTTTGGCAAAAGGGTAAAGTTATTTGTTTTAACAGTCTCGGTTATAAATCTCGATGTCCAAATACGAATTACAAAGTTAGGTCCTTTACACGGAATTAAAAAAGTAAGAAATAAATTACAGTCGATACAGATTATAGAGAATCACTTTCTACTACTAGCAACCCTCTAGTTCTAAGCCCACAACAATTTCGCGGCAAGAAATGCGTTCAGATGAATGAATGTGAACAGTTGGATGCATCAATAATATTGTCATTAGTCCGAAACGCAATGTGTAGCAGAGTTATGCATTATAATGTAACAGGCTAAATTTATACAGTGTATTTGCTTCCAATAAGTTCCATTTCAAGAGGAAACATTAAGATTATCTGTCGAATTCTGAATTAAAATTTATTGTTGCAAGCAAAGATATAATTGTTCAGTACGGGTTTAGCAGTGCATGTTTGCAGGTGAAATAGCAGCTTTATGTGTATTTTTCTTTTTTGTAGCTTAGTATGAAAAAGCATTTCGTGTTAGATATTTAGTGAGGCTTAAAATATTTTTATTAAGCACTGGTGATGTGGCCTTTATTTAATGGCCCAATGATCCATGTTCCTAATTAAGTACTTCATTATATTTCTGTTATATGTGTCTCGTGGCCGCGTGGGGTCCTGGTTTCGGTTTTCAGGTCGGGCAATGGCTATTAAGTTAAGGTTTTTTGCATTATTTTCTCAGTCAGGAGTAACACAATGGTGTCTTGGAAAACGTGAAACTATTGGTACGTTGGCCTGATGTGTAGGTAGCCGTCCCATCGGATTCGGAGTAAGTGCGCATACATCTCAATTACAATTGACCGTCATGACTGGAATTCGGTCTGGAAAGTATTTCATGTCACAGAATACATTATCCATACGTCTATTCTTTAATTTTATTTTTCAAATCTTCTATCAATTATATTATTATGATAAACTGCACTACCTATGGTTATAAAAGTACTTCAAGCGTTTCCTACAAACACTTATTTATTACTTGGGCGGATAGCAGAACATTGCATATCGTCGTAAAAGTTATTGTTGTGAATCGCCTAATAGATTTAAAGTAACGCATACATCTTAAGACTCATTAAAATAGTTTAAGTACTAGTAACAGCACTTGGCAAATGTAAAATTTAATTAGCTTTTTGAACTAGTATTTGTTCCACGCCATGGTTTAATTGTACTGGTCCGGATTTGCCTTTAGATCTCCTGTTTCGAGGAGTGAGATATAGATAGCGCGTTCCAAAAAAAGGTAATGTATTCACATATCAAATTAATAAGTAAGTCGTTAAAGTTCTGTGGAGAAGTATGTGAACACCTATACAATAATGGTTGAGTTTATTCAGTTACATTTCAAGTCACTTTATTTCAGCATGGTAACTTTTCAAATGTTAAGTGGTAAATTACAAAGTTTTTGGCAATGATACACCTTTCTTTTTTTGCTACCCGAGTTATTCAACTATTAACTGGCTCCATGTATTACACGCGGCAAATAATTCTCTATTTTTAGCAAAGGACCACTAGGCCATATTACACACACGTTATATAATGCTCTGGCAAATGTCAAGTCGTCAGATAGCCAGTCTCCGGACAGGAATAGACCACGTGATTTGTTTTGTTGTCTATTTGGAATACGTCGCGACTAATCGTTAGTGCTACTAAGTATTAATACCACTTTTATTAATAATATTTAGGGCGGGGATCTTTGCATTTAGTTGTGGGCGTTGCGGGAAAGAGAAAATTTACAAGACCTAGTAAGAGGTATTAACCTAGGCCTTTTGTCATTTATTTTTAAGGGGCACTCTTGTTCTCGAAAGTTTAAGTCCATACTTTTTTGTGCCTTCTACAACTTGCATTCCTTTTTATTATTTTTTAATTTTGTGCCCCTAAAAAGCCCTTAAAATTTCCGCATTTTAAGCAATATAAAGGGCTGATATTTTTTTACTGATGTTATGCTTATAGTCTGTGGCAAGTATCCATATATTTTATAAATTGTAGGTATAAATAAAATAATGTCTGAAGATATCAGATATAGACATCCGCTTTTCTATCATTTTGCTTTATGCATTAAAAATGTATAAAGTAAATGGCTAGACAAACCAATTTCCACCGGTTATTTTTTAGAAACATCGATACTAATGGTGTTTTTGGAACGACACCAAATTGATTTGTAATTTGTTCTTTTTCTCGTAACATTTGAAATATGTTTAATAGAGTCTGTCTGCACCTAAATGCTTCGTTGATTTAAAACAGCTGCTCCTTATAGAAAATTTTTCGTAGATTCCATTAGACTGCATGCTTAGGAATAGCTGCAGTTTTATCATAAAAATGTAATGGCAGAAATAAGATAAATGCTGAAATCTCTAACAAATAAGTGGTACATGTTTTACTACCTAATAAAAACTATTGTTAAAAGGATTACCTATGTAAATGATATGTATTCTATACATAAATAAGGATTACTAATTATTCCAGAAATTCCGTAAGACCTTGATCAAAACTTTAGTTACAGCCACTTGCCGCTTTATAATATTGTGGCAGCACTGGACTTCAAGTTTTCTTCTTATTTGTGCTTTATTTTAATGTCTTATTTCAATATATGTTGTCTAATTGGATAATTTCAATATCTAATTTTCAAATATAATTAATTACATGTTTTATGAATAAGATTTCACTTACCTCATCGCAAGCATGACACCTAGGCTTCAATCGCTCAGCATAATGCCGAACGCAGTATAACCGTCCGTCTAACGCACAATACGCTAGTTCGACGAGTAGCTCGTCACATTCCGCACAGGAGAAGCATGTTGGGTGGAAATATGCCTACAACAAAATACTAAATAAAGAAAACTATTTCAAACTAGCTACTAGCAGTGCCATCTGTCGTCGAGTAGTTGAACTAATTGAAAATAGAATTACTATCAGTGTTTATAAATGAACATAGATGGCGCTGTCATCAAATACTCACTTCTTCACCTATCCGTGGTGCTTGCACGGTAATACTTCCACTTCGGATAGGTTTATTACACCCAGCGCAGTCTACTGATGCACCGTGATATTGACTAGCGACGCCTGAAACAAATGTTCCTACATAAAGCAAATATTAATGGATTCAACTAGTTGCCACTAGATGGCGCTGTACTCAATTTATAATATATGTTACCAATGTCAAGTGCAATTTCATTCCTAGCAGCGACGAAGTCTTCATATTGTTTGCGGTGGTTTTCGTCGATATGTCGGCAATGTGCTAACGATAGATCTTGCTTCGGTAACTGAGAGGCTAAAGCTCTAGTTCGCCATGCCCTCCACGCTGCTGCGCCGGTGGCGCCCCCTAGGCCAGTCGGCGCGCGCTCTGCTAATGACGTCCAGTACAGTTCAGTCTGAAATAGGAAAATAATACGTTTATTAATATTTTTAGAATCAACTTTGCTATGTTCGTCTACGCCTTTTAGCTTGTATTTGGGACATGTTTGTTTCCTTTTGTAACAATAATTTTATAGGTGGCAATGGCATCATATAATTATAAAAACTGGTAGTGTAATCATATTTTTCAATGCTAGCCCAGTTCTTGACAAGTTCGCGAAACCAGCTCAGGAAAGTGCAGGTGTATGTATAATGTTAACTTTAAAGCACTGGAGTCGCGAGACGTATTAATTTTTTTACCACCAACCAGAACAGCTACCTGGATTAGTTTTAAATTTTTTTTTCTTTGTTTTAAAAAGGTCATACGAAGTTCCTACCTGCTTAGCAGTAAGACCAGGCGGGCTGTCGTAGGAGTGGTGGTTGATCTTGGACTCGCGCAGCCCGAGCCGGTCGCGAACGGAGCCCAACTCCTCGTGGTACACCGAGTGCTTCAGCCGGTCGCAGCCGCATGACTTGCATGTTTTTCTGGAAACAAAGAGAAGGTACTTTAGTATGAAGATGTACTAAGAGAAAAAGTAGTATTGAGTACAATCTTTGTAATTGGTGTAGAACAATTTCTATTGCGGTGGGACCAGATATTGAATCAGTTTTTGGAACAAGAATTGCTAAAGAAGATCAGTAGTATCACAATTGTAACAATAAAAGGGAAGACAAGGCAGGCAAAATGCCACAGCCCTTCAGACGACTAGAGGCTTCTAGTCAATGAGATGATGCAAAATGATGAACCTAAACTGATATAGGGCCAACTATCGTACACAAAAACACAAAATAAATTTAGGACTTCACTGCCAATGCCAACCATGCTGTTAATATTAACGGACTATTTAATGAACTTGCCACAGGACTACTTATAACGTTAGTATTTTAAAAATACTTAAATATAAATTTAAGCATATTTAAACCTTTGAACACACGTGATTCGAGACACAATAGAAAGACGTGACAATAGAGAGAGCAGCGCGACAGCTGGCTGTCGCTTGGTCGTAGAAAGGTTTAATAGGTTCGATATACAACATTTCAAGTCATACTGCATACTGCACTCAGGACCTAAAGCACTGGGTACACAACTCATTTGCACGTAAACAAGGTCTATAAATAGCTGAGTTGAGCACATTGGCGCGACAAAGGAGCACCGCTTATTCCTAATAAGACAATCGTATCCACGCGAGATGACCAATAAGAATGTCGTAAAATTTAACAAGGTAGGAACGTATTTGATGCTGTATGGCTTTTCTCCGCAACTGTCGAGTTTGACGACAAAAACGATGTCGAAGACCACGCTTTAGAATTAGAGTAAATTTACCCTTTAATCGATTATGGTGGCAGTGGCAATATTGTTGAAAAAGCTGCATAGAAGTCTTAATAACAGCATTTGGTCAATTTTCAAGATGAGGAAATGGTTGCTCATTTGCCCGAGAAGTTTTTGTGCTTCGACAACGCTTTTTCTTTGGTCAGTTCACGCACACCTCCTTCTTGTAAACAATGTATAGATTTGTAAATAAGGCTAAAGCCCTGAGCACTGAGTCCACCTTTGTACAATTTATTCTGCTAATGTGACAATATATCGAAGGTATCTTGTGTCAGAACCCAATTCTCATAATATCTCTTCATATAAAATATTTTAAGTCTTTCAGCAACAATCAATGCCAAAAAGAATTAGGATGAAAAAAGAAGTTCTTGAGGCAAGAGCTGTTAATCCTTCTCTTCTGTTAATGCTTGAGAAAGTACGAAAATCATAATGTGAATGATAATTTTGCCAAATGCCGACAAACGGCAGTAAAAAGGTAGTTCTAAATAAAAACAATGACTCATGCTCTACACTAGACCATGCACATATTCATTAGGTAGACTATTTTATTTATATATGGATGCAAAAGCAATGATATCGAACTTTGCCTTAAAAGGAGGCTGATAACATCGACGTATACCTAAGGTCGTTCTACATGTTACATCTGTGAGATACATACTAAAATAGATGTAAAACCTTCTGATATCCGTGCTTGAAGTTGGATTTAAAAGATGTTACTGTTTTTTTAATTTATTTGTAAAATGGTGTTTTTAGACATGAAAGAAGATAGGTAGACTCTGGTAGACTATTATAAAAATGACTTGTCCATACAGTAAATGAAGGTCGTTGATACTATTTTGACCATTGCAGCTACCAGAAAGTTGTCTTCGAACCTATAATTTTACGCAAAATTTTGACATTCACAGGTATAAAAAAAAAATAAGTAAGAAAAATGATAATGTCAATGCGAATGTTACATTAATAATCTACTGTAACCTCAAATATTGACGTAATCACATGAGATTGGTATGACAGACTGGTATCTACTCTGAGCGAGAATCTAATGATTAACATCAGGTGGTGTACTTTATAGATTAGGTACATATTTATTATATAAAGATATAAATAGCAATAATTTTGAAGTGCTGCCCTACTTCTACACACTTTTGATCAAAATACACACGGTATGTTTTAAATTTTCCGGGCCCGAGCGCTTTTGTCTAATTTGGAATAATGCTAATAAACGTGCACAAATTTTGTCCCATGGAGCACATTTTTTTAAAAATATTGATCATAAATGCTCTATCAACCATGTGAAGCATTATCGAGTCTGTATGTACTTTTGGAGTCCATTATAATCGAAAAGTAATCACGGTTCTATCCGGATCCATCAGAACATCAGTGTTTCACATATAACGACTGCCTATCAGACCTGCATAACCCAACTTGTATCACCATACTGGATGTTAAAACTTGCATTCCAACTTTCTGCATCTGACTACCATTGACCATTGTTAAATACACCCAGAGACTCAGGACCAAAGAGTTTGCCCGCTTTCCGAGGCATGGGGTTGTCTCACCACAAACTATCAAAGTCTTGCTACAGAAAAATTCCCAATGCAAAAGCCTAACAGTTTTTACGTCCAAAGACTACGAGATCAAGGGGACATGGCATAAATGCATAAATTTAACAAAAATAACTGCTAAGAAAGCAACGTCTCACAACAATGACTCGCCATGTTATTGAAATGCTAAGTGAGCGTGATGCCTCGATGTGATTGACTGGCTACAAGACGGAGTCAATAGTGGTATGAATAAGTCAGTTGTCGTAAGGTTTAGTCTGGGATGGTGATTGTGTGCATAAATCTGAATTCTGGGAGGTTAGTGACCTAAAGCTCTGTTGGACATGTTGCTAAAAGCGTTCAAAGTTTTTTTTTGTTGGTTTTCACGATAATTAATGTCAGAGTCCTTACTGAATTGCATCCCCATTGATTAAGCGTGGTTCTTCAAAATAATTGATAACAATACAGTATCTGCACTAATATTTTAGTCCTAAAAATCTCTTGAAGTACTGCTCCGTTTAAAAAATCTTTATTATTTTCATAGTACACATTTTAAGTATCTTTAATTTCCACGCAGACGAAGTCGCGAGAAGATGCTAGTTTCCTTACACAAAGACTTACTAACCTATTTAGACATTTGAAGTTCATAATAATGGACAATATAATACAGATTTAACCGACTATAAACTTCTTAACAATTCTTCAAACAATAACGAATAAACATTAAATTAACATTTCACAGATATAGGTCAAACTGAAAATCAGGTTAGTTTCAGTAAAGTCTGACTAATTACTGTGTAAATTGTTATTACACACAGTTACACGGAAACTGACAAAGAAATTCAATTGTTTACACTTGATCTGTGCATGCGCAGTGACGTCATAAACCGTGGTTCCTTGTGGTATGAGTCAGTGACCTCAAGTAGGATTGTTATAAGTATTATTTACTAGAATAATAAAAATATTGTGATAGTAAACTTTTTCAAATCTACATTTGCCTTTTTTTGTGGGTGAGAAATCATCAAATGATGAGTGTCAGACTTCTACTGACTAAAACCCATGTTCCTTCTTAGCTCTTTCCGCCTTATTCCAAAACAAGGTTTTTCTTTAAACCAGGTTTAAACCATTGAGCCAGGTTTTGTATTTCGAATCTTGATTGTATCAGAATAAGATTCAAATTACAAAACCTGGCTCAATGGTTTAAACCTGGTTTAGAGAAAAACCTTGTTTTGTATTAGGGCGGTTTATGTCTGGGGCCGCGCTATCTATTTCGAACAACCCACAGCCCCGACGTGGGCCTGGATTACATATAGCAGGTTCAATCTGCTAAATATGCATCTGAATTTAAAGATATGTAAGTATTCTTTTTAGAAACAGCAACGAACATCAATGCAGCAAAAACATAGAAATATACGTTAAATTTCAGTCATCTAGAACACATGGTACCTTCAAAAACACTTAACCAAATTGCACTTTCATCGGCAGATGGCAGCACACATAAAACTGGTCAGTGTAACCTCACCTTGAAGTTTACGTCCACTAAAGTGCTGCTTATCTATACGATGGGCCATGATGAGCCATGATGGTTGATGGTGGGCTTATCGGTGACCTTAACCGTGAGGTATTATGGGATTAAGATGACGGAAGAGTGGGCTGGTTTTTAGGTGTTTCGGTATTTTAAAAAGAAAAAACGTTGTCCGTCTATGATGGGGATTTATGGGCTGGAAGGTATTAATTCACATGGATATACTTGGAAAATGATGGAAATATAAACGTTTTACTCTTATTTTACTCTCGTGGGATTGCAATTACTATGTTTGCAACCCAGCTGTTAAGCTATAAGCACGCATGATTATAATTGCAAAAGAAACGTCAGTTACACCTTCCTACAAAACTACCGAGCTGATTTTAGCAAACTTTGGTATGGACTTAAAGATAAGAAAGGGTACAGTTTAACGAAAATACGAACGAAGTCACGGCTAAAAACTAGTCCTACTTATGTAACACAAAACAGGAAGAATATTAAGATAAAAAGAATCAACCTTAACCATGAACGTTTGGTTTATTTTAGACAGATGGATGTCGAAAGTTTCCGATTTAGATGTGGTCCAGATGCGGTGAAACTGTGCGTTAACCGCGATCTTCAGAGCTGTGGATATTTTTGAACAATTAATATTTATAGGCGACAGGCGACATTGGTTACGTCATATTTGGGAGATTATGGGGCTTGTGGCTCAAAGATATTGAACAGAAATTTTGTGTCTATTTGCCCATCCATGTCCGATTTTACTTGGAGTCGGGATTCGGGACAAAACAATTTCTTGTTCCACTATCACTGAGTTACACATTGCTTTTGCTTTGATGTTATGAACTGCCCTTAGAGAAAATTGACAAAAATTTTCTGATAGTCAAACAAGAAATCTATTATCTGAGATGGTGTGGTGTTAGTTAAAAATAAATGCTGCGGAAAAAGGTAGTGTTATGTTCGAATACTTCTAGCAAAATTGTCAAAGGGGAGTATCGCTGTTCGCCAATATTTACGATAGCGACAGATATCTTAGTGAAAGGAAACTTGTGTTAAAATTAAGTTATAGATAACTAAAGTCGTTATCAGCCGATAATATATTTAATAAGAAATCTATCAAATACTTGTTATACTATCTAATACTATGGTAATGGTATGTATTGAAAGTGACTATATTAAAATAACAACGCAAAATTAAGGTGAATGAATGAATGAATTCAAATTATGAAGGTATTCAAATTAAACGTTATGTAGATGTTAAATTCAAAATCTGAGTGTTCTAGACTTAGAGGATGCCGAAAATGGAGGTTCGCTATTGACTTTCCATGTAGGAAATGTTGCTGTAAAACTCTACATGTAGTTCGCGTTTTCACCGTTATGTCTTCACTAACAGGACACTATAATTTGCTTAGCCTCTTTCCAACTAATTAGGGGTCGAAATTCGTTCTAATCGGCTGTTGAACATCAGTATTTGAAGACTGACTTTTCACAACCTAGTTAATGACTAACACGATACCATTTAGTTAGGAAGGTCGTTCGAAGTTTGGGGTTCTCAACGATTGCCAAATAGTTTAGAGGGGCAGCTGGGACCTGGGACTCATCGTATTTTGCGAGGCTGAAGTGTCACACCACCAACTGGGCTGCTATTGTCTGACAAATTTGATTGAAACTGCTAAATACTTAGTATGCGAATTTAAATGAACATGTCGCTTAAGTCTAGCCAGTTGAAATCAAGTTGCGTTTTCACGCACAAAAAATCAGAATCATTGAGAATTTGTAATCTCACACTCGTCATTATTTGACCAATTGAGACGTTCGTAAAATATAGAATTGAACTCCTTCCGCCCCAGGGAGAGTCTTGAAGTAAGAAAAGAACAAGAGACAACACCAATACTTATCTTAAAATCTTTCTAATCCAAACCCACATTATAAGGGCAATACAACGTTATTGAACGCTGCGTAAGCGCAAGTTAGTCCGCGCATACCAATTAACTGCATTGCTATTACCATGGGAATCTCTTGAATTACTCATAACGACTCGGAAAGGGGGGACGATAGGACCTATTTATAGGACAGATATTGTACCATTTTGTTCCTAGAAATAGAAGTTTATCGGGTTGGTTGGTAGATAAGGCTTTAAAGATATTCTTACTGGAGTTTTAGACAGGTTTCCGCTGTTACAGGATTCGTTAAATATCAATTTGTATGCACTTGATTCTCTTCCCAGTGGATGGACAAGATGTGTTTACTTAACTGGCTAACTCCCGCAGTAATAGGATAGTTCTTTCGTTACAGCTCTACGCGTACGTCTATAGCGTGATGTCATTCAGCTTTTTCGTTTGATGTAAAAACATTACTGAAAAAAGTTTTGTCAAAAGCAGTACCTACACTACTTTCTGCGTGAAAAAGCAGAAAATATTATACTCATAATAGATAATATTGACATTGAATTTCAATTATAGGACTGAAACCAATAATGAACTGAGCCATTAAATATTAATGGTTTTCTTAGACTTTAGAAACACTTTGGTAAAATTATGTTGTCGTAAATGTAAGACAGGGGGAAAACTGTGCCACCGTGAATATCGTTAACGTTAAAATAATGTCTGCTCACATTATCTATACTTCGTTAAACAGGTAAATGTTTGTGACGCATATGAACCACTTAAACTGTATTGTTTCCGTCTTAAGACTGTTTTGGCCTTGTTAGAAACAGAACTCTTTGTTAAACTTTAAGCTCTGTGGTCTAAAAAATAAACATTTTGACGGGTGGATTTCTTTTTGTTTATGGTTGGTGTTGTTTTGGAATGACCAAAGAGGACATTAACACATTTTTTTTAATATAATATTTTTGGTATAAATTTACACATCAAACTAAACGTTTGGTTTGCAATACTGGTAAAAATTAAGCATAATATTAATATTGAAAAAATAAGAGAACCGGGAAAAGAAGGTCGTCAAAGTAAAAGTCAAATCATTTTATTCAAATAAACAATATAAAATATTTTTTAATTGAGAAGAATGTCAAACGTCGTTTTTGAGAATCCAAATCCAATCCTGTCCAAATTTTTGAGTTTATTTAAAATCCCATAGACCAAAGGACGTTCAGTTTTTCCTTAAATTGATAATTTACTGAGCAACTTTTTATTTTTTTTCTATCCTTTAACAAAAAACTACTTTTTAAAAACATCAGAACCTTCTTCATTGTTTCGAGACATTTATCCTCCTGTCAAAATCACTTTGAATTTCGAACCCGAACGAACCAATTACGTCCGTCCATGCATCATGCAAAATCGCACGAGGTGTTCATAACTCATTCAAATAAAGCAAGTCTGCTACAAGCCAACTTGCAGCCATTTTACACGGATTGCTGAAGTCCGAGCGACGGTGTCATAAAATATATTTCGGCTTGTTTTATTACTGGTAATTAGGTCATGCATTGGTGCAAGGGCGTTACTGAATAATATTTTGGTTTTGTACTAAACCAATGTCGTGAACCCAGTGTACGAATGGGACTTTATACTATTTTTTTTTTGGGGATGGGTAATCTTCAAATGACTTCTCCTGCCCCTACAGTCAGAGTTTTACTAACTAAAACAAAAACCCACTCTTGTTCCTTCGATTGCCCTTTATTGGCCGCGGTAACTATTAGAACTATTCCGCAACCCCGGTAGGCTTGTTCCGCAACCCCTGTTATTTCCAAAGATTATCTTAAACATAACAGACGTTGATAAAGGAATGTATTGAGAGGAAACTTATAATAATGAATGTAAGTTCGGAACCGCCAACCCACCTTGGACAAGCGTGGTGGTCATTGCTCGTGCCTTCTCTGTATGAGAAGAGGCTTTTGCTGTATAATGGGACTGTGATAGGCTGGTATTAGTGCCGAAAAAACATGCAACACGTGAAATGTAAAATTACTAACTCTAATGAAAAACCAACTAAATTTAATTTTGCATTAGTTTCCATTCAAAAACCGCGGTCATACATAAACCTAAATACCCACACATGCCTTGTTTTCATTCGGACACAGTCTGTTTGATCTAACTAACCGACGAGAAATGATATGTATCATTTAAACAATTTACACATTACATTACCTTACCTTACCATCGAATAATATTATGCTGTTGATTTACGGTTGAAGCCACAGAATAGATAAATTGCAGAAGCTCTAATAAAGGCACAAAAAATATCCTATAGTACATATATATCTCGCTGTTTACTATGATCAGAGCAAAGTGAGTGAAACTCTGCACAGTTGATGAGACATAGTATATAAACATATCGAAAATGCTTGCTCATCGTCATCTCCCTAGCCTATTCCCAACGATGGTGGAGTCGGCGTCCAGCCTAACCGGATTCAGCTGGATACCAGTGTTTTATGTGCAGCGACTGCCTATCAGACTTCCACAGCCCAGTTGCTGGTCGACTCTATACCCCTTAGTCGATAATGCTTGCTAACACTATTAAAGTTCATTTACATCAATGCCTTAGAGTTCGTTGAAATTTTGTTAAATAATAAATTACAAAAGTAGTCTAGTAATAACCCTGGCTCGTATGGTTTAAGTTTAGCACTGCAGTTTTTTTAATAGTGTTGCAATATAAAGTTTGAAGGATTGACTTATATACTGCATAGAATGGAAGGGTTAATTTTAACAGTAGTATTGAATCTGTAGTTGAAAATCATGATTGCGTTTTTCTTCTCTGATAGATACTGGCATATCCAGCTGAACTTTTTTCTGATTCTTTTAAAAGTTGCACTGACTCTTTTAGCACTACAAAATGTGCAGTAACTGGCAAAATATAAAAATGCATTTAATATATAAAAGAAAGACAGGATTTTTTCTAGATTGATCGAGGTTCGCCTTCTGTATCTCCATCATCCGTGTTTACTTAACAAGTTGGCCGCAAACGTTAAGACATAAACGACTATTATAAATTAGGAACAGATTTATGTGTTTGTATTGGACGCGACTACAGGGTTACGTGTTGCTCGTCTGATTTCTAACTATTTTGTTAATTAATAAATGTTTATTTATTTTTTTAGAACGTGGGAGAGTTTGATGATCAAAGTAATCCTAGGCGCCTAGCTTTTGACTGCGTCAGCTTTAGATTTTCTGCAGGCAATCTGGGTTAAGAATGATAGGATGGAAAAATATAGTTTACGTAGGTAGCCATAACAATAATTATATCATGCTATATATTTTCCTTTTTTGTATGTAAGTATATTGTTTTATTTGTTGTGCAATAAAAAATAAAGGAAAAAACCTAAATTGGGCCTGAGATCGAGTTGAATATGAACAATGCGTTGATGCAAAGTAAGGCAAGAATACAGTCCTATTTTACATTTTTTTTTCTAACTAAGGCATCTTGCAGTTCAGCTCGCTAAGGCTGTTTACTGCTTAACCGGACAATCCTGTGGCTGCCAAGAGTGACTCTAGGCCTCCAGCCAGGGCGTCCTATTTTACAAACTTGTGGCCAATTTTATTTTATATTAGTTTACGGCACTTTTTTTATTTTGATGAGTGGGAAATCATCCAATGACTGCTCCCGTGCTGGGTGCGGCGGGAGGGCGTGCCGGACTCTTACTGACTAAAACCCACTCATGTTCCTTCGATTGCCTTTTATGTTCCAGGGTCACGGTAACTATTATAAACATTCCGCAACCCCGGCAGGCGTTGGCCCTGTTGGGCCCCTTCCTGTGCTAACTCCTTCTCTTTAGTTTACGGCACTTCACATCGCTAAATCTTATCCTTTTCCCTACACTCAATAGGTTTAAAAGGGGGTACAATATACAGGTACAAGGAATTAATACATCGATACTATTATATTTGCAAATCCAAAATGCTATTTCTAATGCCATAAGTTATGGTGTTAATATGTAGTAAATAAATATTTACTTACAATACGATAGTAAATTCGTATCTTCATTCAATAAACTGCAAGCATTTATTTATTAGCATGATTTTGTATGAATAAACAGTTCACTCTGAAAGGGAGCCGCTGAAGAATTGACTGAATAATGTTTAGCTGATTCCAAATTCTGTACTAACAGAATTTAGTTCATCGATATCATAAGTATTAAGAGACAGGTTATAGTATTTGGCCTGTTTATCTTTGTGCTATTTAAGAGCTTAACAGGAGACGCTCTTTCAGTATAGATCGATACGTGAGAAACAAATATGCAATAGTTTTTTTTTGGTGAGTGTGAAATCATCAAATGACTGCTCCCGTCCTGGGTGCGGC
This sequence comes from Athetis lepigone, assembly GCA_033675125.1. Lineage (NCBI taxonomy): Eukaryota > Metazoa > Arthropoda > Insecta > Lepidoptera > Noctuidae > Athetis > Athetis lepigone. The sequence goes on along the minus strand of CM066229.1, from coordinate 3,620,945 downwards.
AGGAGGGCGTGTCAGACTTTTACTGACTGTTTATAATAGTTACCGTGACCCTAGAACATAAAGGGCAATCGAAGGAACATGAGTGGGTTTTAGTCAGTAAAAGTCTGACACGCCCTCCCGCCGCACCCAGGACGGGAGTAGCCATTTGATGATTTCCCGCTCCTCAAAAAAAAAAAGTTAATGATTCAGCGACGTGACTCACCTAAATGTAGGTTTATGTTTGCTTAAAACTAATACATCTTATACATTCTATAAAATGGGAAAGTTATTCATTTATTCATTCACGCACTAACTCACTCACTCATTAATTTTTCATCTCAGACAGAGTCGCGAGCAAAAGCCGATATAAAAACAATTACCATTCCCGCTAAAAATATTCCCATTCAATGGCGGAACTGGATTTTTCCCGCCGTTAATAGTTGTATACCACATGGCCTATATTGTTTATTTTTTACGACGGAAACAGGAATGAATGGCGCTGTCGTCATGTATAAGTTATTGTTCCTTTAACCCGGCGTCATGGGGGTTGGGTCTGTGCGACCCGTGACATTTTATTGCGCTTCTAGTTCGGTTATTATGCGTGCGACGTTGCTGTTCTTCTCAGTAGCTGGAGCTGTTGAGTTGTTCTGTGCGTCTCAAGCAACGTCTTAGTCGTGGCACAGCCGAAGCGGGAGTTACACGTGCACAAAATTGAAAAAGGTGTGTGAGACCCATCCCCGCAGTCGGTGTAACAATTTCGCGCCGTGTTGTATAGATAAGGTTTTACTTATTATCCGTGTTTTTTTCTTTTTATAGTTGATTTTTTGTTGTTTTTTACAAATGAATTTGCTGATGCATGGTTTAAAGTATTTTATTTCTATTTTTGTAGGTACTTAGTAAAAAATTGATCTTGAAGAGGGAGAACGACAGCGTATTCAGTTTTCAGACCAGGATTTGTGTGACGAAGAAGATCACTTGAGTGAGCGAAGTAACCCAAAAAAACCTAATGTTTGTAAACGGTGCCAAGTATGTTCAGCCAAAAAAGACCGTAAGACAAACTACACCTGCGAGAATTGCAACAAATATATTTGTGTAGAACATAGAGTACCTTTTTGTGCTGACTGTACCAAAGATATGAAGTGATTTTTGTTTTCCTCTTAAGTTAATTTAGTTCTCTACGAAAAAGTGCCATTAAAACATTAAAACTGATTTTAAATTAATAATATAATTAGATTTATACAGAACAGGAAAATTTTGTGGACATTTCTCGTCATTTTTTTAAAGATCTATTTATGTGATTAAAACATAAATATAATATGATATTTGTGTTTCATTTATTTACTTAGATACCTAAAAAACTAAACATGAATAATATTACCTTTATTATTTATACAGTATTGGAATAATTTGTATATTAATAAACGGGTCGGTGAGACCCACCCCAACGTTCGTGTAACACTTTTCCACCCCCATGACGCTGGGTTAATATTAATAATGGCGGTGATAGGTGTATAAATTAATAAAATTTTGAGAATTTCATTGGTATATTTTTACTAACATCATACGCTTCGGAATAAAAAATAATGTGGGTGAGAAATAAACTAACTATAGTGGTGCAGGTGCCATTTGCAATCCAAGATTTATCATAGATGCGTATGCGTAGTGTATGGGATCCTTCCAACCTCAAAGTTATTTATATATTTATTAAACTTTGTATTCGAACACCGTACAGAAAAAACTTTTGTATATTGTGACTTTTTACTCGTATATTTGGTAGGCTGTACTGTTAAAGGATTTCGTAGTCGATGCAATCACTTAAAGTATCGCATTTAAAATACGAATCATCGCTATAAAAATGTAAGATAAACACTAAAGCTTCATTCCTAAAGGAAATTCTCTTTCAACGAATTTCTCTAAAATTCGCAGAAGCGTAACCGAATAAATTCCACATTTTATGGCGAACACATACCTCGATAGTTTCGTTATGATTTGGAATAAAGTTTAAACTAGAGATGGTATAACTAGTAAAGTTTACTTTTCGTCCATTTTCGTAAACCCTACTATTCGAAAAAGAGCGCCGACTCCAATACTCTACTTGGCTACTTTAAATGTATTTTTCAATAAAATGAAAGAATGTCTTCATGTGATTGTTTTTATAATACCTATAATATTGTTGTTACCTATAATATTAGTAGCATAGGTATATTTTGAACCAAAATCTCTCTGCCGTAAATTGCAGCAAAATAAGCATGCGCGCATATTCTAGCGAATACGCGCGCATTCGTGCGGCTTCGCTTTAGTTGTAAAAAATTTGACGCTTCGACTCTGCGCTAGTATAAATTGACCCTTACTGGCCAGAAAAATGACGCTAGTTGCTGCAGAATACAGAGGATAGTCCCGAAACCGTGATACGCTTTAACCACACAGCTTACTGCTTACTCGGCCTCTTCACAACTGACTAATCGGCCAGAGTCAGAGTCGGCACATCTCTAGTATAAACTCATCATTATATTTTTTCAGTCTCAGTTTTCAATCAATCGAGCGTCCTTCATACTGAACCTACGTTCATAAATAATAAAATACCGTAAGCCAATTTCACCTGATGTTCTACACGAACAACAAACAGACATCGTTTATTTTTATATATATTGGAGTAGTTTATACAAAATGTTTGCCAAAACACTTGGCTGTCGGCCGATCACTGTTTCCCATCTATGTCTTGTTTTTAACGCTGGGAGATATTTGGAATCCAGTAATGTAAATACTGGGTTTAATTGACATTCTCAAGAAATATCTAGGATTTGTGGATTAGTTCAGTTCTGAGGCGTAAATATTGGACTTATGGCATTACTCTGAGCTTTTTTTGTTTGGCATGTTTAAGGCATGGATATTATGGGTGTATTTCGGATATGGATTCGGATATGAAGTCATTTCGTATTATACGACGCGGCGACGGTGAGGTATAAAAGATTGAACAAAAAAAAGAGAATAAAGCTTGTTGTTGTCAGCTCAGCCGGGTAAATAAAATCCGCGCCGCCGCAGAGATGCGTTATTATCGGTAGTATAGATAGCTAAATAGTAAGTCCATAATACTGTTTTTTGTATTTATTTACTGATAAAATCGCTGCTTTAACTGCGCTTTGTAGCAAAGCCTCAACAGCTGTCGTAATGTGTCATATTAAGTTTCGGATAATTTAGATAATAGAGGAGCCGTTACCTAAAATTGTCCGAAACTTTTATAAGTATTAAAATTGGTCACGGTTTCGGATATTTTTCGGATACCCGATAGTTTCGATAACGTCCCCATAAGATCTGGCTTAAGAGATTTGCAAATGTAATATACGGACTGTCTGTCGTGTCGTGTTTTGTCTAGTGCGCGATATAAATATTTTTTATTCGTAAGTTATTATCAATTTTTGTAAGAGAATATCTTACTATGCTGAAAGCGAGATGTGTTTTGTTTTTGTTTATTGTTTAGTCTGGAAACTACTTATTTTTTTTATTATTTTATTACGTAGCTTCTAAAGTATCAAATGATCAAGCCTGTTTCGTGTCCTTGTAAACGCGTAGGAAAGTAAACACACAAGTAAAGTTTTAGTCAGCGAAATCCAGGGATTTAGGCAACGTGATTTTTTTGCAGTGTTGTCTTCCTTCCCTGGCAACACTAATGACAGCCCACAAGCAAATTCAGTATTTTTATATAATATTAACCGGCGGGTTTTACCGGCACTTTTTACCGCTAAATAGTGTTCGACTAACTATAAATTGATGTTAATTTATAGTACCTAATACATGAAAGTTTACAAAGCTTACCCCTGGCTGTAGCAGAATATGTTCAATATTTACGCAAAACATTCTTCGAAGAAATAAAACCATAAGATCGCGGTTATTTTCGTATCTTCGATACGATGGAGCCCTTCACTGGTATACTGGTGTAATGGTCACGAACACTTGAATTTAGTATAGCAGAAAGCTTTTGCCTCATGCCGATTCTTAATGATACTATAACACTAAATAATTTATTGCATTTCTCAATGCTAAAGTTGTAAGTACTTATACAGTACATTTGAAAAAGGAACAATCGCGGACTCTATTGGGTACAGTAAAAAAAATATGAAGAGGCCTTAAACTTGCAATAAAAACCATAATATAGAAAGAAAATAACAATATCCATACTAATATTATAAATGAGAAAGTGTGTCTGTCTGTCTGTTTGTCTTTCTTTCACAGCAAAACGGAGCGACGGATTGACGTGATTTTTTAAGTGGAGATAGTTGAAGGGATGGCGAGTAACATAGGCTACTTTTTGTCTCTTTCTAACGCGAGCGAAGCCGCGGGCAGAAGCTAGTCTTTAAATATTTGAAAGTCTTTTCCCGCTAATCTATCCATATGACAGCTGTCACAATTTTGACAAGGTTTTTTTGAGCAGCGTAGCTAAAAATAGAACTGCTGCTTTTATTTATTTGTCAAACCATGGGGGTACCTAATATCCTTTAACTGGACTGCCCTGAATCAATGATGGTGAGAGGATCAAAAACAAATGTTTGTTGTATGGAAAATAATTCAATTACTCAACCAACAATGATAATTTAATTCCGATTTCTTAACGATATGTATATTATAACGACACAATAGAAAATTTACTCATTATAACGCCATAACACAATAATAGGAAACATACCATACTGATATCATGAGTACTATAGGTAGCTATTTTATTTCCTTGTAGTCGATGATAAACGGCTATTACGAAGCTGAAATATTTTTGTAATAGTTTAAAATGAATTGTGTTTTACGTGAAGCCACTGCCTATCAGACCTTCTTCACAATCCAGTTGTTACTGGGCGGCATCGACACGGTACCTCTCTTTAGGTTAGACTTTCAGAATTAATTTCAATCAAATTAATTTACCTTACTGGAAACTATATTTTCGAGCCGTTTGGGGTTGAAAGTGAAACCCTTGGGCCGTGGGGTCCGAGTGCCCACCTTATTTTTAAGGAGCTGTCAAAAAGTTGACTCTTCCCGTGACCTAAAGGCTGGCTTTTGTCTTGGCTAGAGGATTAGCATTGCCATCCAACGTGGCAAACTGGCAATGCTGCCAGCCTCTTAGGCACTTTACCGGTTGACAGCGATGCGGAGGAGTTTTTTGATGCCATTTTATTTTAATTATGGTGTTTTTTATTCCTTTTTTTAGTTAAGTAATTTATTTCGTAATATTGTAAATACTCCACTATGTATAAATACATATATTAGAACTAATAAACTAACTACGAACATTCCAATTTATCTTTTTAATTAAAGATTATCGAGTTAATCATCTAAATACTATATGTTTGCGGTTCCAGGCTATAAAGTGCAATGGTGAACCACATCAGGGCTTTAAATAGAAATCTACGTATGCAAGATATTAATGAGGATTGCGGATTACATATATTGTATTTGTTCTGGCGGTTTACAATAACAAAAGGATAACATAAGATCCATGTTACGGGAACGATGTTTTTACTTTATTTTGTTTTAAACCCGATTCAACCATAAATATGATGGCATTCCTTCATAATATGTTAATAGGCATTGCAAATGTCGGGGCTGGTTTTTTTACCACCTTTGTACTACAAAGGTTTGAATATTATTTATTGTGAGTAATTATGTTAAGGCTTTAATTGGCCCTTTTGTAAAATATTATGCTCTTAGTCCCTAGAATCAAAACACAAATGTTGGTGAAAAACAAAGTAAGAACAGAACAACATGATAAGTAACTCGTTTACTTAGCTCGTTTCATTACAACCTGCATAGAGTAGCCGTGACGTCACGCGTCGCATTCCTGTCATTCCCGGTTTGGTGCGAAAATACCACAGATTAAAATAGATTTTTTCTTTTTAACCAGCACAGGAAAGACCAATCAGCCGACAGCTGACTATAGGAATGTTAAAGCTGGCTGGCGGGAAAAAAATAGTACAATACCTGTCAAAGGTTCAGTGTTGCAATAAAACAAAATTCGCAGTCGATGTTTTCCACTGCGTACGTGTTGTGTAGTCTAGTAATGAAAATAAGCTTTACTCATAATAATAATAATAATAATTTTCCCGCAGGGCAGCTTGTGGCGAGCTGTCGGGCAGTAGCGACCCCGCGGACCTGACCTCCTGGGAGACCCTTTGGTCTTCATCTCTGGCTTGCCTTAACTGGCCGGCCAGAGTGAGCACTGACGAGGAATAAGGCTCCCACCTCACTCTTGCCTTCATTGGCTGGTTTGAGTGGAGAATCGCAAGAGGAAGGAAGTATTCCAGTAAGATGCTGGTAGGGATCTTGACCGTACTTCCGGGATTGTCCTGATAGCCGTGGAATACCTCTCCACTCCTCAAGCACCTCGATATATGTTGCCCCCTTGTCGCTACGTCACTATGTGCTAGCGGCCGTTTTCGGGGGCCCATTTACTGAGTGTGCAAGTCACCCCCTGCCTTTTAAACCATGTTTACAAGCATTGGCCAGGCAGAGGCCATAGCCATTCAATAGTCTAGGATAAATAATCCATCTTAGCAACCCAAACCCATAGCCCAATACCGTTTTTACTCCATGACCTGCAATAGACCACCACCATCCGGGGGTTGACCTTAGGTGCACTTGAGTGGTGCATATAGGGATAATCGCCGGTTGGTGCCTCACTTCATATTATAAAGCTTTATTTAAGGGGCCTCTGCGAGTTGGCTTCGGCCCCTCGTATGCCTTCCAAAGGTCCGGGACCCCAGGGTCCCGAGATACGAAAATGTATATAAAAATAATAATAATAATAAATTCTTTATTTCAGACCAGAGATCCATAAAAATGTGTTAGTAATTTCTTATCCTAATGTTAGTAGAAAAACAGTTCTTATTATTATTTTTCAATTATTGACATGGACATCAGGACGCACATGTCTACTTGCCCAGTGTCTAATAAACGGCCCATCAATTTTGTCTGCCAGTGTAGCTAGTATACTGTTAGGACTGTCCCTGAATCGCCGCATCATGGATGCGCATCGCTTGCGTATGATGGCATAGAAGTCATCTACTCTGGCCTCCGCAAACATGCCAGACGCGCTACACCACCGAGGCAGTCCCAACAGCATCCTCAGCGCATTATTATATTGAACGCGCAGAGCGTTGTAAGCCTTCTGCGTATACTTTACCCACAAGCTGCACGAGTAAAACGACTGGCAATATGCTCTAAATAAGGTCAGTTTTACTTGTTTGGTGCATCGAGCAAACCTGCGGGCAAGCATGTTACATCTGGCTGCCAACGCTCTGCGCTCCCTATCAATATCCTGATCATCATTCAGAGAATCCGTGACTACATGTCCAAGGTATTTAAATTGAGTGACAACTTTTAGAGGAGAATCTCGAAGCTTTACAGGTGGAATATAAGTAGGTGTATTATTTCGTACCTTAAACACAATTACTTCACTCTTAGTGGCGTTATACCTCAAGCCATGAGCCTCCGCATATCTCTCACAGACAGCCAGCAGTTTCCTGAGACCACAGATGGATGGGCTGAGCAGCACCATGTCATCGGCGTAACTGATATTGTTTACCATCTTACCATCTATTGAGCACCCAATCATGGTGCTGCTCAGCTCCCCCACCAACCGATCTATGTAAACATTAAACAGACTAGGTGAAGTTATGCCCCCCTGCCTCACACCACATTCCAGCCCATAGGGGTCAGATTTGGTATCCGCCCACTTAACATAATTTTTCTGGTTCGCATACCAATGTTGGAATACATTAATTAACTCAGCCGGTAAGTCTGTGTCATCCGACAACTTTTGCCACAAAATGTCATAATTTACCAGGTCAAAGGCTTTTGACAGATCAAGAAAACAACCATACACCGGTGTCCTCCTGTCCGTATAATACCGGACAGTCTGCTTGAGACACAGGATTGCACTTTCAGTGGACAGTCGGGGTCTGAAACCAAACTGCGCATCATTTAATTTGATGTGCCTATTTAGTTGCTTCTCAAGCAGACTATCCAGTACTTTGCCAATGACCGCCTATAATAATAAGACAACAAGGATGTATGATAAAAATACCTTTGGTACCGTTCTGTTTAGACTATGACGTCATTTGTTTGAATGTTACCCGTTTCTTGTTCTCTAGAGTTTCAAAAAGAATTGTTTTGGGACGTCATAAAATTATTACTTTTATTAATGGGAGATGAGTAACAAGATGACATTGACGTTTCTCTTAGATTTTTTAAATTAGGTGTTGTTTTCACTGGTCTCTTGAGTGTTGGTCTAGTGGTTAGTGACCCTGACTTAGTGATCTGACTGATCGTAGAGATCGCAAACGTATTCACGACGAATACGTTTTCCACTCAGGAAAAATCTTTGTTAGATGACCACGATTGTTTGAGTAATTATTAATATAAAATGTAACTATGTAATAATTTATAATATAAGTTACAGAAATAAAATAAGCTGTTTTCAACAGAAGGATAAAATAAAAGCCGCTTTGCAAACACGTAACTATCCTGATAGATAAGACAGACGGACAGACAAATTCACTGAACTGGTAGTTAGGTAAAACTTGCTGTTATCTAAAATGGGCTTACTGTGACATTGTGGTGATATCATCGCCAAATAGCTGCAGTTTGTAAGTTTACATAATCAGGCAACTGATAAGGCCTAGGTGATGGTTTTTAAAGTCAAGAAGTACCCAATAAATGATACTGAATACTGAACAAAAAACGACAAATTCTGCAGAATGTTCTCTAAACCTCATTAAGCATTGAAGAAAATTCTCTAGAATTTTAAGAAAGAATACGGAGGAGGAACACTGAATTGTATTTTTTTTCTAGTACCTACTTACTTATGTTTAATAAATTAAGAGCTATGTTTTTTTTTAGTGTTAAGTTAGTTTTAGTATTTTGTTTTAGTCCCGTAATGGGAATTATAATAATATGGTCGTAAGTGTGTCAGACTCTAACAGACACCTTGCCAGCGTTTGTGGTATTTTTTTATACCGGAGCTACCAGCAATTAAAATTTAGAAAGAAAATAATTTATTCGCGAAAATAAAACCTTCATTTAAAATATACAGAATTCCAACTACCAATATATTTTCGCAAAAACAAATTCAAAGTTTCTCTTGGCAGTACCAGCAAAGGCTAACGATGGCCTTCAGCAAATTATTATTCAAGATTCACAACAGATAGCCAAAACAGTCAGTTTAGCCAAGTTCAATGTAACGAAGTAAAAATATCCGCGAGATCAAAGTATGCGTCTTCTTTTGATGATAGAAACGTGAAATATAATGATGTGGCTTCTATTTGCGTAATTGAACTAATAATGCTGGGTCTATTTCTGAAGTTTGGTAGATGGTATTCATCCTCTGTAGAGGAAGACTAGTAGCTGGTATCAAGGGTGTCGCCAGCGGCTAAAAAGACTTAAGTTGATGCAAGAAAGATGAAGAAAAAGTATGATTTAGGTACAGCTAAACACACGTACAGTTAAACACGTGCAGTGTAAGTATTTTTCCACCCTTACGGCGACTGTAACAAGAGCAAAGTCCGGAGAAAAGTCAATAGAGATAGCAGAAAAAACATCAGTTTTCTGCTGTACCCGTAATGGGGACAGCAGGAATACACCAAGCTACACGAGCTTCCTTTGCTGATGATGATCAGTCACCAAATGACCCTAAAGGAAAACTCAAACATCTAGTAATAATGTGGAATATGGTTAATTTAAGGTTAAGAATCTAAAACCGAAATATGTCTGGAACCGCCAAATCGCGATTTACATACTTAGAGGGATCTAAGAAAAACGTAAAAAGGTTTTGCTTAACACTTGACTATCAAAATTAATTCACGTTTGTAAAACTTCGTGAAGAAACCCTAAAAAAGAAAAGATTATTTTCTAATTCGTAAAATTAAAACTGTTTTGACTTTGTGAAGTCAAGATGCTGTCCAAACAGCTGTCAAAAGTGGAAAAAATAAAACTTTGACTTTTATTTTCTTGAAAGCTTTCCTATGAGACCTTCAAGTTTCGCTTCACATAGCAAATTTCACGTTAAATCCAGTTTTATAACAATTCCTGTAAATAATGTAAAACTGGCACATTTTGCTTCAGCTTTCTGTCAAAAATATTGACATAAGGAAAAACAGCTAACAAAAAGTTTGACACTGACAGTTGACGTTATAATGACAAGTGATGTCTAATGAACGATCCGTTTGCAATTTCCGTATTTTCAGTAGATGCCGCAAATAACCGTAAACAGTGCCATGAATATTCCAGTAAATTCACCGCATACGCTAAATATACAGACCATACAGACTATAACACCTACGATTAAATGAAAATGACGTAATTTACCTACATGTATAATTAGATAGGACAATAATTAGAGTCTAAAGATCGAATTAATAATCGATCGATCGATTTAATTTGACTGAATATCTATATTCCTTAATGCAATAAGCAGGGTTGGGCTGGGCTGGGCGAGCCATCCTAGGTTGCAATGTTGCCATTTTTTTCAACACCAGTCCTATTGACAGTGATGAGGACGAGATCTTTGATGCCATAATCTGCCTCTCCGCTATTATATCTTTAATTATTTCAAGTATTATTTTAAGCATGTCACTCGAAAACAGTATATTTTTTGTAAGTAGATCAATTTAGTTAGAGATTACCCCTTACAAACAAACAAACTAACTCTACATCTCTGTAATCATAATATACATATTCAAAACATATCCAATAGTTTACTGGCTATTCATTTGATGCTTTATTTACAATCCAATTTTCTGGGATAGAAAGCCGAAAGTACGAATCCGGGATATATTTTACGCCCGAAAAAAAAAGGATGTTCGTTCAGGCCGTAAAAATTCTAGCAAATTCGAATTTCAACACATTCAAAATCTATTGAAAGTAGATTCTATATAATTATTGCAATTAAAGCTGGCTTTGTAATTGATTTAAGTTGTAAGTAGTTGTTACCTCATGAAAGCATAGATATTTTTATAAATATCGCAAATGTAAAACAGTACTAGTTGCTATTACCACTGTGTTTATTATCCATGTACATGTAGGCAAAAAGAAGGAAGAAAGTAGACAATAGCGGGCCATCCACTAACGTTCATTCCTGCCGGAATGTACAATCCTTACGGAATGAACGCCAGTGGATTTGCAAGAGCGAGAAAGAATAGCGGGCCATCCACTAACGTTCATTCCTTCAGGCTTGTCCCGTCGTTCAATCCGTACAGAAATGCGACGGGATAAAATAAAACCGTTGAAGCCACTAACTAAACCACAATCCTTCGTTCTTTCCCCTGGCTTTATCACGACACGCCAGTCCGGCAGGAAAAACAATCCTTCAGTGACCATCCACACGTTTGTGTACATTCCTGTCACTTTGCATCTTGTCAGCCATACCGAGGGATTGCGCGTGTGTGGATGGTGACAATCCTCCTATTTTATGAAGATTGTTGTCATTTGAAAGGAATGCTCGTCATTTTAAATAATCTTTATGGATTATTTTCATTTTGCAACAATTATGTTTATATTTATCTTTATGTTTATGTGAGTGTACCTATATGTATTTATATATATACTACTATATTATGTAAATATATATATTTAATTTTGGTATTATTTTTGTACCTTTGCATTTTGCATCTACCATGATTTGTCTCTGCATCACCCTGCATCAAAATGCCTTAGTGTACGAACTGAGTGAAGAGCGTTCAGCGGAGCGTTGAGCGGAGCGTGCAGCGTTGCGTGCAAGTTGTTCTCGCGCCACTAGGTCGCCACTCAAGACACCTACGTGTAAATGCATCTGTTTGATATGGACGCCGCACGCCCCGCCCTGCTAGACGCTCTATTTGAGCGGGCACTCAGGCCCTACACTTAGGCAGAACATATTTATATTTATAAATAGACACTAACTTGATCACAGCGCGCGTCGCGCCAGTAGCGACAGGACTGGTAGCGAGGTTTTATACCGTCGTTCTTTCTTGCTCTTGCAAATCCACTGGTGTTCATTCCGTAAGGATTGTCGCGACGGTACGGGTGGCGGGATTTTAATACCGTCATTCTTTCTTGCTCTTGCAAATCCACTGGTTTTCATTCCGTAAGGATTGTCGCGACGGGATGGATGGTGGGATTTTAATACCGTCATTCTTTCTCGTTGTTGCAAATCCACTAGCGTTCATTCTGTAAGGATTGTACATTCCGGCAGGAATGAACGTTAGTGGATGGCCCGCTAATGACGGTATTAAAATCCCACCACCCGTCCCGTCGCGACAATCCTTACGGAATGAACACCAGTGGATTTGCAAGAGCGAGAAAGAATGACGGTATTATAATCCCACCACCCGTACCGTCGCTACGGGCGCGACGCGCTCTGTGATCAAGTTAGAGTGTCTGTTTATTTGTCCGGCGTGATGAGCGCTCGTTTGTAATCATTTTGTGTTCGTATTCGTTCCGGAAGGACAAAATGCATTTCCAAGACATAGACACACAACACAATACGGTGTTATCAACTTGAGCAGTTCGTTAAAAGACGAGACATCGCCTCTTAAATATTTCTTAAAATCATCAGATTCGTCGCATGCCAGATTTTTTTAAAGTCCTATATTTCTACTTTTCTAATAACCACTTTTTCCCCACATCCTATGTCTTCATTTAGGTTTTTACTTGCAATAAAACTCAAAGCAACAGCAATCTCTTTCTTAAAGGTACACATGTTTATTTATTAAACCTCATGGACATAATGTGAAAAACACTGCCCACAGGCGGACTTAATGCCTAAGTGTAGGGCCTGAGTGCCCGCTCAAATCGAGCGTCCAGCAGGGCGGGGCGTGCGGCGTCCATATCAAACAGATGCATTAACACGTAGGTGTCCTAAGTGGCGACCTAGCGGCGCGAGAACAACTTCCACGCAACGCTGCACGCTCCGCTCAACGCTCTCCACTCAGTTCGTACACTCAGGCATTTTCTCCCAGTCTACCTTAGGGTGATGCATAGACAAATCATGGTAGATAAAAAATGCAAGGGTACAAAATAATACCAAAATTGAATATATGTATATATTTACATACTATAGTACTAAATACATATAGGTACACTCACATAAACATAAAGATAAATATATAAACATAATTGTTGCAAAATGAAAATAATCCATAAAGATTGTTTAAAATGACGAGCATTCCTTTCAAATGACAACAATCTTCATAAAATAGTAGGATTGTCACCATCCACACACGCGCAATCCCTCGGTATGACTGACAAGATGCAAAGTGACAGGAACAAAGTCACTGAAGGATTGTTTTTCCTGCCGGACTGGCGTGTCATGATAAAGCCAGGGGAAAGAACGAAGGATTGTGGTTTAGTTAGTGGCTTCAACGGTTTTATTTTATCCCGTCGCATTTCTGTACGGATTGAACGACGGGACAAGCCTGAAGGAATGAACGTTAGTGGATGGCCCGCTATTGCGGATGAAAAGGATAAAAATTATAAAGGACCAAAATATGGCGCCGCAAAGGCTATTAACCTTGACTCAGAAAACAAGTGTGTCTGTGAATGTTAGGCTATTTAAGGAGCAGTACTTACTCCGTAGGTTTATTCCCATGTTATTTATTATGAACATGGGGATAAATAACGAACTGAACCAGACTTGCTAGCGTAATGACGACAGTCAGTTTTATGTCTTGGGAATAGCAGTAGCGTCTCGATCAATTTTTGAAGCCAGTACGAAAAACGATAGCAGCTTGTTAGATTAACAGTACTTCATGAAAGATGAGAGTGACAATAAAGTGTAAAGTCTTGTAAAGTATTGAAGCCCTGGTTGACTGGGAGAGAATGCCTTAGGCATTAAGTCCGGCAATGTACATTTGTGCATAAAGAATGAATAAACAAAGAAACCCAAAGAATAAGTAATACAGAAAAAATAAATCTTCGACACTCCCACTTTATTATTAGAAATCAACATAATGACTCAGAAATATAAATTTTATTTTATCATAAACACGACAGTTGTAGCAAAGCAGGACTACACAACATCCAAAGAGTTACGTAATATAGAAAAGACACCACAATCCCAACTCCCAAGTCCCAACCCTTTTATACATAAAATGGTTTACCCTATCACAGTTAACCTTTCACTCTCTTAGACACGTCATCTTCATTAACTAAAGGTCAGGAAGGTGCAGTAAAAGCTTTTAGCCTGACACATCCAGAAGCTGTACGTCCTTGAGCTTAACCTCAGCACTATCTAGTCTAATGGAACGCCGAGCCAATACACATTTACTTAGCGTTGCTAGTTAACAATTGACAGTTAAGCTATGAAAATGGATTCAAAGATTAGAAATGGGAGGTAATAAGTACCATGGCGCGTAATAAGTGAAGACTGTTAAAATATGTGGGAGAAAAGGTTACATCGACAACCCAAAATAAATAGATATTACGATCCCAAATCCTTCAATCTGTTTCCATCAAACTTTACGATTCTTAAGATCTAAAGAATCTAAACATCGTAATTAAAATATCTGCAAGAATGTTTACTTTAATTGCAGCGCACAAATGGCTGCTGCTTTTATAGATCAATAAAATAATTATTAATTCTTCACATATCTTCGTTGGCAGTTTTGGCATAATGATCTAGATTCTAATATCTCGTTATAATTAAGCCGAATAAAATTATTATAGCAATTAATTAAACTGGAGCTCAAATGTGAACTGCATTAATATTATTTGTGTGTCATAACTATGTTTTCTTTCTATTCTTTTAACTCAAGCATTCTACTTTTATTTACGAATCCATCAAAGAAATGACCAATGCATTCACGTATGTACTACATTGTATAAAGAACCCATTACATTTATTCCAAGTGACATTTCCGTTCTATTTCCAGCCATTCCCACATTTACGTAACAACCCTGACGCATAGACAACTGTAGACCTTTCTGTAACCTCCTTGCAACCCCATTTGACTAATGAAATAAACATGCAGTGTGTGAAATTGATTTTAACAGTTGGTAACATTTGCTTATAAAATCGTCTTTTTCTTGACGTAAAGTACTTAATGCCATAATATAAATATTTGAGATGGATTTGTAATGAGTTCAAGGTGATGTAAACTTGATTTGTTTCGATTCATTTGAATTCTTAACAAAATTCTATGAATCATTAGTTTATACAAATTCTGTTTGCTTCCCTGTGGGAAGGTTGCGATAAGGAAAACTGAGTTTACCATAACATCGTCTAAGCATGGCCTTTTGAATGTGTGGCTGGTTGCAACTGCAGAGTGCTAGTGCAGTGTGGTACCGACATTATTGGTTTCTATGTATTTCTACGTATTTTGCGTACCAAACTAGACGGTAGTGTTTTACCCGGAAGCAATTTTACATACTCAGACTCTTGACCAGTAATTTATCAAAATTCCAAATTGAACTGTCCCAATCGAAATTTCGGCGTACAAGTCGCCTTGCATTGCGGGTGTTTGGGGGAACGATCAATTTCGTCCTCGTTTGCCCTAATCCCATATACTAAAAATCTGCAAAATTAATGTTTGTTAGACATTTGCTTTTGTCCGTAGCGTGATTGGTATTATTCCGATCTGTCACCCTACTTTGTCCCCCATAGGGTGACAGATAGATAAAAAAGTTTGATCTGTCCCCCAGTTAGCAATGAGTGCCTAGTACTTTCGTTTTCTTAAGTTTTCAATCTTTAATTGAATTTAGAATTAATGTTTTAAATTCTGTGGGGGACAAACAGGAATAAAAAGTTTCATCTGTCCCCATATCAGTGATAGGGAGACAGATGAAACTGTTAAGGAGTGAACAAAGTTCGATCTGTCCCCTCATTGCTAACTGGGGGACAGATCAAACTTTTTTTCCTATCTGTCACCCTATGGGGGGACAAAGCGGGGTGACAGATCGGAGTAATCCCGTGATTGTAAGTTATTGCGGATGCATACAGCTTTGGGATAGAATCTGGCTCCGCACCAAAATTTATTAAATCTGTTTGTCGATCCAGACATAAATGCGAAATAGAAAGACAGAAAGTTACTTTTGCATTTTTTTAATATTCTATGGATGGACATTTATTAAGCCTAAGCCAATACGTTGATAGAATCAGCCCACGAAAGACGATACGACAAACATTAAATGTCAAAGAGTCGTGGCGCCATTTCTAAGGGTTGCTAGATAGAAATAAGTCACCGCTTCTAGGTCAAAGGCCAGAACTGAAGGCTAGCCACTAGTTATCAGAATAAATCACTGTCTGTCCGGTTTATGTCCCAGCTTTTTATATTAGTAGGTTAATCTGAGCCACTTGAAATTCAACTTCTAGTTTAACAAAAAGAATTGTTCAAATACATTATTAAGTTTCTATTTGCACAAACTCCTGCATCTCTTCCCCTATAAGAGGCCATCATCAACATCACTACATAGTAGTGGAAAAAAGTCGCTTCAGCAGTGCGTTTCCGTAAGAAATCGCGTGCGAATACGATTTCGATCTCATTCCCTAACTCACCTGAAGTGAAAACTATTTGGTAAGTATTCAATGTCAAATTAGACAACTTTTCACAAAAAATAGTTAGTTCCCTTCACCTACGTTCTCATTGAGTGGCGCTAGCGTAGTTTTAATTGGGTTACAGAATACCTAATACAGTTTTCACCGCGGAATCAGAAGTGAGTACTGAAGTGAGATCTTACAGAATAGCACTGCAACTTTGTGTCCCTATTTATGATTACGTCTTTACAAGTACGCAACGGATTCTGATGCGGTTTTAAATAGGTAGAGCGACTCAAGTGTAAGATGTAAAACATGGTTGTCTATTGTTTGCCCGAAGATTATATGCCATAATCATCATTTTCCCGAATTTCATTTACCCGAATTTCATTTGCCCGAATGTTTCATTTGCCCTAAAAGACATATGACATACTTTTAATTGCCCGAATTTTAGATACCATAAGATACGAATGCCATAAGTATTGTTTGCCATAATTTTATGTGCCATAATAATTATTAGACATAATATTTAAATGGCATAATATTTAAATGGCATAACAAGTATTAGACAAATATTTAAGCCCCGTAATGGTTTTTTTTTCTGTGCATGGTTGATGGTGGGCTAGGTCGACGGAGCCCCGCTTCGCGGGACTCCTACTTCTGTGTGGTTTATAAAAAAATAACCACGAAGGGGATGGCGGGGTCTATTCGCTCGCTTCGCTCGCTCACACGACCCCGCCATCCCCTTCTAACCTAACCTGTCCGAGTCGGGGTGCCCTAAAGTCCCAATTGCATCCAATTTCTCTTGATATAAACAACCGTTATACACCCGATGTCGATGGCAAATTATGTTATGGCATATCATAATTATGGCATGTGATAATTAGGACATGTGATAATTATGGCTTACAATGATTATGGCAAATGATGTTATGGTAAGTGACTTTATGGGAAACAATGATTCTGGCACGTGACTATTATGGCAAATGAGAGTAGGGCAAATGAGTATTATGTCGTATGATATTATGGCTGTTGACTATTATGGCAAATGAAATTAGGGCAAATAAAATTCGGGTAAACGGCGGTATACCGTAAAACATGCACATTATGGAAGAGAAAAGCAGAGATTTTCAAAATTCTGTGACACCCGTGTGAAGCTGGGGCGGGTTGCTGTTTCTTTTTTCTTTTCTTTTTTTTTTCTATAAAAATCTATTCTATAAAAATCGCTAATCAGACTAATTCATCGATGGATTCTATTAAATATATCTTGGGTAAGAGCTAATTGAACTTGAGGATGTCGTGTCAATCTCAACAGTCAGTCGATCTGTTATGAATCTACCTCAGAGAATTTGGGCTCTTATGTCCCTAGGACATTTACAGCTCAATACATTTTAATCGTTTGTACTTTAGAGGTATGATAAACAGAGTGTAAAGTTCCTCATCGTCTATTGAAAAGGGAGAATCATCAGATCCAATTTGGGTATACAAACCTCGAAATGAGGTGTATACCCTAGGATTGCAGCTCAACACATTAAAATAGTTTGTAATAAAAAAAGGAACATAGACTATAGCGTTTTATTGAAGAAGTTCCGGACAAAAACTATTTCATGTTATCTACATGAATGCATGGTAAAAACTCGGGTAAAACCAAGAGGAAAGCTAAAACAGACACCGGCTGTTTCACCCTATCAGCTCCTAAATGCAACGGCGCTCATTAGGTCCCCCATAACGCGTTACGACCGACTCATCCCGACTAACACGCCTTTATTGCCCGCAAAACCGTTTTACAGCCAGTTTGATACCGATAAAATTAGCAAAACACATAAAAATAGGATAATTAAACATTATAAACGGTTTTACGATTTGATAAACATGTATGATCGTTTATTGTATTAGTTCAAAGTAAATGGCAGTGATTGAAATTATTTGTATGATTAATTTAATGGTGATGTAATATCGGGGAAAGATTGATTGTAAGTTGTACCGATATGATTAATGTTTTTTAAATAGATTGCTTCGGGTGTTCCTGGCATTTCAATGGCAGTTGTAGCGTCAAGAATTTGGATAAACAGATGCATCTAGATAGAACAATCTATTGCAATTCTATAGATCTTAGACAAAAGCGATAAAATCATGAATCGAATTATGTATTTGCTGAAAACTTTCAAAACTTTCTTTCTTTCGTTTTAATTTAATAGTTACCGTGACCCCGGAACATAAAGGGCAACCGACGAAACATGAGTGGGATTTAGTCAGTAAAAGTGTGACACGCCCTCTCGCCGCACCCAGGACGGGAGCAGTGATTTGATGATTTCCCACTCCCCAAAAAAAAAACTTTAATTTAAATATTGTAAGCTCATCAATAGAACAATTTTGCAAAAACATTATTGGAAAGAAAGTGAGAGGATTTTTTTACACCATCTTCCCCAAGAAGATTCACCAACTTTTTGGCAAAAGGCAACAAGCTTCAACATTCTAACTCAGACTCCTTAACAACTTAAGGATTTCATTGACTTTCAAACAACTGTACAGTTGTGGGTGCGAATCCAGGCAAAGTACCAATATGAAGTTTTTAATTCATATTGGTACTTTGCCTGGATTCACTTTTTCAAAGTTTATGTTGTACCTCACAGATATCGGTGAAGGAAAACATCGTGAGGAAATCTGGACTTGTTATGGATATAGGTCTGAACCTTCTCTGTATAACGGTCGCCTGGAGGACATGGTCGAGCACACGGTAGAGGTGTGCCGCGCATGGGCGGAGCATCGACGTGTCCTCGTAGAGGCGATCGGCGGCGGTGACCTCTCGCGCCCGGCGCTGGTTCAGGCCATGCTTCGGGGCGAGACGGAATGGGATGCCGTCGCCTCCTTCTGCGAAGCAGTTATGCTAGTGAAGGAAGCGGCGGCGCGCGAGAGGCAACGACGAGCCTCTCGCCCCGGACTAAGACCCAGGCGAAGACGTCGAGAGTCGCAAGACGACTACCGGCCACCGTAGGCGCGGTTCTGCGGATGGCGAGCGATGGGTAGCTCGCCGCCCGGCTAGGACCAGGACCGCGTAGACGGCGCGTTTTGTTTCACGCGCGCCTCAAAGAGAAGGAGTCAGCACAGGAAGGGGCCCAATAGGGCCAACGCCTGCCGGGGTTGCGGAATGTTATGTTTATAACAGTTACCGTGACCCTGGAACATAAAGGGCAATCGAAAGAACATGAGTGGGTTTTAGTCAGTAAGAGTCTGACACGCCCTCCCGCCGCACCCAGGACGGGAGCAGTCATTGGATGATTTCCCACTCACCAAAAAAAAAAAAATAAAAAAAAAAACCTTCTCTGTATTAGAAGAAGCCTTTGCCCTGCAGTGGGACAGTAATAGGCTGGTATTATTATTATTGACAGAAAGTGGCATCTAATTCTACATAGATTCGGTACTGAAATTAGTCAAATAACTAAGTTGCAATCAAAAAAACATGTTTCTTTCACGACTCGATCTTACATGAGTCACAGTTTGAGCAATGTTCAATGCCATTACTTCACTTTTTTACAGTATACAAGATTTATTTCCCTATTAAATCCGTTTCGGAACAGTGCTATTGAAAGTACCAATAAAATTAAAACTAATTCTTCTGTTCGGCGGTCGTAAACACTTTGGTATTTATTGTAAAGAGACTTGGTCATGGCTTTAAATTACTTGCGTGTATTTTTGGCCACATTTTTGGCATACTGAGGTTTTTGTACTGGTATAATTTTCTGTACTCTTGAAACTAAACCATGTTAAGAACGCTTTTTATTCAGATTCGTGAGTGTAATTTTCTTCAGTCCAATCAAAATAAAAACGAAATAGAAGAGGGTTAAACAGCATTCTATTTGCTACACACCCTAGGGAGACGCAAAAAAGTAAAGATATATAATGAGAAAGCTTTGTGCCCTTTTACACGCTTGAAGGAGTATGAGACTTGTTCAAAGATAATATGGAAAACTAGTGCAAATCAAGCTGAAATCTCTGCAAAGTATAAAACAAAGTCGCTTTCCGCTCTCTGTCTGTACATATTTAAAGCTACGCAACGGAGTTTGATGCGGATTTTTGGCTAGTTTAATACTAAAGTTACATAGGATTTTTTTTTTGGGGAGTGGGAAATCATCAAATGACTGCTCCCGTCCTGGGTGCGGCGGGACGTGTCTGACTTTTACTGACTAAAACCCACTTATGTTCCTTCGGTTGCCCTTTATGTTCCGGGGTCACGGTAACTATTATAAATATTCCGCCACCCCGGTACATAGGCTAATATGATGATGATGTTAAAAATTATAATAACGCAAACATGGTCGAAGTTACCATTGATTGAGGGATCACCAATTTAGATAAAAGTGTACAAGATTCTTAAGAGCTGTCGGAATTTTTTGTCTATCGTTAGAAAAACATGTTTATTACCATGCTTTTTGAATACTAGACTTGAAATAGACGAGAACAATGCTAGATTCTTTGATTAAATATTCACATAAAAACATTTTAACATAAACACTGACAAGGCATACATGAATTGTAAAATAACTTAGCAGGTGTTTTAAAATTCAGGAATATTTTATTTTGTTGTGAAGACTTACATTGCTATTCGAAACTGATTGCCGAATTCATTTTTTTTTTGTGTGAACCTGTAAATAAAGCCACGAAGGAGTTGGCTGGCTGGTTTCTGGCATAATGGAACAAGGGATCATGGAATCGTGATAGAAGGGGTAGAAGGAGATTTTTGTCCAGCACGTTTAGACATGGAACGGAATGAATGGACTGGGGAACGATACGAGATGACAAATTATTTAGCGTGAGCTTATGTCAATTCCGTACATTGAACAATCTAATTCTAACATCTATTCTACAATGCCACGTGTCTAGAGGTGCAGACTGATATAAAAAAACAACCGGCCAAGTGCGAGTCCGACTCGCACACGAAGGGTTCTGTACTATTCATCTATAATAGACAAGTTTCTACCTGTTTATTAAGATCGAGTAAAAATTGCTTGAAAATCACGTTTGTTGTATGGGAACCTCCTTTAATATTTACTTTATTGTTATTTATTTTGAAAGGTAATATACAAGTAAATATTCTGTGAAAATTTGAAGCGTCTACCTGTTACCGTTTTTATATTGAGCAAATACATACGAAAAAAACACTTTTATGTATGGGGACCCCCCTTAATATTTTATTTTTGTTAATTTTTAGTATTTGTTGTTATAGCGGCAACGGAAAGACATCATTTGTGAAAATTTCAGCTTTATAGCTATCTAGCTAGACAGACAGACAGCGGAGACTTAGTAATAGGGTACCCTTTGGGTACGGAACCCTAAAAACTAATTAAAATTGAATACTCAAAAATCTGTGTGTAATATGTTTGTGAGTGGATAGTTGGTTCACATACAATGCGAATGGATAGTAATAAGTTGGATGAGTAGACAGGAGGGGATTATTTAGCGCAAAAACGACTAAAAAGATCGATGAAACTATGCAGTAATAAATACAGCTATACATTAGAAAATCGCTTTTTCTATCAATACTGTAATACCATCATACTCAAAAGTTTATTTTGTTTGTTTAGTTAAACGTGCAAATCTCTGGATCTAGTCGAACTGGAAAAAATCCAGATTCATGAGTCACATCGGTGAACATCACGGTTCGTCCCACGGGAGCACAGCAGTAACCAAATATCTCATTTAGTAGGCGTGAAACTCAGTCAGTGTAGACTACAATCAGTTACTAAAATCTATCGCCATTTTGTGTATAAACGTACTGATTGTGAATATTTTTCCTTCCTTCTAGTTGAGTAGTAGTCCTATTAGTAAACTAAAATAATACAATTGGGTATACCCATAACATATTATTTAAATGCGTTACATTCAGCGCACGTACACTTCCATAATCCATACTAATATTATAAATGGGAAAGTGTGTCTGTCTGTGTGTCTGTTTGTCTTTCTTTCACGGCAAAACGGAGCGATGAATTGACGTGATTTTTTGAGTGAAGATAGTTGAAGGGATGGAGAGTAACATAGGCTACTTTTTGTCTCTTTCTAACGCGAGCGAAGCCGCGGGCAAAAGCTAGTACTACCTAATTTAAATCACCCTTGTAAGGACTCGCCAAGACATACATTAGCAGCTCTTGACAGTCAACACAAAATAATTACTGACAAAGGAAATTGTTACTTTTATTTATTGTGGTTATTAAGAGTTCCTTCTCATATATGTAGAATATAGAATGGCCAATCCATACTAATATTACAAATGCGAAAGTAGCTCTGACGGTCTGTCTCTTCTTCTCGCCTAAGCCACTGAACTGATTTGAATGAAATTCGGTACAGATATAGTCTGGGACCCGAGAAAGGACATAGACAGTTTTCATCCCGGAAATTCCCCGGGAACGGGAACTTATTCCACAATCACCAGCGATACCGGAGGCATCGTGAATGTGTTACCATTTCAGACACAAAGTGCAGTTTTACCTAACTATTTATACTGCCCTTCAAAAAACACAGTAACGACCAGTAAGACCCCGATGAGCTCTTTACAAAGAAATACATAACTGAGATTACTTAGTATATAGGTATAATAGATGTGTCTTCATTACTTTGCAGGCATCAAATTGATTAGAACACTTTAATTTCTGAGTTCAAAAGGCCAATCCTTGTAATTAAAACATAAGGGGCATTTAAGTATACGTCGATTAGCATAATCTTTGGGTAAGCTTCTTTTCGTTTTTGTCTTGCCATCATGGTTTGAGTTGTGTCACAATGACAGTAATATTATTTCGATGAAGCACTTGTTAAAGAATATTTATTTTAGCGGCCATAAAAACGTTTTGCATTCTCATTTCTCGTTTTAAAAATGTAAGAATTTAAGTTAGTGATATTTTTGACAGATATTACTGAGATTTTTATGCAAACGCACCTTACCTATCGAAACGAGATAAGTAACCTGATGAACTCGGATTGATCTTATTGACAAAAGATTTGACCGTGTTTCGTCTAAGTAGAATTCCTCTGTTATGCATACCAACTACCAATTATTCAATGACAATTGCTGCTATAAAAAGGCCACGCTAAGCCCACCAGATAAAGGGTTCTACAGTTCTAGACTGGTTCTGTTCAAGACCATACAGTTTTAGACACATTCATCACAAACTAGCACTCAGGTGGGCTTGGGAATCTGCCACCAATATCCATAGAGCACTCGGTCCATCAACATATAAGCACCATTATAACACTACAAGCAGTAAATCTCCCCAGTAATATACGAATGTTGTTTTGGCTACGTTTTGAGCGTTCATCAATTTGAATGGCCGCCCGTCAGTGACTAAAGGCCCTTAAATTGGAATGACTTGCTAATTCTGAGAGACTATGAATTTACCGCGTGAAAAGGTTTATGTGCGGTTAGTTTTGGCTGGGGATGTTGGTAAATGGCGAAGACATCTTGTTTTAGAAGCACAGTCATGGAATTAAGAAGCACCCTGCACCTAGAAACAGTATTTCTAAAAGTTAGTAACAGTGGAAATCCGAATAAATGTTTCATCTATCTCAGCTTCCACAAAGAAATGAATTAGAAAAGAAGAGCAAGAAGTAAGTAAGAACAAAAGTATGGTATTCATTTCTTGCCATATCAAGCAGAAGAAGAAACATAGCTGGGCCTACGACTTTAAAAGATTATCCATCGTGGTTGAAGACCACAGAGTTCCGGCGGAAGAAATCGTTAGGATAACTGCAAAAAACCAGTCCAGTCTTATTTCATATTGTCCATTTTAAAGGCCTAATAAACCACAATTATGGACGAAAATCGTTTATCTACAGGCGACAGGAACTGCCGATTAAAACTGCGTATCCTGACCGTACCGCGTGGGTGCACTGCCCAATTTGATGAGTCTGATACACGACAAAATTATCATGTAAACATAATAATTAAATCGTAACGAAGTAAAGTATGTTGAAAAACAGGGTGGAAAGTTCCAAATACTCAATTGAAAAGGAAGAAACCTCTGATCAGAGTCTGAGAAAGTGTTGTGTCTGGTAGGCTAGAAGACACAACACTTGTTGAAAACAATCATCAGGCGAGGCCGCCTGGTGATTGCTTTCAGATTTGGTGATGTAGCGTCAAACACTAGGTACTGATAGACTATGATCGGAAAATGTCTGTTCGGCGACAAATGTTGCCACGCCAATAACAGCTAAATATCATAATAGGGATGACGACAACAATAAAAAAATGGCATTCTGTTTAGTCCGTCTGATACATCGGCCAAAAATACGGGACACGTATTTATTGCTTGATCAAATTTATAAAAAAAAATACAAAGATAAAAAGCAACAAAGTTCCGGAGTGGATTTTATTTATTTATCATTCTTCGTTTACAAAATTTTTTGATAATCTATCTGACGGACTAATTACTTTTTTTTTGTCGTCTCTCCTATTATTTGCAGTGGGAGATGAGCAATGTTGCGTGTTTCTAATTACGATTAAGTCTACGTGAGCGAAGCCGCGGACTTAACTAGCTAAATATTAACACGGGAAAGTGTTTTGTTGATATTATTGGCTCGTTATGTTTACGTTGACGGTTATTACAAGATGAGTCAAGATTTAGACTACATTGTATCAAAACGGCTTTAAACTGCTTCCGTTCAACGATTTATTAGACAAAAATTGAAAATTTACGCCACGTCTGTCGTTGAGAAATCGTTTCCCATGTCTCAATCCAAGTTTTTAACGAACAAAAACAACACGGTGCGTCGAAAAAAAGTGGAAAAAAAAAATCCAAGTTCTGGTTTGTCTCCTGAAAGGCTAAAAACAGTGGCGTAATAAAATAACGGACGAAATGCTTCTGGGCTCCGGCAAAGGAGGACCGTGGCTCGTGTGATGATGGACACATCATGGAAACTACGCGTTTTATTGCCACCCTCATTACATAAGGTTTGATAAAAACGCAAGTGAATGACCACTGGTTTAGCCCTGGAATTAATTTGAAATAATCCTTTAACATCTTTTATACCCCAAGCAGATAGAGCAACGATCTGCGAAGGGCAGGCAGCCAGGCAGCAACTGGATGTAGACGAAGATCTGACTAAGTGGCACATCTTTGGAGATGCCTTTATCCAACAGTGGGCAGACGCAGGCAGGATGATGATGAATAAGATTAGTCTGACTCTTAAGCACCCAGCAGATGTAGTCAAAGATACTACTATCCGCAATGGAACTGGGAAGAACTCTAAACATAATACTCACCTAATAACCATATCCAGAACATCTTCCTTTTCAAACACCTTGCAGTACAGGTGCAGAATCTTCAGGCAAGTGTACTGCAAGCCAGTCCAGTTGACATCAGCCGACTTCAGAGCTTCGTCCCAGGGGCAGTTCTCGTGTCTCGACAGGCACAGCATGCCGTCTACCGTGGTCTCCGTAGGAGGCATTTAACTTAGGATCTTTGGTCCACTTTGGCTTTGTTTTTGTTATCACAGTTTTTCGATGTAAGTTTTATCATCGGCTGTTGGTTATGAAGAATGATGGCAATGAAGACTGACTTGGTTTAGAGGTTTCGTTAGGTACTATAATGTTGGTTGAAGGGTAAGTGATTTTAATGGTGGAACATCGTGGGATGATAGCTGACTTACAACTCACTTCATCTTCAATCACCGAAAGAGATTCACTTATACAGAATAGATCAACAGATCGTGAGTTTGAAATTGGTTTGCATGCGTGATAGCTAGAAATAATAACAATGCTGCTATTGTTGTTTTCAATTGATTTTATTGCTTCATATTGAGGTATTGCATTATGGAAACTGTTAGCTGAATCCTTTTATTATTATACCTAAATGCGAAATTAATGCTATACAGCATTGTTTTCGCAGTTGGTCAGTTTTCTTGTTACAGTTTCATGTCTAATCAATAAATGAACCATTTTTACAGAGTTGGCTTCAACCCTCTGGAATTACAGACTCTTTTACGAACATTCATGCGAACGCAGTTTCGGGTAAAAGCTAGACTGAAATATTACGGAAAATCATTAAAATGGGATTATCCTATAATGGGTTACTAAAATTAGACTCATTGTACATAGAATATACGGATAAAGCTGTTCGTTATGTTTATCGCAATAAAGGGTTTTATTGGTCTTAGACCGAGCATACTCTCGGCTCCCTCACCTTTTATTGTGCAAGGAATGGCCGCTTAGTCAGCGAGGAAACGTTTAACATAGGTACCTAGGCGCAATATCCTGAGTTTTACTCCTGGGAACGTTTTATTCTTTATGTTCACAAGGCATTGTAGCAATCTTAAGAGAGTAATAAATAGACTTAAAAGTCTTAAATAACCGTCAAAACAAAAGCATTCTTAATTTGAAATTATAAATCAACAGGACATTCTATTCCATATTGCTTCTCAAATTCAAATCTGTTCCTATTCGATTTTCAAAACCAATCACTTAGCAGCCGGTCGCTCGAACGCCTACGCAGGCAAAGAAAGTATCAGTTACAATCTGTCAAAACATGTAACAAAAAAAAAAACAAGTGTCCGTGATTTTATTATGTTGCAAAAAAGGACATTGACTTTCAAATCCGTTAATCTGAGAACTAAAGAAACAATACATGGACGGAAGTTTACACGTAGCTCGGTAATTTATTTCAAGAGATAAAGCGTGGGAGATACTCTATTACGTAGTTACGATAATATACATCGAGGTAAAAGACGAATAGGCGATGAGTTCACCTCTATTTATCAAGTATCTACTACCACTACTCTACGTCATTCGAGATTTCCCATAGGCATAATCTGCTCTCTTGAGAAGGGTAATAACATACTTTCTACCACTCGACTGAGTAAATTGGCGCAGATTTACGTTAAGTAGGTCCCAGGGGGCTGCCTATATCTTTTTAAGATGAAGATGATGGAAAGCATCTCATCGTCCATTGGAAAGGGATGATCAACCGACAAAATGGTTTTGTATTTGGTCGACAGGTCGACTACTGCCCGGCTGTTGTGGTCGGAATTTTAAGCATCAGTTGTAGTTTGGATGAGCTGAAATTTTGTTGATGCTTGTAACTTGTGGATAATGTACCTAAGACCTCAAACTGGCAATATTAATTCACTGTCACATTAAATTATCGGTTAGTCTCCTTTACCGTGTTGTGTTTTATTTTATCCCGAAACTCGCAGAAAAATCTTAAATTAAATAGCAAATGCGATGCGGCTAAGAAATATTTCTTTCACCGTCACACGACTATCAAACTACGGTGAAAGAAAGAGATGAAGAATAGATAAGCCATAGTACCTACGTGCTATGTATATTTATCTTGGTTACAACTCTCATTGTTCACCTAGTGGACAATGCGGTAATAACAAATTACGTATTACAATGTTTCATAATATCTTGAACCGCAATTTGTGCGAAAAGATAAGATGTTCAGGCATGCATTACATTCCTGCCTTAATCTTTAATGGATGGCTTTTATGCTAAGACGAAATTAAACAGACGTGATTGCAATATGTTGGAGCACAAAAGCTTTTAGTTGCTATTTTCGAAATAGGTGAATTTTGACTAGAGATTCCATTTTAGGGTTAGTATAGCCAAGTCACTCGCAATTGAGTGAGGTCTTATTTTGCAGTGTACTATACTTTTAATAGGAATTAGTAAATTAGTAAATTATAAAAGAATTTTAAATCTAAAATTAAAACGTTTGTCCTTGTTTCCTAAAAGGCTGCATAAATTAGCATTTATGACACAATGTCACACGATCGTAACTTGCGACACAGTGGTACGTTTAACATAATTGGTTGGACCATACCTAAATGAGTGTTTTGAGTGAGGGGAAACTGTAGCCCAAACAATAAAAAAATCTCTTCTAAAAACATCATAGATAACAGAACATTCTTGATCAAGACAATTTTGTTTTTGTTATTTCTTATAGACAAACTTTTATCGTATTCGTATTGTACTTACCTAGACTTTTCCCTCAGGAAAATTACCCTTCAGGCAATTAATAATAAGATGCTTAAGTAATTCAAATGATAACAGTCACATGTGTTTGTCCTACATTGTCCAGTTAGGCAGTTACACAACAATTAGTGAAACAAATAAAGGAAGCGGTGCAACAAGGCCCGGCCGCTGCCCGCGACCTCTGTCGTCGGAAGTTCTAATTTAAACAATTCACCGTTGATGTCCATTGTCTCAGCACTCTCGAACAATGTGTACGCTTAACTTTGACGCAATTTCATTGGTTGGTCTTATGGATCGTAAACATTAATTAGTTTGGAATGTGAGAACATTAAACTTGAAGATTTTTGAAGATGTTTAGAATTGTAAAGTAGCGTTGCTATGCTCCGGTGACAAAAACATTATACTTATCATCGTTGTCTCTGGTATGACACGTTTTTACCAGACCTCTGGTAAAGCCTATATGGGTTGGTTAACAGCAGATGGACTTAGGATGTTTGCCCTGCCAAGTATGTAAAAAAATAACCTGTTCCGTGGTAAACCTGCATAGGCTCCTGTAGGTACAGTATGCGAGATATTAAAAGACTTCAAAATGTGCTACGTTGGTTAGTAGGCAAAAGTAGGTTCAATTGCAAGGATTATTAAATTGATAGAAAGTTGGACTATTATTGATTGATTTTTGCAGACAATACTCAAAACCAAGTTGATTTAAATACACAAGCAAAAACTTGGCTTACACTTAGTATAGTTCCCACGTCGAAGCAACCTAAGAATATAGATTAATAAGGTCACAAAGCTTAGACTGGGCACAAAAACTAAGACATGCTAGACACTAGACAGTAATTTGTTGACATGTCAACGGGCTAATCTTTTTGTATAATATAATCGGTTGACAGGCGCATAGGTTTGCTACTTAAGAATTAATGAGGACCTTATAAGGAGTCTAATTAGACTCTATGAACCAGTTTATGTTTTGTTAACGTTTGTTACGAACGTGACTTGAGTTCTAAATTAATTAAGCATGTTTTAAACTATTGCTACGTAAATTTTTTGCTTGAGTTAACCTTATTATCTGTCTGACTTTACATAGGTAATTGTTTAATGTAGAGTTCAGTCCTTAAACTATAATATAAAGTATATTATCTAGCGGTAAATTCTCGTAACTTTTAGAAAAGTTTTTATTGTAATGTGTCTGAAATTGTCTTATCTTAATTTAAATATTGATTGAAATTAAAGAACATCATTTATTTTTGGGCACCTGTCCTGTTGACAGTGATGTGGAGGAGTTTTTGATGCTCTGTGAGCTCTTCTTGTTATAACTTGTATATATTTATTTTAGTATTACTTATAGGTTTTGTACATACATATTATGTTTAATTTATATAATAAACGATTACATGGTTTTATTTTTATTATGCAAGTAGGATCTCTACATAAAATCAAACATTTTAGTTTAATTTTATCGTTACTCGTCATCGATCGATTGTTGCTGAAATTAAGACTAGATTTGGAACGGGATCTTACTTATTGAGAATTATTCTGTCCCTAGAAGATGAACCTTAGTTTTCAGAAGTAAACGACTAAGTGCGAAAACCCTCAAAAATCCATTATTAATCTCCACGTGTATGTACTTGAATGAATCATTCACCTGCGCAAACGCAGTGTTCTATTTCTCCAGCGTAAATTGCATTATACAATCATTGACCGCGGCTATTCAATTTATTCAATGCGAATAAAAAATCCTATTATAGATAAATATTTACGCAAATACATTAAACCTAATGGTTGAAAATGGCGATATTAGGTAAACCACTCGGCTTTGTATGGAATGATTACATTTTAATTAACTTTAAATATCCATAAACTTCAACTACTACTACTAATGTCCAGTCCATATTTTCTTTAATTTATGTTGAGCGTTTATTTTAATAGTGTTAATGCGATTTTAAATAGTACTTTTTCTGCTAGTCCTGGGTACTTTAAGGACCTTTAAGTCTTTCCCTGGAGGATATTTAATGGCTACCATTTTTACCCAGGACGGAATGGAGAAGGTGTATGCATTTGGGGGGTGAGATGTCGAGTGTGCACAATCCCAAATAATGTTCCCATTTTTTTCATTGTTCATGTTTACATTCCTCTAAAACCAATATCAACATGGACAGAGCCGCGGGCAAGAACAAATTATAAAAAAAATCTTGCACAATCATTCACTTTAGAAGTTATTTCCAGTATCAAAACGTTTTATTAATTAGTAGTGTAAATTCTGATTATAATGAGCACACAGAATAAGCGTAGGACTAAAATGACGGAGAGTAATTTAAGAAAATTCAAGACATTTGGACACAAAAATTAATATTAATTTGTGTCAAGAAAATGTATAGCAGTCATATATTTAGACGACTTAATTAATATAGGAAGACGCATCTTATCTTTGAGTTGAATTAAAAATGCTAATATTTGTGGTATTTGCCAGAAAGAATTTTACCAAAGTGAAGTAAGTATAAATATCTCATTTAAAATGTTTACATTAGTATGAAAGATAGCCACATCTGCTTTTTTGATAGGTATCTTGTAACTTGTATCCATTTAGACGTAGATTGTGCAATCAGTATTTTTAACACATTGTTTCCTGGTGAACTTACTCATCTTCTCAGACATTTTAAACTCTTAAACTACAGTATTTAATTGACTCAAATCAACCGACGTACTTTTTAGATGCTATCGAAATTGGATTATTTTAAAGATTTATGTAAAGTCAATCCGTTATTTGGCAACTCAATTGCTAATTTATTATTTGATATAAAGCCTTCAAAAAAATATTTTGCAGATAATTAAAGTTACTTGGGTTTTAGGGCTAAAATAAAATGTTTGTTTAAAGAAATTCTCTCTTGGAATTATTTGTTAACGTGTCAAATACTTGTCATTTTGCCTTTTTTTTATAATGAAAATATCATTTTTATAAGGTTCGGGAAATGAGAAATGAATTAGACTTTTTTGGAAATAAGGTGGGGAAGTAGGTATAAGTACTGTTTCAATCCATTTGTCACTCAAATGTGTCAAAAAAGCAGCCATGTATCATCAACACATAATCTGTCAATGCTTACGTACTTTAACAATTTAATAAACGTCTGCAAGAGTCATAAATATGTCAAAATGATTAATTAATACCAAAATATTTTGAAGCAATTCGTTTTTTTTATCCTAATCAAAGCAAATTACGTCTTCATTGATTTGTATAGTCTGTGTATCCTCATTAATCCTCCTTTTTAATCAAAATGACAGCTGCTGTCAAATGGTGCTAACATGAAAAATTGGTATGACATGTTTAGCATTGAAGCCGTAATCTAATTAAGCAAAAGTTGCGACTTCGCGAGTGTCAGTCGAGTTATTAATAGTCACGTTCTGTTGTGTTTCGTTGCATCATTTTTACTTGCTTTTTGATAAAATAGCTGTCTGTTTTCTTTTGGTAAAACATACATAATTATGGAGAGCATTATTGTGTCATATCCAGTTTTGTATTTTCATGAAAAAGTAAATATTTTTGATCACAAATATATTAACTAGGTCCAAAATACTGGGAAACGTCACAGACTGTTTTATTTATTTTTGCATTATATTCGTGTATGTCACCACAGTGGGCCGTATAGCATTTAGTCGTGGAAAAAAAACTAGGATTTTTGTAAACTTACTCACTACACGATAAAAAAGTTTATCGACATCGTAAGTTTTCCAAACGAGAGGTTTTACTGAATTCAGAACATCAACATGTTATTACAAATTAATGGCCAATTCGTAACCGAGACAATCTGAAAATGTGTCAATGTGTCTAAAACCGTTATTAAAAATAAAATTCTATTTATTCGCAGTAAAATATCGTTGATATAAAACTTCTCGACATCGTTCTGGACTTTTTACTGTCAAAACATTTAATTATGTGCGAAAATATGGATACTGGAGCAAAACAATATATATTTTAAATGTCGTTTTTATTTAAAACGAGATAATTGTCGCATGTCTCAAGTGGAATATGAAATATTTGGGCTTTAATATTTACGAATGAATGGAAACATCATCAGATGTCGTTAACATCCTGAGTTTTAACAAGCTTTTTTTTTGTGAAAATAGTTTAACTCCCACGCAGTTTTTTAGTTTATTTGGAACATTACCCTCTTTTAATAAGCGTTTGGTAAAATTAGATTATTATTCATCAAGTTGGAGATACCATTGTGTTGTGAGTTTTTGTATATAAGGATTTTTCATTTTAAACCTTTTCTATCTACTTAATCCAGATGGTGTGGGTCAGTTGAGCGACTATACACTATGTAACAAAAACCCTGTTGTTCCCTTTATGGGCGTAAATAAATACCTATAGTCTTACCATTGATGAAGGAATAATAAAAAAAAAACAATAAATAGCCAAGCATTGTCTACAAACAGGATAGTTTTTAGATTCGTCTAGTTTTTACAAAATGTTTTTAAAATCAGCTGTAGTTACAACTCTTATGTTAATAACCTATGATCGGCAAAGACCAGTAGGCAAGCGGCACTTTTGAGGTGCGACAGAGACAGACATACAGAGTCTTGGCGGCGAATTCATAAAAGGATACCGCACGCCGCCTTAGTGCGTGCTATGGTCGCTAAGATTTGCCCGGTCCGGTCGAATCAGGAATTTCATTATTATAATTTTTTTTTAGTGGTGTTTCGGACGATATTTTTTAAAAGCTAATTTTGTCCAATCAGGCAGAAAAACCTTTTCATTCTCACCGTACTAAATTAATTAATTTAACTTTATTTTGTACTGTGAGAATTAACAGGTTTTTCGTTTTGAACATACAAAACTAGCTTGAAAAAAGTATCGTTCGAAAAAATATTAATAATAATAATAAAATTCCTGTTTCGACCGGATCGGGTGAATCTCAACGGCCGAAACACGTAATAAGCTACGCTCGCGTTCAGTGGCACGTGCAGTCGCGCACCCTTTGAACTAAGCCGAAAATCAAAGCACTTGCCGCCGGTCATTTCTTTACTTCCTTTATTCCTTAGTCGTCTGCGCAACTTACTTCCGTACGGATGCATCGATCGACTTACGTTAAAAGTACCGAACAATTAATATTTTCTAAGTGAATTCTCTGTGTGTGTGTGTGTTTGCGTGTTTAGTTTATTTAAGTTTAAAAAAATGTCTTACTCCAACGAAGAATATTTTAACATGTTGATGTGCCTTGGGAGATGCGAGTGTAATTACGCAGAAGCACGAAGATTGTACGAAGAACGTTTTTAAAAAAACATGTGACACAGGTCGAAATGCGAGCACGTATTGTTGACGCATTTGATGAATTAAAATCGGACACCTCTGTGTTGCGAAAAGTTCGAGACAACATTTTAAAGCGTTGTCATACATGCATAGAAGCACAAGGTGGGCATATTGAACACCAACTACTCCGTGGTCATCAAGTGGACGTAAATATTAATTAGTTTTGCAAGTTTATTTAAAAGAAAAACAAGTGTTAAAATGCCAAACTATCGTTACTAAAGTGTCTACAGTTACAAACAGCTGAGTGATTTCCAACACGTGACGAGTTCATGACCTTAGTGCAGTAGGCAACAGCGGCGTCTTTGATGGATTTGCGATATCGCTTGCAGGGGTAAGTAACCGGTGGAACTTTTCAAAAAATAATATTTAAATTTTTATTTTGTAATTTTTTTTTTGACGTTGTTTTTTTTAATGACTTACGTAATTACCATCTAGTATCAATTCTGAACACGCCCTTAATTGGAACAACAGGGTTTTTGTTACATATTGTATATACAACTAAACATTTTAAATTTATGCTAAATTGGAATAGTAAAATGTCAGTTTTAGCAATAAGCCAAAGGATATTTTTACCTTTGTCAAGGTTCCGTAATTTAAGTCTTCACATTATTAAGAACCAAGATCTGGCCTTTAATAGCCCAGAAGGTCTTCGCTCGTGAGCGATACAGAATAACTATACAGTTATGATCTTTCACCCTGCACGTCTCTTCACAAAAGGAATTCATCTTATTTCCTTAAATTAAATTAGGTACCTAACCTATTATTCTTACGAAGGACAAAGCCAGTTTCTTTGTCAGTCAATCACATAGCAACGCACCGTGAGAAGGTAAGACATTTGA
This sequence comes from Athetis lepigone, assembly GCA_033675125.1. Lineage (NCBI taxonomy): Eukaryota > Metazoa > Arthropoda > Insecta > Lepidoptera > Noctuidae > Athetis > Athetis lepigone. The sequence goes on along the minus strand of CM066229.1, from coordinate 3,586,371 downwards.
TACAAAATTGTATGAGCTAATATTTGTATCAAGGTAGGCTATAAATCCGTTTTTTTTTCACTTAACAATCGAAAAAGGTGGCGAAAACCGTCGAAATTAAGGAAGAATTAGTTTTAACCAATATTGTTATGGTCCAATAATTATGGAGCGGCTCTCATATTAGAGTTTGTGTGGCAAGCACCAACGTAAAAGTTTCTATTCACATGACTTTTCTAAACCTTATCTTGGATATCACTGACATCGGTGAAGGAAAAACATCGTGATAGCCTGTACATGGACGTTTCATAAACTTAGGTTCGAAATCGTGGTAAGCAATATTCGTGCCATCTCTGTATGAAAAGAGATCTTTGCACTGCAGTGGGACAGCAATAGGCCAGGTTTAATTACTGATTATTCTGCCGGTCCAGATTTAACAAAACCTCTCCTACAAGTTAGTAAAAAATTCAGTTTCAAGCAAGAAATGAACGGGTTTGTACATGCCACTGTTAATTGTAATCGCGACTGAGACTGTAATTTCTACCCTCCAGTGTAACCTTTAAGTTTTCCCAGAAACCATTGCATTCTCCAGTATTCTACAATATTGATGCACATGCTTGACGTATGAATAACAACATCATTATTATGATTGTAGACATGTTGACATTCCTCATCAATGTGTCGAAGTAATCTATCTGTAATAGCTGTTCACGTGAGAAAATATTCACAGAATGATAGAATGATAGAATGATTTATTTTTGTAAATAGGTAAAAAATTACACTTTTACACGTCATTTTTTTCTTATTTTAATCGAACGGTGGGGCCGGTGTTTCCTAGCTGGACTACTCTGAGAAGAAACAACCGAAACAAACTCAGAGGTCAAAGTCTCTTTTAAAGTCCATACAATATTGTATTGGTCAAATTATGCGAGGACCATGAAGGTAATAACTGAAGTGATCTCTTGATGAGAGAAGCACACAGATTTGAGTGGACCTGTCCAAACAGTGCAAGCATTTGTCAAAAGTCGTTTAGCTCAACTAAAACGTAAGGAGCCTAACGTCTTGACGAACAATACCAAAGTAGGGACATTCGGGTAGGCCGCATTAGATACTCAAACCGTCAGTAGTTGTAAAACATACTAGTAACCTAACAGCCCACATAGTCCTCACACTCACAATAAATATAGTGTAAAAAAATATAATATACTTATAAAAGTACACAAATGTCAGATTCAATAATTAACATGTCAAATAGGGGGAAAAAAAATGGTATACAAAATAATATACTTATAAAAGTACACATCAATGTCAAATAATGATAATATCAATGTCAATGAAGGAAATTATGTAAACATAAATGTCAATATAGGCCCATGATTATCATTGAAGCAGCTCAATTCCAAGCATTTGAGTCCTCAATATACTCTTTAACAGAATAGAAAGCATTTCGGCATAATTTACGTTTTACAAATAATTTAAATTTGGTAATACTAAGTTCTTGAATCTGGATTGGAAGTTTATTATAAAAGTGTATACATTGACATTTAAAGGAACCACCTATTTTCCTAAGCCTAGTTGAAGGAACAATATATTTGTCCTTGTTTCGTGTGTTAATATTGTGGATATCACTGTATTTTTTAAACTGATTAATATTTTTATGTGCAAACAACAGATTTTCATATATGTATTGACAGGGCACAGTCATAATATTAATCTCTTTGAATTTGTCTCTGAGGGAGTATCGGGGACTCAATTTATAAATTGCACGAATAGCCCTTTTTTGTAACACAAATATTGTCTGAATATCGGCGGCATTTCCCCACAATAGAATGCCGTATGACATCACACTGTGAAAATAACTAAAATAAACTAAACGGGCTGTCTCTAAATCAGTTAAACAACGAATTTTCCTAACGGCGTATGCTGCCGAACTTAGTTTTTTTGACAGTTTATCTATATGGGGGCCCCATTGGAGTTTGGCATCCAAAGTTATTCCTAAGAATACTGTGGAAGCCTCGGGTTTCAATTCCTCCCCCTTTAATAATATTCTGGTTTCTACTTGTCTAACATGAGGCAGTGTAAACTTAATGACTTTAGTTTTTTTCTCGTTTAGAAGTAAATTGTTTACGTTAAACCAGTTAACAATCGATGCTAAGGAACTGTTTATAACATCAGCACATAGTTGTTGACGTTTAATCTTAAATAAAAGTGAAGTGTCGTCTGCAAACAACACTATATCGTGCTTATCTTGAATGAGATAAGGCAAGTCATTAATATAAATAAGAAACAAAAAAGGGCCAAGAATTGAGCCCTGGGGGACCCCCATTTTCACGACTGATCCAGGTGACCTTTTACCGTTCACGTCTACTCTTTGAATCCTATCACTCAGGTACGAAGTGAGAAGATCCAGAGAGGAGGCCTGAATTCCGTAGTGGTGTAGTTTCCTGATTAGAGTTTCATGGAGAACGCAATCAAATGCCTTAGACAAATCGCAAAAAATACCTAATGCATCGCATTTGTCCTCCCAAGCATTATAAATATGCTGTAAAAGTTCAACACCGGCGTCAGTTGTTGAACGACCCCTTGTAAAACCGAACTGTTTTTTATGCAACAATTTATGTTTACAGAAATATATTTGCAATTGATTTAAAATAAGTTTTTCAAAAATTTTACTGAACGTAGGTAGCACTGAGATTGGTCTATAGTTACTGGGGTCGGTTGTGCTACCTGATTTAAATAATGGAATTATTTTACTGTATTTCATTAAATCAGGAAACGTACCACGATCAATACAGTTATTAAAAATATCGGCAAGAACAGGTGCTACAACATTTATAATGGACTTAGCAACATCCACAGAATTTCCCCATAGATCTGCAGTCTTTTTAACATTAAGTGTATGAAAAGTTTTAATTACATCTTTACAAGAGACGTATTCGAAATTAAATGCAAAATCATTGGTTGGAACATTATCTTTGAGTAACGACTCTGCTGCAATCGGTGATGAGTTTAAAAATTTTGTTGTTGAAACGGGAATCTCCGCAAAGAAATCATTAAAAGCCGTGGCGAGTTCAAAGTCTGATTTAATTATAATACCATCTATAGCAAGGCTGTAATCACTACTTTGATTGTTGGACTTTCCCGTTTCGCTGTTAATAATATTCCATGTCATTTTGATGACGTTATTGCTATTTCTTATTTTTGAACTTAAATACCGTGATTTAGCCATGCAACAAACTTGTTTAAATAATTTTGAATAATTCTTGACATATAAATTGAATTCCGAAGTGTTAATGTATGTCCGTTCCTCATACAGCTCATATAGTCGCTTTCTACTTTTATAGATACCAATGGTGGCCCAGTCACTAAAAGAAGCATTACTATTTACCGAGATAGTCTTAGGAATAAACGTTGAGTCAAATTGAGTGCAATACATATCAAAAAATAAATTATATTGTTTATTTGGGTCATCATCAGTTAACAAACATGGCAATTTATTTAGAAGTTTAGTTTTAAATGTTTCAAGTCGAGGTTTCGATTTTGGGTTAACAGTGATATCTTTTTTTAAGATTTTTTTATTAATGATTGGAATACTAATAAGTTGTCCGCAATGATCAGAATCTAACACATTTACAATTTTTTTGTGGATAGGTGTACTGTCTGTATAAATATTATCTAGGCAGGTAGCACTAGTAGGTGTTATCCTAGTAGGCTCCATAAATAGGTTTGCAAGATTGTATGACTGAAACAAACTTACTACTTTAGTACTTAAACTACAATGCTCTAACAAATTAACATTAAAATCACCACAAATGATGATGGATTTACCAGAGTTGCAGATTTTATGCAATACTTCATCCATCACCTTTTCAAAACAATCATACAATCCTGAAGGCGGTCTGTATACACTTATTATAACATACTGCTCCAATTCCACACAGGCCATTTCAATTGTTCGCTCAACAGATAGGCTCACAATATCCTTTCGCTCTTTAAATTTAATGTTATTATGTAATAAAATTAATGAGCCACCATGTATGGCACTTACTCTGCAGAACGAACTACCAACCTGGTGATTATTGAAATTAAACATTAACTGGTGGTTTTTAAGCCAGTGTTCAGTTATACAAAGAATGTCAATATTATTAAAATTAAGAAATAATTCAACTTCTAAATCCTTGTTCATTAAACCTTGAATATTTTGATGCACCAGGTTGATACTATTATTTACTTTTACATTTTGGCCAGAGGATGCCTCTATTGTCTTTGATTCTAATTTAAATGATTGATTGTATCTATATTTGATACAATATTATTTAATACACAAAAAGATTGATTGCCTTGCTCAATAGGAGCAAGTTGTTTAGCCAAGTTCTTGGCTGTAATACTAAAATAATAGGATAGCGATATAGCTATCTGTTGTTTACAAATTTTTGAGAGATAGTACCTGTCTACAAGATATCTATCTTTTGTCACAATAAAGTTATTGCCAACATAATTGTTGGTGTCAATTAATTCTAAGCAATCATTATAAATACTAATATTATGTAATGTCATGTTTAATTTATATCTAATATAGTTTTCTTCCTGTGGCAAGCTTTGACTATAGGGGAAAGTAAACATAACAATTTTCTCTAACTTAATATTGCACAAAGTTTTAAAATACTGAAGAAGTTCTTTTTTGTTATCATTTCCCCTATTACCAACAAAAATTAAAAGAGTAGTATCCTGGTTAAAATTATATTTAACAATTGTTTTCATAATGTGAAGCAAAGAACAACCAGGCATACAGTGATTTATTATTGAGTGTCCCGGATACTCATTTGTCAAATAATGGCCTAAATCTTTTCCAATTTCATCACAAAACAGTACTATTTCTTTATTACAATTTTGTTGGGACAGACAATCATTTATTTGTATTGGCAAACTGACATTAGACTGTGGTGTGGTGTTATTTAGTATTGGCAATGAATGGTCCAGCGTAGAATCAAAAGATGGTGATTGACAATGCTCACAGTTTGGTTTTTGTGAGTTTACTAGCTCATTCATGGCCAGTACATATTCCCTCATTTGGTTTTCTGAGGCTGTGTATTTTGTGGTCATCGCACTAAGTTTTTCTTGAAGGCGGTCCATTTCACTTTGCAAGTCTTCTGTGTCAATTTGATATTTCCTAGTACATTTTTCTAAATTTGAAGAGTATAGGTCTAACTGTTTTAGTAAATTGAATCTTTCTCTGTTTAGTTTAACATTTTTGATAAAGAACTTTTGTTTCTTCACCATTTTCTTTGTTTTTAAAATGTATTTATTTATTTTGATATATTTTTTTAATTTATTTCTACTGTTAATGTTTACAAATTTACAGGATTCGTTCTCATCTGTTAAGTCTATTGTGTTACAGGGGTTTATTTGAGAAACCATTGATGGGGCATAAGGCACCAACTCATTGAATAGACTTTGGTTCAACGAGGCGGTGATGTTGTGGTTAGTTGTCTCAAGTTCTGAAATTTGACTTTTTGCCTCTTGTAGCTGTTGTTGTAATATATGTCTGTGATTAAGAGCTTGTTCATACTCAGCGCTACACTGGCTGAACCCATCCACAACAAGTTGGAGCCTATCCCGGCTTCTATGGCATCAGTGAATTGAGTGTATAACTGTGCCATTTCACTTTTTAACCTCCTGTTAGTTTCGTGGGCTTCGGCGAGAATTGTTTCATTGCCATCTATCTCCTTATTTAGTTGGGCACAGAGCTCCTTTGACGCCTTTAATTCGCTCAAAGCCAGACTGAGTTTGGTCTCTTCTTGGCGAGCATAGGCGCTGCGAGTCATAGGCATGTTTAAGGAAATAGAAAGAAATGAAATCAGAAATAGTGACAGAAGTTTAAAAAGTAATAGTTTAAGGGGAAAATGAAACTTAGATAAAAAGTTAAGAAGCTCTGTCACCGAACTAATCAAGGTTATGTTTACGTTTTAAACTTAATAACCCGTTCCGAAATCAAAAAGAATTGGTATTGTAATTAACACCGAAACGATTTTATGTAAACAATTTAGTAATAGTTAAAATACAAAGTATTGTACCTGATATCAAGATGACAATGCAAAATCACTCGAGCCGGTAACCTGTCACCGAAACACATGAACTTTACACTGTTTTTAAAGGTAGATTAAGCGAGTTTAATACAAATTTCACATTAATATCCTATAAACTACAAAAGAAATTGGAAATAGGCTTTAAAACATAGTTAATTAGTATTTAAAATTTAAAAATATTCGGGACGACTTTAGAACAGCTGTTAGCTAGGTTTTTTGTTTAACCTTTCGACGCAAGCGACAGCCGGCAGTCGGGCTGCTACTGTCCTTCTATTGTGTCTAACTCTTCAAGTAATGTTAGTAACTTTATAGTAGACCAATGCAGTGTTTCCTAAAGTTGAAAGTGGAGTCTACGGGCTCCGTGGCTAAGTCATCAAACTAGAAACCGATGTCCTGAATAAAAAAAAAGGAAAAATGGTATAACTGTTGCACCTTGCCTACATACATATGTAGGTTAAGTAGTAAGTATCTAAAGCAGATGTAATGTAAGGCTTCTGTAAAGAACTAGGTCGTAACATGAATTACTTATATAAATAACTAGGCTTCAAGATGTTAGCTGGCCAGTTAAGTTATGATAACTTAATGAATGTTTTGATAAGCTTATTGTTGTGGGTCCTATAAAAATTGATTAAAAGTTCAATGTTCAGCATAGCTCTTCATGATTTTCAACCAGATATATTTTAAAAACTAACTAAAAATAAAAGGTCAATAAACCCATTTGTGTATAGCAACATTAGCAATGTGTGAAATAAAAACTTTTTTCAACACACTGAAATATATCACTAGCTTAGTCACTATTCACTGCACAGTGGACAATTTTTTTACTTATGCAAATATACTAATAATTTTTTTTTGTACCAAAATCGTGGTTATTTAGCATACATTATCAAGCAATGGAATTATTATAAATCAACGATTAAAGATAAAGATATATTTATTTGTGTAAACATGTGTAACATTATACATATAAATGCAAATGTAGGTGAGAAAGTGAAAAATAAAGATAGTTTCAACATGTTTTGCCACAATTGGCGTACAAAAAAACAGTCATTTCAAAATACCTATACAACTATATTAAAACAATAATTGTTTTAATATAATTGTTTTTTCTTAATTATTAAGAAAAAACTATTAAGAAAAAAAAAACAACAACAAAAATTAAATATTTAAGACAATAAAATTAGAAATTATCATTCAAAAAGTCTTTAACGCAGTAATAACATTTATTAATTAGTAACTTCTTCAGTTCTTTTTTGAATAGGTTAGTATTATCTATATTTTTTAATTTTGCTGGAATTTTATTGTATATTATTGGTGCCATACAAAACACGCTTTTATGAAGAAGTGCTGTTTTTGCAAAGTGAGGTTGTAAGTAATGCTTATATTTATTACGTCTAAAAACCAAAAAAAAATATATATATTTTTAATTTTTTGGTGTTAAATACCAAGTATTTCGTTTAAATACATCTAACAGATAACCTAACGACCTTTTTGCTACACACTTCAGACATAATGGCACCAAATTATGTTTACATAATTAAACTTGGAAAAACCAGGGTTTTGCTCAACTATAAAAAAAGAAATAAAACTCACTGATACGTTAATTTTAATAGCAAAATTTACACTGTAAATTGACAATCTTCACCTCATGACCTCATCATTATTTTGACAAGTTTTGTTTGATAGTAACCAAGGTCAAATGCAACGTCTAACAAACAAGTTACTTTAGTATAAAGGAAATTTAATAAAATCATACAAGGTAGATGATAACGTCACGTTGTTAGGTAATTAAATTTTAGTTAAATCACCTTGAGGAAGTCTAATGTAGCTGCTATAAGCATTAGTTACGTTGAATGTTATTTTCGATTTAGAACACTAAAGGCACCTAAAGGCCTGCTTCACGCCCTCACAATAAACGCTAATTTCCAGATTTAAAATATTTGTTACTGGAACAGAATCTGTATGAAATTATCTACGTTTTATCTATTTTAACCAGAACTTATTACAGCAATGTGAAAAAGGCCCTAAGGCACTTACTTTGGCATTTGTTTTATAGTTATTCTTCTCTCTATCTTGCTCTCGTAGTTAGACAGTAAATAATATTTTTTAACCGAAAGCACTTGCTAAGGAACATTTAAATTTATCTCAGCCTGTTGGGAATATAACCGAAAACGAAAGATGAAAAAAGAAATTTCGCGCGCTTTACTTTTTTATGGCTATGCGAGCTGGAGAAGCACTTTGTAACAGTCTATGGCATAGCATAAATTATAACAATCTGTCAAAATCAGAAATGTCAATCAGAGCAAGAAAGAGTTATAGTTCTTTATCTCCATTCTACGTGTGAGGTACTGTAATAAAATAAAATGGTAACTGCGTCAGTATGTAAGTAGGTACTAGTAATGTATGCTTACATGATTTTACGGTAAATAAGCCTAAGCATCGGTCATTAACTTTGTTATGTTCAATGAATTTAAGACCTGTAATTAAAATCAATTAAACGCTTTTTCTTTGGCTGCCATGTCTTAGGTATCAGGTAATACATTTTGTGTTTTAAAGGTGTGAAGGAGAAGGCTTAATTTGAGGCGCTTTTCTGCCTCTTATGCATGAGCTTGGGAACAAAACAAACTCTTTAGCTCTTTAATTTTATAGAAGTACAGATTAATACCAATTAAACGCATTTTATTCCACCTCCCACATGCTATAATTAGACAAAAATCACTAAACAACTTACACTGATTATATCAGTAATCACTACGTGTCCATATTTACGATGTTTTTAGTGAGTATCGTGCCATTAAGTAGCCATTAAGTTAATCACGAAGAACGTAACGCGTTCGTGTTTTACCGCTCCATCGCTTTTTGCACACTGTGCAGCTAGACGTCTATTATTTGAAAGAAAGTTGCAGCGCTGTTTTTTCTTGAAATACAATGTTTAATGAGCAATATATCGGTAACTAGTACCGTGACGAATGTGACGACTCTTATTAGATTGGTCGTGTGGTTAATGAGCAGATAAAAATTTAATATGAAAATAATCCATTCTAATCTATAATGTATATGTGTACATCTATAAAATTGTAAACTAACTGACTGATTGATAGACTTGATATATTTTGACGCACAGCCCAAACCGTTGGTCCTAGAGATACTACATATAGACATGAAACTTTCACGGTCTGTTCTGGTAAAGATACGGTAGGTAATCGCAAAGAAAAGATTTTTAGAACTATCAACCCTAAAGGGTTTAAATAAAGGGTGGATGTTTCGATATTGACGCGGGCGAAGTCGTGGGTAAAAGCTAGTGTGTAATTAAACGCGATGTGAGTTTGTTCGTTAATTTGCTTTTCTGATTAAACCGCTGAACCAATTTGGTATAAATAGTAATAGTATAAGATTGGATTTTTAGCAGAGAAAAATATGTTATTCATCTCTTACTTTGGCTTGTTCTTCTTTACGGTGACAAAAATATTGCTTAGCTGAAGTTTTTTCTAAACTAAGAATTTTACTTAGTCTGCGTCCGCTATCTTAACCGACATAAGTAATTACACGGCAAAGTCGCGGGCAAAATCTAAAACGATAAAATTGAAATAATAATTCATAACACGTTCAAAGACGTAGTAGTCTAAAATATTTGAGACGCTAAACCAGCTGCTCTTTAGTAGCGCCAGACAGTGGCATTGATTCTGTTTATTTTTATTATTTGAACTCTTAATTTTTATCTGTGGGCTATCACGTATTTCCCGCCTATGCAGCGATGGCGGCGACTGAAATCTTTTATGCGGAAAAATAAAGCTAATCTCACAATTCTTTTGTATGAAGTTTTCAATGAGTAATAAAGGGGTAGAATTATATATTATTCTAGATAATTTATATCAGCAACAATAACTAGTTAACTTCCGCATCATATTATTATTATGAATCACATCTCGAATGAATGTGACCTTCCAATTTCAAATCACAAGTTCTCCTTGTCAAATCTTAATTACGTAACCTTCTTCTAAGAATGTTACAAAAACAGGGCTCATAAACGCATTCATTCGCGCATCCTTTTTTATGAAAACCCAAAGAGGATTTTTCCGAACGTTGGCTTTTAATAAAAAGAAAAATAAACACCCGTTGCGATAAGTAAGAAGAAAATTAAATATTTTTTACGGATCCGGCGACTGGGACCGCGGTCCTAGTTAATTGCGGTCCGAGTCGCCGGAAACCTCGAAATAAGAGGTAAGCGAAACCTCGAAGTAAGCGCCTATCCAGCCACTCCTTAAAGAGGGGTCTTACCACCGCTATTAAATTATTACATCAAAAATATTTTCGTTGACTGTACATTTTGTTGATTTCAGATATTATTTTATGAGTGGTCCCAGTCGCCGGAAGAAAATTAAATATTTTTTACGGATCCGGCGACTGGGACCGCGGTCCTAGTTAATTGCGGTCCGAGTCGCCGGAAACCTCTTATTTCACCGCATGCGCTTAATAGCTTTCATGTAATTCTTCTTAATAATTCCAACTATTTGCAATGTATTTTTGCACAAAAATTATAGACATTATTCCAATGCAGCTGAATTTTTGGTTTAGGCGCATTAGGGCTAATTCTCGTTTTGGCAACCGACTCTCAAATGGACTACTTCTCATTATGGCTACTTCTCATTTGGGCTATTTCTCGTTTGGGCTACTTCTCATTTGGGCTACTTCTCATTAGGGTTATCACTCGTTACAGGGCTACCAGAAACTGATGATAAAAAAAGTAAATAATGATTTTGATGTGGTAATCTTGTCATGTCATCTGTCAAGTGACATTCCGTTTATTTGTTTACATTTGCTGTTTTCAAGAAATCTTTAGTAAAAATGAAAGAATTACTATGAAACCACTGTAATCACAATCCAGAAGCATTTCTTACAACGTGCGTTTCATTTAGAAAGCATATTGGCCCGGTACCAACTATTACAATTTATTATTAAAGTTATCACTTATCTGTTTGGTTGGTATTCTGTAAGGTGTGTGAACTTTAAGGTGGCGCGTAAAAAAATAGTTAATAGATAAAACGGCGCGAGAGTGCCAGCGATATAGGTTATCTATGACAGCTTACGAGCACAGACTAAAAAGTGAACTTTAATGCAGCAATTAGTAACCTTTGCCTGTAAAACAAAAACAAAAAGGTAAATATTTTGAAGATAGAACTAGGTTTTTTTTTCTTCCTTGTGGCTCCTTGACGTTGCGTAATTGCCAGTGTGCAAGTTTTTAGAACTAGGTTATCCAGAATTAATTGATGAATTAAAAATGGCGCTTCGGAAATTCAGTCAACGCACAAACTATTTATTTTTAAAACAATACATAATGCTAGTAATGTGTAGTTTTAATGTTATTTAATTACCAGTAAATTTTTGATAAATAGAATGCCAACAAAAACTTGGCAACGACGTTAAAACAGAGATATTGATATCTTGCAATCGGATTATATTGCAACTGACAGTTTTACAAAGCCCTTCGCTTTTAGAATGAAAATAAATAAATTAATGGTTGTGTATTGTCTTCACTAATTTGTGATCGCAATATTAGTCTATTTAGTTAGTGCGGATTAGTGAAAACGTAGGTATAAGGTATATAAACAAAACAAAACTAATAAGTAAACAGCCTTAAAACGGAATCAACACTGGCCATCAATAAAAAGACGATTGATTTAGGGTGTCACAATAAAACAGAACTTTATGAAGAAGTAATCAAATGTGTCATGGAATCATTTGAATTAACGTCAGACATAAAATGACAGTTATGTTATGGCGCGAGAGTTAATAAAATGGCAAGATAAACATTTTTATGTTGTAAGGGAGCGGCCAGCCTTGGATCATCACGCGTGATGACAGCTGTGGTCGTGATATTTCATTTTAATTAATTGATTAATATACGAAAATTGTTATTTAATTACTAGTATTTTTTCGCGTCCTGTTTTATTTTAAATTGTGTCATCTTTTTTTTGTATTTGTTGGTTTTTGTAAGTGAACATCTTATGTAATTTCCTGCCTAGCTGATTACGATTTCGGGCGCGCATTTTCATACAAACTGTCATCCCCTATTTTAGCCCGTCAGGGGCTGAATTTACAAAAATGCTACTAGAATTTTTTTTTAATATAACGGACGCCTCTACGTCATAAATATAAACTATTGGTATAGCATCATATCTAATTTTCTAGCGTCATTAGTTTCGGTTGTACGTTGATTTGATTCCCTTCAAAAAGCCTGTCTTTGTATGCGTAGATTTGTAGAAAGATACCGAGAAAATCTTAGTAAGTCAATAGACGGCTAAATCCGTTACAGCTACTAATAGATAACCACGGGTAACCACCCATTTGAAGTAATTTCTTCTGGGCCAAGTTCACGTCGAAAACGTAAACGCAGTAACGTCAGTTACCTACGTAGATTCCAGAATCCAGTGACGTCATGTTATCCGAAGTGTGGGCCAATAATGTAAAGAAACATTTGCTCATCAAACAGAATCCAATTTTCCGGCATAACAATGTTTGACGATGATAGACATAGTGAATACCATGTAATTGGTCTGTCAATCTGTGCTCCAGATCTAAAACAGATCGGTCGATTGAGTTGTTGTGTAAACAGCTTATATCGACAGAAAAAAATCAACCTTCCTTTCCATTTTCAAAATTTGATGTTCTATTTTCAAATTTTATACTTGAATGTTTTTTTTTCTTTTATGACAGATACATGAAGCAGCAAACCAGTGGAGTGCGTATAGGCATGTTTTTGTTCTAAATCAAAGTCACCAGATAACGAAGGGGTGGAGCTAAGCTTCGCCCGCTGTGATTGGTCGATGAATTTGACAACTGATTTTTTAGGGATTGCAAAAGGGTGATTAAAAAAATATCGATATCGATAATTATTCAAATTATTAGTTGTATAAGACCCGATTTTGTAATAAAACAGGGTTTTATAAAAATAAGGTTATATTAAAAAAGGTTTCGCAATCAAGCAGTAGCTTAAATCAATTAATAAAAAAATAATACACTTGATTATAAAACGGAACCAAAAAACCTATTTTAAGGTTGTTTATTGTTTTTTCTTTTCGTTTCGTGTTATGTTTTACCGACTTCGGAAAATGGATGAATGAATAGGCTCAAAAGCTGCTGGACCGATTTTAAAAATTATTTCACCATTCGAAAGCTACATTGTCAACGAGTAACATAGGCGATATAATATCACGCTATGTCCCATGGGTGCGAAGCAGTAACCAAAAACTTAATGTAACGTGGGTGAAACCGCGAGGAACAGCTAGTACATAATAAAATCATCGGCCACATAAACTTTTTCAAGCTTTGCGAAAATAAATAAAGTTACCTATACTGGTTAGCGGAACGCCCTCTGTTAATTTACATACTGTTAAATCATACGTAACGATAGTATACAGGGTGGAAAGTTTTAATGGACCCTGAAAGAAAACTACCTTAAATCTTTGAGATAGATTATTTTACTTAAAGGAAACATTCATTTATTTTATAAAAGGACTAAATCTTTCTAAGAAACATGGTAAATTAAATTAGAGGAAAACCATGAAATTTCAACATTTCAAATCAAAGGACGACTTTAACTTTCGAAATTTTCGTTCAATTAAAATAAATTTCTTAAGATTTATGGTTTTCCTTTTATTTAAATAACCATGTTTGTTAGAGAGATGAAATGCCCTAACGTTTGACACCATTAAAATAGAAAGTGTAACTTTTTTGGAGTTTAACCGGTTCGATTCCCGGAAGTGGGAATGGGATTTTCGAAAATCTTTGAATGCAGTTTTATTTGTTGTAAACAATAAAGGAATGTTTCCTATAAGTAAAATAATCTATCTTAATGATTTAGGGTAGTTTTCTTCCAGGGCTCATTGAAACCTTTCAACCTGTATATAAAACAAATCTTACCAAAACAGGCAATCAATTTTGAATTTTTTTTTTAATTTTGAAAATGCCTTGAACAAATGACGCTATAATATTTTGGAAGCCAGTTTTCCCTGTTAGTGGCATTAACCCATTTTTCTTTAACTTCCGGAATATTTAGAAATCTAAAATGAAAACATTAAAACGAAACATTATTTTTATTTTACCATTAAAAAATATCGATAAAATAATTTATCTACTGTGTTTTGTGAAGTCACATCACTTCAGGACACAGTACGAAGTACTTACGAATAGAAAGGGATAGACTTATCTAATATTCTAGTGAAAGTAAAGGACTTTTTCAAAAGACATCAACGCGGTATGGCTTTTTTCGAAACCAACCAGTTTAGCTTGAGCTCTCTAATTACCAAAAATGTAGATAAATATAATCATATTTTACTTACCGATGAAAACTTATGCCATCTTTTTTATAACTAGATGTTTTAGAACATTTTCCGCACCATTTTATTGCACATGTACTCATTTTTGCTTCGGTTTTATACGATAAATGTATTTTTAGGTACCGAAATTAGGAAGTGTGCACGGATCCAACAACTGGTCAGTACTAAAAATTGCACTCATACCTGCGTCTCTTATAAGTGATATTCCATTTAAGTGTCGTGAGCCCGAATCACCCGTATGAGCGGTCAAGATATCTTTAAAAGGAGTTTTGGTAGCAAATAGTCTGCTTAGTCTTTGAAAGCATCAGCCATATCATTTTGTCATGTCATGGCAGTGAACTGATAAAATGGCTTGGGTATTGAGTCTGCATTAAGCACTTTCATGCATAAGGTATAAATATACACTTTAATTGTAATTAAATGTCAAAAACCTAAACCTGACTTATAGTTATGAGACTTGGCAACATGTGAAGCCATACAAAATAACAAACGACTATGTACTGTCATTCTACACTATTCTATGTTATTTATTGTGTGAATATGTTAATAAAATGACTCATTAGTTTACATTATTTCCTGATATACATAAATACACTATGTATTTTACCTTATTCATATTTTCCAGGAATAAATACAGAAAATTGTTTCGATAATATTCTGAAAAAAAAAATATAAGTATTAGGTGATACGTGACTGAATTCAGGTGGGCTCGAATTTTATTTTAAAATGTCTTAAAAGTATAAATAAACAAATAATAATGCATTTAATTGAACTCTATTATTCCGTGAATGAAATACGTTAAAGCAATAATAGTCCCAAATCCCCATACAGTTGGAATTCATGAAAACATTTTGTTAACTTAAGTGTCAAAAATGCGTGGTTTTTGTTAAACGTTTAGCGCTGAAAGATCACCCGGAGAAGTTACAGAGCAGAAGGCAGTAGCACAGAGTAGTATACATACCAAACGTACGTATCAAAGACTTGTAGAAGCTTTTCCTGTAAATTGACTAATTACATTAATATCATGATATTACAAAGTTTTTAAGTAGGTACAGAAGTAATTATTAAACCTTGTACTTTTATATACAGCCTGTAAAAGGCAGTATATAAAAATCAATGCGCATATAGTACAATCGACCAAATGGAATCATGACCCGCCATAAGCTTATTTTCCTACAGACATTCAAAGACAATTAGGTCGACAATCGCGTAAACATGTATTAAAAATGTCACACGTCTAGTCTTATTATTTTGACAGCTTCAAACGATTTGTCGTCGAAATGGGTCATGATTCAATTTTGTCGATAGTACATCAAGACATTGCTAACGTCGCAATTATAATAGATTTTTTATTAAAAAAAAAAAAGAACATCAACCTCATTTGTTTCTAGAATCAATTCAAAAATGGCACAAAGGCAGTTATGTTAATTGGGTTCTCATTTCAAATAGTTACAAACTGCTATTGTGCTGTCAAACGGCTGTCAATAGACAAGAGAAAGTACGTACCTAGTAAGTATATAAACAAAGACATGTTCTTACATGGTAAGTGGTTGAACATTGGCTTTGAAATGACATCTAAGAAATGCAAGCCAGTATCAATAGCCAAGTTACCTACTCCATCATATTATGGTTCAAAATTGCGTTAACGTCATCATGAATTTTTAACTCAGTATTATAATATACAAAATAAGAGCCTATTTATTTAAATAAGAGATCTATTTAGTATTTATTTTATAAAGCTGGATAGTTTTTTTACGCCCACTATTCTCAGAAACTGCTGGTCCAGTTATTGTTCAAGAAAGATTATTTATCGATGAATATAATTAGGTATAAATGTTGTTGCACTAAAGCCTGAGATCATTGAGGTGCGATCAATTCAACTCTTTCTATTACATTTAGAGATTTAGATTTTAGATACTTACAGGTGGACTGACTTCAAAGGCATAATAACCCCTTTTGACACCTACAGAACCCTAAAAAAGATTTTACGACCGTAACAAAAATGCATTGTTTGCATACCTCACCGTAAAGCACGCCACAAATTCGTCACTGACCTTCCAAAGAACAAAAATAGTTCAGTTTACAACCAACCAACATATTGTTATTAAATAAAGAGTTCCTTTATCACGTCGAAATATAAATATTGTTGTTTTACGCTTTCCGTAAACAATTTCATCATTGATTCCTCTGTTGTTACGTTGTTCGACATCATCGGCGCTTGCGTTGGTATTTATTAGGGTACCGTAATCCGTGATAGAAGGGTTCTTATTACACTAGCTTTTTTTGGTCACTGCTCTGCTCTCGTAGGTCATAGCGCGATGTTATATAGCCTATAGCCTTCCTGGTTAAATCGGCTATCCAACACTGAAAGATTTTTCGAAATCGGACCAGGGGGCCAATTCTCGATTTTCGCCATTTATCTCGAGTTCGAGATTGTAAGTCTATCTCTATGTCTATCAAAAATATCTCTATCTCTACCAGAAAATGTCGAATTGAGCAGAATTCCGTATTCTCAGTCAAAATAGAAATAAATGTCACGAAAATGTCGAGTCGAGTGAAGATAATGTTACCATTATGAAGAATCGCACGTTCCGTTTTTGGTAGCTTAGTAAAAGTAGCATAAGTGAATGAATGATTTTGTTTTAAAATGCTGAATATACGAATATTTAAGTATAAAACGAAACGTTTGGTGTAAAAATAATCAGTTTGACAGTTGACTGTCTGTCAAACTCAATGACGGAATTCAAGTGTTAAGTAGGAAGTAAATGATAAAGTTCTTTATTTTAAAATAAAAATAGTTAAGTCATACAAAAAAACAATTATAATAAAATCGTTTACAATAATTGTGCAGTCAACAAATACGTAATTTAGGTATTTTAGGGTGTGCAAGATAGAAATTCTAATAAACAAATAAACTCGTCCATCTTTCAGTGGTTTCAAGTCTAATCGTGGTCGTCGTTTCAAGAAAACACAATGCACAAATCAAAAAGTATAAATCGAATTTCCAGTAGGTATGAGATGCCAAGCCGTATTTTATTAAAAAAATAAGAAAATAAAAACACAGGGTACAATCCAAAACTCAACGAATTCACACAGAAATTACGTATCTCTACAATCGACATGACATCTCTACTGCTCAGAAGCACTCGACATGAACTCTAACGTTAGCCTTCGACAAATGTCGAACTCGACATCCCCAGAATAGCAACTTTTAAAATTTGACGACAAAATGACGTCATTCGTATTTTTTGTCGAATTCGACATCATCTCTAAAACCGAGAATCGGCCCCCTGTAGTTCTTGAGATAAACGCGTCCAACGAAACAAAAAACTTGTCAGCTTTGTAATTTTAGTAATAATTTTGCAAGTACCTATAAGCAATATTAATTTTAAGCTTAGCCAAAGTAAGTGCTGAATAACAAATATTATATTTTATCCCAGCCTGAAACTTTTTTTGAAACTACTGGAGGCTTGCAACACTACTGATTTTAATTAATTAATATGACATAATTTATGTATCCAGCGATGTCCGTCTACTACATAGAAATTTATATTATACAGCATTATTCTATTTTAATACTACATACATCAACAACTTTGCCATATTATTATGTCGGTGCATCGGTCAAAGGGCTGCATCTAATGAACCGTAAGATTTTCACAGCGTACCTGTATCTATAGGCGCTATAACAATTAATCTATACCTAGGTTATATCAAGGAAAGCTAGGTATAGATTATAGAATACTAATTAAATCTACTTATTTTTTACGAACGACGAATTTGCAAGCAATGAAAATAAACTAGAGTAAAAACATACTGTTGTCCTTACAGAAATACACAAGAATCGTGCTAAGTGTAGCTCGATCAAGTAATAGTATTACAATAATCAAACTACGGAATCGTTTGTGTAGAGTCTACTCGTACCTAGCTGGTATTATTTTTAAACATTTGCTTGTTTTTTTCATACAATAGATTGTGTCACAGCTACTATACGATATACAAACGCATTCGTAAAATAAAAAGATGTTTTGTTTTTCCTGAGTTTGTCATGTAATTCTGATGTCATCCGTGGATCATAAAATGTTTTATCGTTATATAAAATGACTAAATATTTAGTGTCATAAAATCTAGGTAAGTGAGGAGATAAAATTATTTACGCTGAAATTACTGCTTCAGTTTTCGATGTCATTTCGTTTGTTAATTGCTACGTAAACGATAAAAAGTAAGGAAGATTCTCTTAAATGATAGTTGTGTGTAATGAAATATTAAGTCTATACTAATATTATAAAGAGGTAAAATTTGTAAGTTTGTAAGTTTGTAGCTTCGTAAGTTTGTAAGTTTGTATGTAGGGGGTAATCTCTGGAACTACTGGTCCGATTTGAAAAATTCTTTCAGTGTTAGATAGCCCTTTTATTGAGGAATGCTATAGGCTATACCATTTTGCTATGACCCACGGGAGCGGAGCAGTAAAACCGCAGAAGACAGCTAGTATGTAATAATTATGGAGTTTGGTGTCAAATATGTAAATTAAACTTGACTTTCTTTGAATACAGGCTTCAGTTTCGGTAGAAAATAATAACCCAAAGCATGCCCAGAAATATAAACTCCTGCTTACTAACTTATTAAAAATGGTTTTTAGCATAAAGCTTAAAATATCAACTAGGTAAGGCAGAAGACGTCATAGCTAGCCATAATTCTTCTCCAAACAGACTATGTTTGACTGATACGGCAGAGAACCATGATATATTGTGATCGTGAATAATGTTGCAAAACGAAGACTAAACAGAGCTAAAAATCTGGTTACTTTTACTCTTTAATGGAACTAACACAAGGCCTCATATTTATTATGAAATAATGGGTTCCCAAATTGTGTATTACCCAGTTACTGGGATGTAGGGGTCTGATACGCAGTCCCTCGATGTATAACACTGGTATCAGCTGGAACCAGTTAGACTAAAAGCCGATCCTAACATTGTTGGGAAAAGACATTGGTGCCGATTCTCTTGTGCACAAACTAACGTAAATTTAAGTTAAGTGCATCTTTCTCTTTCCATTTCTTAAAGAAAAGGACAGAAGATACATTTTAGTTTAATCCTGTCAAATTAGACAGCGCCTGATGAAAATTGACGTATATTTAGACGCCATGTTTTTAAATTGCGTCTAAATTATCTATGGAGTGTCTAAATTTGACAGGACTTAACTAATATTTGATCTTCTGTCCTTTTCTTAATTAAAATGAAAGAGAAAGATGCACCTAACTTAAATTTACGTTAGTTTGTGCACAAGAGAATCGGCACCATTATCCATTAAAATGAAACGAAATTGTTAATTATGCAAGTAGGATTTTAAAATATTTTTTTTAACCAGCTTGAGTGCATTTGGGGTAGTAGCTCTAAAAATTGCCGCTTTAAAAAAATCTTCCACTTTGTTATTAATACCTCAGCAGATTTCTTTAATTACTTTAATAATTAATACTGTATTAGTGTTAATTCTGCTATCGTTACACAAAAAATCGATTAAAATGTTGTCGCAAACGAGATAAGTACAAAGAAGGCGTGGTAATAAAAGTTCGAAATATCTGACCATGGTCTTTATAATCGCATCGAAATGCAATCAACATATTAAGTACTTATAAGCAAACAACAAAGAGTGCATTGTGGCTCTAGCAATCGTCATTCCCTTGTATTTGTTTAACAAATGAATTAGTTTACAGAAACATTCTCTTTGGCGCCAATTAGCTTAAGAACTGGTGTTTACTTTTACAATGGAGGGACTTAAACGCATGGTGTTTATAGGGACTTTGTTCGTGGTCACGTTTAAGGAAAATAACGTAAATACTTCATATTAACTGGAGTATTATTGTTAATGAACAATATATTCATGAAGTTTCCAAGAAGTTTTGTATACCGATACTGTAGAATGCTGGCCTCTTCTCCATCTTCTCATAAAGTACGTGCATTGATAACCACACCTGCAGGAGGAAGATTGGCGATTTCAGTCGTAGGCGTAATACTTTATTAGGTTATTTTGATACTTGCCAAAACATTAATTTTCCATTTTCATAAATTAAAGCCATATTTTCATAGAATCTCAAACCTAGGGAGATTTTTGTAGAATAGACTGGATGGAGACAGATCATATTTTAAATGTCTAGTTACATACATGTATATACTTTTTTTGTTTTTACCTAATCATTAAATGTCATGTCTGATAAGGACCCGGTAGGATGTTACAAACGCTAGTGATTAGTCACTGCTTATCACAGAGGCATCATTATTACAAGTAATCATTCCCATCTTTAGCGTTGACTGACTTCATCTGGCCATGTCAAGGATATTTCTTTAGAGTCTGAGCGAGTTTAGATAGACTTGGTGGCGATCCTCGGCGTAAATGAGAGAAGGATACTAAATGGATTTTTTAGCGGTAAGAGTCTGACAAATCTCTCCTCCCAATGCTGAGAACATCCATGAGGATAAACCATCCGTCACCGGACGTCATCGTTAGTTGATTGGTATGATAACAACTGATGGTTAATGTAGATAGAATAATGTTCATTCTATAATGAGTATATCTAATAGATTGCTTGATTAACAACCAAGATATTAGATATCACATGTTCTAATGCTAAGCCTTCTTTCTGTGAGCGAGATTAGAGTGTAAACTTGCTGTAATCCACTGCGAAGCCTATCAGGCCTCTAATAGATTACTAGGCGTCTTTGCAGAACTAAACGAACATAACAAAACAGATTTTCAGAAATGTTAAAAAGAAACACAACCTAGCCTATTTCTTTTACTGCAGGTTACCACATGCAGTAAAAGAAATAGGCTAGGCTAGGAAACATTTTTTCAATACGTGCCTATAAGTTAATTCCTCTCTCGCATTTATTTCATAGAAAATTTGCAGGCAGAAATGTCAAAGCGTCAGTCGGTTCGTCAGAAAATTGAAGCTTGTTTCAAAACTTAAATCTCTATAGAGAAGAACAAGCAAGAAACTCAAAAAGTCACTAGTCTACAAGCACTGTAATTGAAAAATAACAAAACAATACACCTTATTTCATGAAATAAGTCTAGTTCCAAGACTTATAATCCTGCTAAGCCCGTTACACATTCGTCAGATAAGAATTCCAACTATTCCTAACCACTAACAGTCATAAAATGCCATTGATTCGTTTTTTACCAAAACAAGCGGTTGACTCAGAATCGTGAAAGCATGACTCAGGTGCGCGCGGAGTTATTGAACAAACGTAATGCTGGAAAGAAGTTAAATGAATTAGGCATTTCAGAAGAAAGAGAGAGTAAAAAGATGGTGACTTGAATTGGTACTGGTGAAGAATTGCATTCTGTAGAGGGGACCTCATTCAATAATCCGAGGACTACTGGTCCTTATGATATAAAATATGGTCGTCGAAATACCTATGTTTTCAATTATAACACTGTTTTAATATGACCATTGATAATTAACATAAAAATGATAATAATTGTAGTACATTAGAGAGAAAATGCTTTTTACATTGCTAAGATATATAGTTTTTGAAAATCACATTATCAAGGTAGATTTCCAAGAAGGAGAAAAATTCCTATTATAATTATAGACCATATCAAATGCAATTTCCATGGACTATTTAATTATCTAAGAACATAATATATTATTTTATAATTTGTATGCGAACGTTGTTAAGATAACTAACTAAACATCGGCGGCCCAGTGCCCTGAAACGTGTGATAGATATTATGTATCACCATATAGAATGAAGTATTGACTTGATTTCAGTGCCAAGTTGGTGTTACGAATATTAGGAATACCTGTAAAGAATGTTACTCGGGACATAGGGGTATAAGTAGGATATATAGGCCAGTCATCTAAGACATAAAAATCGCGTTAGGTCGCAATAAATTGCAAGGTCCTGATTTTTTGTGATGTTGTTAGGATAGATACCAATGGTGTAAATATAGATTTGCAACCTCGAAAGACCTGTGCTAACTTCGTGGTGCTCGAAAAACCTCGAAATTTTCGAACTTTTTTCAGTATTTGGCTTACAACTTCTAAAATATGTATTTTGCAGCAAAGTCATCTATAAAACTTTTAAATAAGATAAAATAAGCAACAAAATGAGTGTAATCCCAGCTCTGTATGCTTAAAAGAACTCAAGATATGACATTTCGAAAATGGGCAATTTTCCCCAAATTTTATCATATTTGTAGTTGGCTAGACTTTAGATCGAAATACTGTCTAAAATACTCATCCTACAAGGAAAGTCAATAAAAGTTAAGTTGTAGAGCAGTTATTTAGCTTTAATTTAAGTGTAAAAGGAACTGTTCAGGACCAATAGTTCTCATATTATGAGGTAAAAAGTAATAATAAGGATCGAATTTCGCAAGAAATATTTATTTTTTCTTATACATTGTTGAATGGAATTTACAATACTAGCAGTCCGCCCCGGTTTCATCCGTGGTACATACATAGCCTATGTCACTCACGGATAACATACCTATCCAACGGGGAAAGAATTTTTAAAATCGGCCCCGTAGTTTTTGAGTTTATCCATTACAAAACAAACAAATAAACAAATCTTTTCTCTTTATATTAAGTATAAGTATATAAGTATGATTGATGGCGTCATAAGTTCTGTCAAAACCTTGTTATTTTAACTTTCGAGTACTGGCCAGATATACTTTGACTAATTTTAAAATAGAACATTTGTACTTGCCGAAAATAAAAAAGAAAATATTAAATATAGAGTGGTCGAAGAAGGAAGATAGAGTCGCGGTTATCGCGTTGCACCGCTATGGTTACGCGCCAATAGAAATTTTCAAAATTCTGCAAAAGTTGAAAACAACACTACGGTTTGTTTATCGCACTATCAAACGATACATTGAAGATTCAAGCTTCGAAGATCGTGAGAGGAGCGGCCGACCTCGCACAGTTAGGACACCAGCGGTCATCAAAGCAGTGAAGGCGCGAATTCAACGAAATCCCTCGCGTAAACAAAAAATCTTAGCTCTTCACATGGGGCTAAGCAGAACCACGGTTAGAAGAGTGATAAACGAAGTCCTGGGACTACGAGCTTATCGTAAAAAGCCGGACATTATTTGAACGAGCGTTTGAAAAAAATTAGGCTGGAAAGATGTCGCGCTTTGTTACGGCGGTACGCGGGAAAAAAAACATCGCAAAATTTTATTTTCAGATGAAAAAAAAATTACTTTTGAAGAAAGTTATAACAAACAAAATGATAAGGTATTCCGAGGGTCCAGCGTGGGCATTATCCTTCCTCACTCATGGTTTGGCTTGGAGTCTCATATTCAGGCTTAACGGAGGTGTTTTTCTGTGAAAAAGGTGTGAAAACCAGTGCCGTTGTGTACCAAAATACCGTCCTATCGAATATAGTGGAACCTCTTTCTCAAACAATGTTCAAAAACAGACATTGGATACTCTGACAAGATTCTGCACCAGCTCATTGGGCACGAAGCACGCAAAACTAGTTGACCGCCCATGGAATTGACTTCATCGGGCATGAAGACTGGCCCTCTTCTAGTCCAGATTTAAACCCCCTGGACTACAAGATATGGCAATATTTGGAGGAAAAAGTCTGCGCTAAACCTCATAGGAATTTGGAGTCTCTCTGAGTATCTCTGGTTAAAGCAGCGGCAGAAATAGATATAAATGTGGTGCGTGCTGCGATCGATGACTGGCCGCGTCGATTAAGGGCATGTATTAAAAATGGAGGGGGGCATTTCGAATAGTATTGTACATTTAATTATCTTTCATTTCATATATAATTTTCAATTAATTATCAAAAATTATATCGTTAATTACATTAAAAGTTTTTGACAGAATTTATGACTTGACTAGGATATATATATATAATATATATATATATATATATATACATATGTATTTTCAACATACGCATTGAAAACATTAAAAATCTCACTACATTCAGTGCAGCAGGGTGGTAGATTGTAAAGACGCAAGAAATCCTTCGCGATTCATATATATAAAATATAAATCTATATTATATATTTATATATAATAATAATAATAATACCAGCCTATAACTGTCCCACTGCTGGGCAAAGGCCTCTTCTCATACAGAGAAGGCACGAGCATTGATCACCACGCTTGCTCAAGGCGGGTTGGCGTTTTCGGACTTATATTAACTACAAGTCCAGGTTTCCTCACGATGTTTTCCTTCAGCGATGTCTGTGATGTCTAAGATAAACTTTAGAAAGTACATATGAATTGAAAAAGTCACATTGGTACTTGCCCGGATTCGAACCCGCAACCTCTTGCATGAGAGGCGGGCGCCTTAACCACTAGGCCATCACGACATTATACATATTTATATATATATATATAATTTATATATATATAATTTATATATATGTATAGTTTTCAATTTTATTTTATTCAATAAACAGTTTTTACTGAAATGTCTGTTTTATTTTATTTTTAAAGTAATATTTATATTACTAGAGAAATTTCGAAAAAAATCTGATTTCCTTATTTACCTCATAATATGTGAACTATTGGTCCTGAACAGTTCTTCTTACACTTAAATTAAAGCTAAATAACTGCTCTACAACTTATCTTCCATTGGCTTTCCTTGTAGGATGAGTATTTTAGACAGTATTTCGATCTAAAGTCTAGCCAACTACAAATTTGATAAAACTTGGGACAAATTGCCCATTTTCGAAATGTCATATCTTGAGATCTGTTAAACATACAGAGCTGGGATTAGACTCATTTTGTTGCTTATTTTGTCTTATTTAAAAGTGTCATAGATGACTTTGCTGCAAAATGCATATTTTAGAAGTTGTAAGCCAAAAACTGAAAAAAGTTCGAAAATTTCGAGGTTTTTCGAGCACCACGAAGTTAGCACAGGTCTTTCGAGGTTGCAAATCTAGATTTACACCATTGGTATCTATCCTAACAACATCACAAAAAATCAGAACCTTGCAATTTATTGCGACCTAACATGTCTTAGATGACTGGCCTAATAGATGAGTTGGTTATAGGTTGTTATGCGGGCGGAATGTACCGTTGTCTTGCTTATTTTTTTCAACCAGAGACAAATAAAAACGAAGTATAAATACTTTGGTCATTTGCCAGATTAAGTAGAGTGCGTGAGATACACTCTATATTCTGAGTAGATTATGGTAAAAGACAGCTCGTGCGTCAGGTAAGTTTTAAAAACGTCAAAATAAGATTTTCATTGCAATCTTGACTGTGTTGTCAAACAGTCTCAGTTGCTGAGCAAAACCGACGTCAAGTTTGTCAAACTTGTTTGACAGCGCGCTTGTATGTTTTTCAAACACACGAAAATGGCATTTGACAAACGTTTTGGCAGTTTGTAAACACCACAGGAGTGGAAGGAAAGTTAATATTCATCCGATGGACTAGCAACCGTTTATCGCGCGAAAATGGTTGGACTTTGTACCGTCTTGTGCTGTTGCAGTAGATTTATGGGTGTTAAGATGAAAAATTTTATGGCTGGTACCTAGACACCAGCCTAATTTCTCCCCGCTGTAGGGCAAAAGCCTCTTTACGTACAGAGAAGGCACAAGCGATGATCACCACGCTGATCCACGATGATTGCTTTAGGTGGATTGTCAGGAAAACACCATAGGGTATCTCGCAATATTTTGAGTAGTGGATCTGGATAGTGTGGATACGAGATCCATACAATACATGATAAAAAAATTAATTCTGTTTGGTCCGTTCAAAATTTATGGACATATTGTTTAATCAAATTAATCAGCATCAAAAATCTGGAGATGTTACGTTGTGTTATATTTCCAAGGTACAAGGAAGGTCAAACTGACGAAAACGAAAAAATAGGAAGCTAAAAGAAAGGCGATTGACTTTGTTTGTTGTAGGTAACTGTGACTAGAATAACATCGTAATCAGACCTGATAATGCAAAACAATATCCCCTTCAATACAAAGTACGTACGTACCTGACCTGATATTGTGATAATCGGTTATCTTTCACAGGTAACATCGATCGCACAGAGTACTAACGGCGTAGAGTAGAGAATATCAGTAACTGGGGACTTGCTACCAGTACTGGTATGCAAGTAAGATGCTGATTAAAGCTAGCACCTTTTTGCTACTTATGTGAGTGACAAAATAACGTCTTCATCAGAATGACGAGGTATCCTGGTATTGGGTTTTACAGGCTGTGGTGCAAGGATTGATAAATAGAAGCCTGACAATAATTAAATCCTTTGAACACACGTAATTCGAGACACAATAGAAAGAAAATAGCAGCGCGACAGCCGGCTGGTCGTCGAAAGGTTAATTGCAAAAACGTGTAGCTTCTTGACCAGGTTTTTCTTAATCGCTTGGGCTTGTATTAGTTTTGGGGATAAAACTAATACAAGTCCTATTACAAAATTTAACTTATGCCTCTGAAGAACGGTAGAGTCGGTAGAAATGTATGCGCGAAGTCATCTGACCGGTATACCGCCGTTTACCCGAATTTTATTTGCCCTAATATCATTTGCCATAATAGTCAACAGCCATAATATCATACGACATAATACTCTTTTGCCCTACTCTCATTTGCCATATTAGTCACGTGCCAGAATCATTGTTTCCCATAAAGTCACTTACCATAACATCATTTGCCATAATCATTGTAAGCCCTAATTATCACATGTCCTAATTATAAGATGCCATAATTATGATACGCCATAACATAATTTGCCATCGACATCGGGTGTATAACGGTTGTTTATATCAAGAGAAATTGGATGCAATTGGGACTTTAGGGCACCCCGACTCGGACAGGTTAGGTTAGAAGGGGATGGCGGGGTCGTGTGAGCGAGCGAAGCGAGCGAATAGACCCCGCCATCCCCTTCGTGGTTATTTTTTTATTAACCACACAGAAGTAGGAGCCCCGCGAAGCGGGGCTCCGTCGACCTAGCCCACCATCAACCATGCACAGAAAAAAAACCATTACGGGGCTTAAATATTTGTCTAATACTTGTTATGCCATTTAAATATTATGCCATTTAAATATTATGTCTAACAATTATTATGGCACATAAAAATATGGCAAACAATACTTATGGCATTCGTATCTTATGGTATCTAAAATTCGGGCAATTAAAAGTATGTCATATGTCTTTTAGGGCAAATGAAACATTCGGGCAAATGAAATTCGGGTAAATGAAATTCGGGAAAATGATGATTATGGCATATAACCTTCGGGCAAACAATATACAACCCATCTGACCATATTCTAGAACCAGATGATATGGCGTATGAAAAGTTTTACACATGTGGATGGATGGAGAATATGGAGATGCAGAGAGAGGTCTAAGAAAAGATAAATCAGTGTTAACAATGATATAAAATATTAGGTCCCAAATACAACGCTTAATTACCTGTTTGGCATTTCTGCTAAAAGACGTAAGCAAGGTAGGTACTGCATAATCAATGAGAATGCCAGTTATGCACGACTCAGACAACAAAAAATCTAGCAAAAACTGGATTTTGGTATTCTGTGCACGCATTAGATAAGGTTGGAATTGGAAGGTGGAAAAATATTTTTAAGCAAGAGGTTCTCAATTTGGCTTGTATGTATGTACTATGTAGGTATGTTTGTTCGAGATTATCTCACGTTAGGCTGAACCGTTTCTGATACGGTTTTGAGTAAAGTACCTATTTGCAAAGTCGTACACGGTTGGATGGGTTTACCAACTCGTTGAAAGGTAGGATTACTCGGAATCTAGACTGCCTAGGCAAGTAGACATAATGTCATCTTTAATGCATTGAGGACTGAAGTCCTGCATGTATGATGCAGATCCTGTTATGCAACATGTTTGGAATTTATTAGGGAGACACGATTCAATAGGTCTACCACAGACACGGCTACTTAATCTAAGATCTTGACGTAGGTGGGAGAAGGAACAGTGGGTTGGCTTTTGGTCTGCAAGAGTCTGACGAAAATTATTAAAAGAAGATAAGAAACGGTATTGCTAAACTAGCCGGTCTCTACTCGTACCTAATTAGGTAACTACCTATATTTCAAAACTAAAACTAAATATCTAGCGATATCTACACATGTGATTATAGATTGTACACACGTAGTATCTACTTAATTCCGTGAGAACCGTTAGCTAAAACAATTGGTTGCATAGGAACGACAACATAACAATAATGGTAGGTGTTTGGTATGATAACAACCCAGGTCTTCAATATTTACTTACCAGAAAATTCGCGGACACAAAAACAACAAACAAGTACCTATGATTTGAGGTTGATTATAAAAAGTTTGACATAACGAAAACAAACCAAAACAAAGATTTTAATTTGAAATTCGAATTGCTACATGCCGGGAATAACGATAAAGACTTTTTATAATAAGCATAATGGTTGTGAAAAGGTTTCGATCACCTTATAAATAATAAAAATTTAAAAACGAAGTTACCAACGAAATCTCTAAATTGCATAATCAACCAGCATACAAACGCTGTATCAGCCTCTTATCGGTCAAACTGCCGTCATTTCCTTCATGAACCACAACAATGCTTTCAAATTGACAACAAACAAAAAATCACAAACACTTATTTACCAAAACACACACTAATAATAAAAAAAAAACTATTCCTCACTGATACACTGCAAACTAAATTTCGAAATGGGAATACTGTTACTGATTGTTTTTGTTTTTTTTTATTTAGCGAATTTTACGTCGCGTTCGTATTCGCGGAGAGCGCGCGTACGACACTGGCGCTCGCTACCGAGTCGCGTGCGTTCCAAATGACAAATGCGCGTCAACGGGTTGCCCGACAGCCGACGACGTTTGTTTACCTCGGTTCCGCCTGCTCAAGTTCAAGGGATTAGGCTTTACGGAACGCGCGTCCAGCCGTACCTGACCTCTCATTGATTGTATTTTTTTTACAACTTCATATCTTGTAACACTGGTACGTAGATACGTTTTTTTCGCAACCGAGTGACGATTGTACAAATTACTATTATTCTAATGGATGAGGGCAGACAAGACCGGTGATGTCATACTCGCTGTTGATAGTAGCAGCTGATAGCAAGACGATGTCTAATCTGAACAATGCATTGTTTGAGTAAAACATTCTTTGTCTCATCTAAGATTTGTTTTGATTATGTAGTGAGTGATTGAAGCATTGAGTAATTACCTCGTAATTGTAATAGACATAATTGTTAAGTGTTTACAATTACTTAAATAGATACAGACGCCACGTTACTACCATTTGTCTTTCTTTGATAGATTTTAAACTGGTTAAAAATTTTGTATCACATTTAATAAGTATTGATAGGGAAATTTTTTGTTGTGTGGAAAATTTAATTTGCCTATCTCCTTTACCGGATTAAGCTGGATACCAGT
Source organism: Athetis lepigone (assembly GCA_033675125.1). Taxonomy (NCBI): domain Eukaryota; kingdom Metazoa; phylum Arthropoda; class Insecta; order Lepidoptera; family Noctuidae; genus Athetis; species Athetis lepigone. The sequence goes on along the minus strand of CM066229.1, from coordinate 3,556,603 downwards.
GTTTTACCTGGAGCGACTGCCTATCAGATCACCACAACCCAGAAACTGGGCGACACGATAAGTAAGTACCTCTTGGTTAGACGGGTCCGATTTTATGACTTTTCCGTAATGACTGCCAAAGTTCTACGAATGGCAACTAGGACCAACGGCTTTACGTGCTTTCCGAGGCACGGGATGTCAGTGATGTCCAAGATAAACTTTAGAAACATACGAATTGAAAAAGTCACAATGGCACTTGCTCGGATTCGAACCCACAACCTCTTACACGAGAGCAACACGAGAGGCGGGCGCCGTATCCACTATTCCACTGGGCCATCACGACACCGTTCATTCAGCCAAATCTGTATAAATTAGGTAGGTACATATTTTTATTCATTAAAAATGTTAATTTTCTCTAATGACTTTGTTACTCATTCGTCCACAAATCCGATCGATTTATAATAATACAATTAGGTGCGGAAATTAGGACATAACTATCTTATCAACTTATTATCGCGACATTAACTGTTGTCGTTTGCTTGGAAAATAAACGTTTTTATCAGTATGGTTACCTATTTTTAAAGTTACTCACCTACCTTTATAGAGAATAATATCGCATGATTTGAGGTAAAAAGATATTTAATGTGAAAAGTGACGTCATTAAGATTTGATGATTTATTTTTAATTATTTTTATGTAGGTTGGGCGTTCATTATTTACCCGACTGCCGAAAGGGGGGTTATATTTTTTAATCCTTCGAACACACGTAAATCGAGACACAATAGAAAGACAATAGCAGCGAGACAGCCGGTTGTCGCTTGGTCGTCGAAAGGATACGTTTATTAGAACATAATATATATGTTTACCTTCCTATAGTAAACATGTAAATAGTTACCTAGTTTTGTTGAATAATAATAGGGAAGGATGTACCTACTCTATAAAAAAAAATACAGGACGGTCAGATAGGTAGCTGGGTAAGAACACCTACTATTCATTGTATGTATGTACCTACTATTCAGTTGCTGGATATTTTAATGGTAAGTACCTACCTAATTAGGTAATATTCTAATTTTATTTGTATGTTATGACAATACGGTAATGGAAAACACATTAAGACACTAATGAAGAGATTTAGAGAAAGCTTACGTCAGAAGATAGGTTACCTAATACAGGGTAAAACGGTAATGATAAATGGCTAATTAAATAAATAAATGAGATTTTTTATTGTTTATTTAAGATATTTTTAAACATCTGTCTCATTACAACCCTGATTTGAATGAAAAGAAAAAAAATGCACTGACTTTAGCTATAGACTTCCTCTGTGTGTAATAAAGACAAGTTAAGTAAACCTTTCGACCACCAAGCGACAGCCGGCTGTCGGGCTGCTATATATTGTCTTTCGAAGGATTAAGTTAAGTTTTCCTAACCTAGCATTAGCTGATCTTTTTTTGAAGATGGCAAAACAATTTTATTATAAAGCTATTTTTAAGACAGCGCCATCTATTAAACATGGTAGTATACCAGGAACGCAACATTGTAACAAAAAATCAAGATAGATGGCGTTACATGTCTCATTCAACTTCCGCTACTCAACAACAGAGGACTCTGTTTGCCAACAAAGTATTTGTTGCAATTTTCCTTTTGTGCAAAGAAAATGATGAGTAACAGAGTTCAACGAAAATTCGCGCCAAAAACAATGTCCTTTGTGATTCCTTTGTGTTAATGTATTTATGATTCATCACTCTTTGTAATAAAATATATATTTTACGAGTAAGTTTGTGTCGTAAAAGTAGATTTTCTTGTACCTACTTAGATATGAGTTTGATAACACTTCATTCAAGTCCGGTTCATATCATAATCACTGGATGATATGAAGATCAGCTCATATAGACAGTTGGTCACTTAGCCCTATAGAGTTCTGTTCTCAAAACGTGCCAATGAAACCTTACCCTTCGTCGGTCTGTCTGTTTGTCAAATAGCTGTATAGATCTAATGATCCGTATTTTGTTTTTTACTATGGTAAAAGGTAGCTAAAGTTTACTGAGTGATGAAAAAATATTTTTCTGCATTAACCCTTGGGGTAGGCAAAAGTCACGCGGTGTGCCTGGTGGGTTTCTAGGACCCGAAAATAAAATGGAGTTTTTATGTTACAAATTGCGTCTAAATATTAAAGTATAAGTTTATATTCATAATATATAACTACAATAATAGGTGAAATAAGAAATAAATCCATACATAAGGAGTTTATATACCTTCATTAAATAAATGAAAAACCTCTTTATTTTACATAACAAAAATCCAGGAACACAACCAAAATTCTTGGAAGGGTTTTTTAGGCCCGATCGTGCAATAAATGCGTCTAACTTGAATGTGCAGGCATAATGGACTGCTGGGAGGATGGCAAAACGGCTGCTAGTCTATATTACGAAGCTACTCAGGAGTGTGAAGGTCTTGATCCAAGATTAATATGTGTAATTGTCGATTTCGTAAAGTAGCGGGTCTGTCAGACCCACCAGGCACCCCAAGGGTTAAGTAAATTTTGTGTTTAAGTGTACCTATGACATGTATTTATTTTGCTGCTATAACGACACAAAATAAACATAAAATGAATTTAATAACAAAATGAAGAGGGATTTTCGTACAAAAAAAGTTTCTTAAAAATACGAAACGAGCAAAAAGTGCTAAAAAAAACGCGTGAGTAAGATTGGTGGTAAAGAACTCTTAACGTGCTGGCCCGACTCACACTTGGCCAGTTTTTTTATCGGCTCTGTTGTTACAGATTTAAGAAAGAAGTTTATCACAGAGAGGGAAAACCGAAGCGAAACCGATACCGAATTACACTTTATTACTATTTACGAGTACGATACCACGATTGTACCGAAATTGTATCGGCGACACCTGTGTCTTCGGAACTGGGTAAGCGACAGAGTATCGCAGTATCTATGTGGATTTGAGCTAAAACCAATGAAGAATAATAACACACAATTTTTTTTTTTTTTTTACTGTTTTGAGGCACCATTTTCTTTGTGATTGAGGTGTGGCTGTAATCTGTAATTATTCTTAATCTATTTTGTTTGGCATCCTTTCAACGACCAACCGACAGCCGGCTGTCGGGCTGCTATTGTCTTTCTATTGTGTCTCAAATATCGTGTGTTCGAAGGATTAATAAAGTATTGTCATTTTATGCAATAGTCATCATCGTCATTTCCCTAGCGCTTGCTCAACCATGCTCAACTATGGTTAAGTCGGCTTCCAGCCTCCCAGACTAAGCTGAGTACCAGTGTTTTACAAGGAGTCGACTGCCTATCAGACCTCACACAACACATTCTCTAGATAAGGGCTTGGTTACACTGTTTGGATAGACTTTATGGTCTCTGAATATATTCCCGAAAAGATTGTCAAAGATTTACGAATGACAACCGAGCTTAACGACCACTGCTTTCCGGGGCACGAGAGGTCAGTGATGTCCTAGAAAATATAAGGAACAATTTAAAACTAAAAAAACTATATTTTTTCTATAGACTCCTATATATAATTTCTAGAGGAATTAAGCACAACTAAATATAGACATAATGATACGAAACGTGATATGACTATTTATATATTTGTTGAATGATAGCTTTTATAATAAATACGTTTGTTTTGTTACTTTTACAGATAATTATTCGGTCGAGTGTGATAAAAGATAAGTAGGACTATAAATTATAGTTATGTCATATGTAATGACGTGCTTCAATGAAAACAAGCGGGCCATCCACTAACGTTCATTCCTTCAGGCTTGTCCCGTCGTGCAATCCGTACAGAAATGCGACGGGATAAAATAAAACCGTTGAAGCCACTAACTAAACCACAATCCTTCGTTCTTTCCCCTGACTTTATCACGACGAGCCAGTCCGGCAGGAAAAACAATCCTTCAGTGACCATCCACTCGTTTATGTACTATCCTGTCACTTTGCATCTTGTCAGTCATACCGAGGGATTGCGCGTGTGTGGATGGTGACAATCCTACTATTTTATGAAGATTGTTGTCATTTGAAAGGAATGCTCGTCATTTTAAACAATAGCGGGCCATCCACTAACGTTCATTCCTTCAGGCTTGTCCCGTCGTTCAATCCGTACAGAAATGCGACGGGATAAAATAAAACCGTTGAAGCCACTAACTAAACCACAATCCTTCGTTCTTTCCCCTGGCTTTATCACGACACGCCAGTCCGGCAGGAAAAACAATCCTTCAGTGACCATCCACACGTTTGTGTACATTCCTGTCACTTTGCATCTTGTCAGCCATACCGAGGGATTGCGCGTGTGTGGATGGTGACAATCCTCCTATTTTATGAAGATTGTTGTCATTTGAAAGGAATGCTCGTCATTTTGAATAATCTTTATGGATTATTTTCATTTTGCAACAATTATGTTTATATTTATCTTTATGTTTATGTGAGTGTACCTATATGTATTTATATATATACTACTATATTATGTAAATATATATATTTAATTTTGGTATTATTTTTGTACCTTTGTATTTTGCATCTACCATGATTTGTCTCTGCATCACCCTGCATCAAAATGCCTTAGTGTACGAACTGAGTGAAGAGCGTTCAGCGGAGCGTTGAGCGGAGCGTGCAGCGTTGCGTGCAAGTTGTTCTCGCGCCACTAGGTCGCCACTCAGGACACCTACGTGTAAATGCATCTGTTTGATATGGACGCCGCACGCCCCGCCCTGCTAGACGCTCGATTTGAGCGGGCACTCAGGCCCTACACTTAGGCAGAACATATTTATATTCATAAACAGACACTAACTTGATCACAGCGCGCGTCGCGCCAGTAGCGACAGGACTGGTAGCGAGGTTTTATACCGTCGTTCTTTCTTGCTCTTGCAAATCCACTGGTGTTCATTCCGTAAGGATTGTCGCGACGGTACGGGTGGCGGGATTTTAATACCGTCATTCTTTCTTGCTCTTGCAAATCCACTGGTTTTCATTCCGTAAGGATTGTCGCGACGGGATGGATGGTGGGATTTTAATACCGTCATTCTTTCTCGTTGTTGCATATCCACTGGCGTTCATTCTGTAAGGATTGTACATTCCGGCAGGAATGAACGTTAGTGGATGGCCCGCTAATCTTTATGGATTATTTTCATTTTGGAACAATTATGTTTATATATTTATGTTTATATTTATCTTTATGTTTATGTGAGTGTACCTATATGTATTTAGTACTATAGTATGTAAATATATACATATATTTAATTTTGGTATTATTTTGTACCCTTGCATTTTGCATCTACCATGATTTGTCTATGCATCACCCTAAGGTAGACTGGGAGAAAATGCCTGAGTGTACGAACTGAGTGGAGAGCGTTGAGCGGAGCGTGCAGCGTTGCGTGGAAGTTGTTCTCGCGCCGCTAGGTCGCCACTCAGGACACCTACGTGTTAATGCATCTGCGCCGCACGCCCCGCCCTGCTGGACGCTCGATTTGAGCGGGCACTCAGGCCCTACACTTAGGCATTAAGTCCGCCTGTGGGCAGTGTTTTTCACATTATGTCCATGAGGTTTAATAAATAAACATGTGTACCTTTAAGAAAGAGATTGCTGTTGCTTTGAGTTTTATTGCAAGTAAATATCTATTTAAACCTAAATGAAGACATAGGATGTGAGGAAAAAGTGGTTATTAGAAAAGTAGAAATATAGGACTTTAAAAAAATCTGGCATGCGACGAATCTGATGATGTTAAGAAATATTTAAGAGGCGATGTCTCGTCTTTTAACAAACTGCTCAAGTTGATAACACCGTATTGTGTTGTGTGTCTATGTCTTGGAAATGCATTTTGTCCTTCCGGGACGAATACGAACACAAAATGATTACAAACGAGCGCTCAATCACGCCGGACAAATAAACAGACACTCTAACTTGATCACAGAGCGCGTCGCGCCCGTCGCGACGGTACGGGTGGCGAGGTTTTAATACCGTCGTTCTTTCTCGTTCTTGCAAATCCACTGGTGTTCATTCCGTAAGGATTGTCGCGACGGGACGGGTGGTGGGATTATAATACCGTCATTCTTTCTCGCTCTTGCCAATCCACTGGCGTTCATTCCGTAAGGATTGTACATTCCGGCAGGAATGAACGTTAGTGGATGGCCCGCTAATGACTTTTAATAAAAATATTTTAATTCTGTAATTGCCGAAGTTTAGGCTACCTACCGGAGTCGATTCTGTTGTATTGGTTTAGTAATTTTTGACAATTTCTATATGAAATGACTAAAAATAAACAAACAAGTTAGGTCAACGCTGAGCGGAGAAAAAAGAGAATTGAGATAACATGGAATCAGTGGCGTAGCGTGGGGGGGGCCGGGGGGGCCATGGCCCCGGGCGGTACATAATAGGGGGCGGCAATTGGGGAACATGACGAAAATATTGGATTGAATTATTTAAATAAAAATACTTTTCCAAACCTACCTACTGTTCGTAATATGTTAGTTACCAAAAGCACCCGCAAAAGCTTTACCGCAAGTGTGTGAAAAAGAGGACGATAACCGCGCGGGCTCAGGCAGCCAGCGAGCGCCGGCGACGCGCGTCCGCGTGATTTTTTCCGCTCTTTGACCTTGTCCAGAAAGGGCGAATTCACCGCGAAACGTTTGGCGCGAATTCATTCGCGCGTTGGCAAGATACTAGGCACCAAAACATCGCGTCCACAAGCATCGCGCGAATAATAAATTCGCGCGTAATTCGCGTGCAATTTGCCAGACTCGACTCGCGCTTAATGCGCGTGAGTTGAGATACTAGGGCTGCCTTGTTGCGTCCAGATTTCGCGCGAATTTCAGAGCTAGTGCACATATAATGGATAAAGAGAGAGAAAGAGAATCGCGGCGAATTTGCCCTTCCTGGACAAGGCCTTTGAGGCGCGAGTGAAACTAACGCGCCGTCGACACGGGCCTGGTCCTTATCGGGCGGCGAGCTACCCATCGATCACCGCCCACAGGCCCGCGCCTACGGTGGCCGGTAGTCGTCTTGCCACTCTCGACGCCTACGCCTGGGTTTTGTCCGGGGTGTGAGGCCTGACACTGCCTCACGCGTGTAGCAGCCTACTTCTCCAGCATGACTGCTTCGCAGAAGGCGGCGACGGCTTCCCATTCGGTCACTCCCACCGATCGCCTCTGCAAGGAGACGGAGGTGGCCCGCCCATGCGAGGCATTCCTCCAGGCGACCGTTGCCGGTGACACCCAGGCGTCGCTTCCGCCCGAATCCGACACAGGAACCTCCCGAAATGTCCGTGTCCGGAGCGAACCTGTGTCCGGCGATACGTGAGAGCGCCGTGGCGCCTCGTCAGCCAACTCCTCAAAGAGGCGTGCCCAGCACTGGGTTGCGACAGTCGCATAGTCTCCAAATCCCACGGCCGGATGCCCGCAGAAAGCCTTGCCGCCTCGCAGGTGATTTTGCGGTATTCCCCGCACCATCCGAATGGTTATAACTCTCTGGGACGCCCTCAAAAGCCAGGTCAGAGCCAAGGCCAGTTTCGAGCCCCGTAGAGGGCCATGGACCCCACGATCCTCGCGTAACAACATTATGTTAGGTTTTTGGTTCTGATCGGCTCCCGTGGCTTATGGTGCAATGTTATGTAGCACAATATTATGTGTTATTCTGATGTATAAGCTACGAATATCCAGCAAAGCCATCGGCCCGCCTTATTGCTGCCCGCACGCAACGGAATCTCACAAAAGGAATATTTTTTCCCGTTTTTTCTCCCACTTATATTTACTGCTCGGCTCCTATGTGTCTTGGCGTTGTGTTATATAGCCTATAGCCGGCCAAGGAGTATGGATTATAATCGTACCAAGTTTGGTTATAATCCCTTCAGTAGTTTTTAACCCATGCGTGCACACTACGTGCGTGTTTACTAATTGCATTTTTGCCATCAGTATCGATCACCAATCATTCTCCAATATTAATTTTGAATAAATATTCAATGTACCGAATTGACCTCTCCACAATTTTATTATAAGCAAGTATAAATATATAAATTATTGGACGTATTTCTCAACAACTAGTGCCACCATAAATTTCTCTTGTTACAGTCCAAAATTCAAAAAAGTGATTTGAAAATGGTGTTTTAAAACTGTGTCATACTTTTTTTAAAGTTATATTGCAAGTTCAGAGATTCATAAATTGCTAAAAACTGTCACTTTTAGCAGGGGTTCAATCCGTATAATTAATTTTTTTTTTCAATGAACAGTTTGCGCAGAAAGCTAAGTTGTCCTTAGGGTTGAGACATACATAATATAAGAAATGTTCTTGCGGCGTTTCTTCTCTTAGATGTATTTTCCACCTGAAGCATGCATTAGCAATGCGTGGTAGTATATTTTATTTTGACTTGCAATAAGGTGTACGATGTACGAATTAGATCAATTCAGTATAATATTTAAACTTTAAGCGACTTATAGTTAAAATAAGGGGCGGCGGATTTCCGATCAGCCCCGGGCGGCGAAAAGCCACGCTACGCCACTGCATGGAATTAAAAAAAAAATGCATCTCACATACGGCCATCTGATTTCAAACTAAGCAGAGCTTGTTCTGTGTAACCAGACAACTGATAAGCATATTTACATAAATAATAATATTATAGATAAAGGACATGGCCAGCCCCAATATGGGCGATTGCATAGTTATCGAATTCAATTTACACCAATGATTTTTGGTGTTTTATTTCGTTAATATTGGTAAGTTAAATTGCAATAAATAAAACACATAAAGAACTTGTCATTACAACAGACTAGACGTAAACAGTTTCACTAAACCTTTAGTCATATTGCTGGCATGAAGTGCATAGAATAGGATTTGCTATTCCAAACCATAAGGCGCTCTAATAAATTATTTATTAAAACCTGACAATAATACCATATGCAACCAACCAGTGGTGACATAAGGCTCTGAAACGTTTTTTTTATCTGCTGGCCTTTTAGAGTGACGACCATGGACCGGAAGACGCAACGTAGGCAGGCCTCCCACTAGGTGGACCGACGAAAACATGCAAGTGGCGATTTGTCGTTCTACGTTGCGGTCTAAGGAGGAGGCCTAAGTTCAGCAGTAAAATCCGGCTGATAATAATAATAATAAGGAAAACACAAAATAAGGCAAAACAGTATAAATGATTATTTAATTTTTACAGACAACAAATAAAAATGGTTTGATACATTATTACCTTACCTAGATAACTTAATACATTATTACATTACAGCGTTGAGTTATTGTTGAACGAGTCATAGGTTTTAAACTGTTTTTATTTTATTCCTACACTATCAACAATCAGTTTATTTTTTTAGTTCACCAACGCGATAGTCTTGTGTAATTTGTTTGTCTTTGTAGCTTTTGGGTGGTTATTCCTCAGTTGATGCACCTCATAGCAATCCACAAATCAAATCAGTCAGTATCAGTCCGTAAAGATAAGCGGCGGGGGTCAAAATTATCTGAAAATAATCGCAAAACCCAAGAACAATAGGACGTTGAATTTGCAATGACAGATTGTCTGCAATATTAACGTAATTGACATTTGACATAAAAAACACACACATTGTGTCAAACCAGTACCGTTCCGTTTTAAAACTTTGTTTAAGTGAATTAGACAAAAACTTATTAAAATGTATTATTATGATATGAGCATTTTATAAAAATCGACAAATACCAATGAATACAGTTTCGTATGAATAAAATGTCGCTAATTTAATGCAATGGTCGACCATATCACACATTTTCTACAAGTACACGTGGTTTGGAACGTTCTTTACCATATTTATCTCTCTCTATGGTGAATTATGGCGGAACTTGACAGACGATATTTTGAATTCGTCTTCCGTTACTTATTATTTTGGTTTAAAAGCTGATAAGTCCAGAGAGGCTAAAAAGTACGTAGTAATTCATTTTTCTATTTTTATTTTACAATGTATTTACTATGTTTGTGTACATGGAATGCCATTTTTGTCCATGTCATTTCACCCAGACACAGTACAAATAATTATTCTCACCACACAAACTTTGTCCTGGTCAGTCAGGGTTTCTAACCACCAGACTAACAGGGGCCCTAGTCTGCTATTACAATCGTGTCTAAATGAGCAGTCATCGGCCGGATATTTGACAACTTTGACAGTTTTTGTAAGGAAAATGTGTTATAAGTTTAAAGTTACACGTCAAAAATCGATCATCAATTAAAACTTCCGTACAACTTGTAGTCGGCATGTATTAATCTATAACCCGGCGAAATTCAAGGTAAAACTAATTTAATATCTAAATCAAAATTCTAAAACGTTGTGTTAATGTTTTTAAATTTTGATTTGGATATTACGATTAGGATAGAAAAAAACCGGCCAAGAGCGTGTCGGGCCACGCTCAATGTAGGGATCCGTAGTTTCCCGTCCGTCACAATAAGTGTTACCACTTATAAGTTTAAATAAAGGCTATTTGTTACGTTGACATACTAAGTACGCAGAAATTATTATGTACAATCTTTTTGTCTTTTTTTTTACAAAATCTGTTCTTTCTATCAAGTTCAAAATAATTTTCCTAGAAAGTCCTTATAAAGTTCTACTTTCCAGATTTTTTCATATTTTTTAAACCCACGGGTCAAAAGTTAGAGGGGGGGACGCTTTGATTTTTCCTTTTGGAGCGATTATTTCCAAAAATATTGATATTATCAAAAAATGATTTTAGAAAACCCCTATTCATTTTTAAATACCTATCCCACAATATATCACACGTCAGGGTTGAAATTAAAAAAAAATCACTTTCCTCTTTACATATAGGGGGGCTACCCTAATAAAACATTTTTTTCGAATTTTTATTTTACCACTTTGTCGGCGTGATTGATATACATATTGGTACCAAATTTCAGCTTTCTAGTGCTAACGGTCACAGAGATTAAGCGAGGACGGACGGACAGACAGACAGACATGGCGAAACTATAAGGGTTCCTAGTTGACTACGGAACCCTAAAAAAGGCTTAACTAGTCTATTCCTATGAACTGCCATTAACTTCCTGACTTACATCAATCATAATAATGTTTATCATACTTGACTGGATAAGATTAAACTAGTAATTGGCTGTCAGTCTAATTTATTGTTATTGGTCTGTTTATGAAACTGTAACTTTTTCATTGTAAAATCAATCTCCCTAGCCTTTTCCCAACTGTGTTGTGGTCGGCTGCCAGCCTAACCGGATTCAGCTGAATACCGGTGTTTTACGTGGAGCGACTGCCTATCTGACCTCCACAACCCCGTAACTAGGCGACACGATACCTCTTGGTTAGACTGGTCAGAGTTTCTGGCTAACCAGTAACGACTGTCAAAGTTCTACGAATGACAACCGGGACCAACGGCTTTACGTGCTTTCCGAGGCACGGGATGTCAGTGATGTCTTAGATAAACTTTAGAAAGTACATATGAATTGAAAAAGTGACATTGGTACTTGCCGGGATTCGAACCCACAACCTCTTACACGAGAGGCGGGCGCCTTATCCACTGAGCCATCACGCACGACACTTTTTCATTGTAGATAAATTTAAATTAAATGTTCTGCTTGTGTTTTACGAGTAAGTGTATGAACAACAGTTACTGCCTATGGGTCTCAGGCCTCTGGTCTTCGTGATAGCTAGATTTAGCGGGTTAGGCGGAAACTGGCCTTTAGCCCGCCGGCCAAATTATACGGAGCAAAAACCAAAAGTTTCGTAGTTAAATCGACCCATTGGATTTAATTTTATTAAACCTTCGAACGCATGTGATTCGCGGCACAATAGAAAGACAACGGCGACAGCCGACTGTCGCTTGGTCATTGAAAGGTTAAAATGAAAAAAGTGTAAAATAAAACGACTTTTCCATTACTGTTTCCCCTCCACCTGGCTCAGCAACCTAGATCCTGGTGGTGATACTGCCAGTTTTTTTGGAAAACGCGGAAGGGCTTGTTGATAAAACTATAAAATAAAAAACACACATTGATTGTGTAAGTAGCTCTACAAATGAAAAGCCAATATAACTAGAATTAACAAATTACAGACAATCGACTTGATAACGAATCATTCGTAGGAAATGGCTCATTTGGCATTGACAATGTTTTGTAATGATAAATCGTACTCTGTAAGCACCGTTTGCGCGTTATGGAGTAGTGTAATCTTATCGTCTCGATCATCGTCTGCATCACTCCACGAAGGTAGAAGAAGAAGAGGTGGAGTTCATAAGGTTGAAGACCAAGTTTATCCTGAAAGTGTACAGGTTAGATTCGAGCCCCAAGTTTCTCCTCGTTTCGTCTTTTGTGTGTGGAAATTCTAATCACCATCTGAACAGTTTTATGAATGAAGATTTTTCATGGAAAGCCATGCTTTAGTTTTATCGTAATAAATTGTCTTATAGATTTTAGACTTTTGATGGTTTTTAGTGAACTAAAAAATACAATCTTAGGTGCTTAAACAATTAAACATAAACCATAACAGTAAAGGTCGACAGTTTCCTATTGACAGCGTCGCAAAGCTACAGTCATGGGTTTTACTGATCAAAGGGAATTTCTCAACAAATATCTTTAAAAACAAACAAGGTAAATAAACTAAGTAAGTGTCAAGTGATAGGTTAACGCGTATGTTCTAAATATGCGTTTTTGTTATTGTATCTAATATCCTAATTTTGTCTCCATCACCCAAGGCATACTGGTAGTAAATGCCTAAAGCATTTTAAGTTTTCATTTAAGTTTTTATTTAGTTATTTGACTAATATTTAATAAGTAAATAAAATATCTTTTTCCTACACCAATTGGAAAAATACCAACACATTTTCTTCGTTTAAAAAAGTTTTAAGACCTAGCTCTATCTAAATAACCGTGATTCATTCGTCACATTAATATCAATTCAGAATACAAAAGAAATGGAGCACGCGCTGCATTCCGTCTATTTATACTAATCGAATAAAGCTGAATTTTTTGTTCAGTTAAACTTATCTTTAGATATACATCTGATTGAAGAATATCACGCTACGATCCACTGGACCAAAGATTATAATTTTATTTTGAGAAAGCTTACCGACTTATTGCAAGAAATGGGGAAAAAAATCAAGTTTCTAATAACAAGACTTATCAGTTATATCCTCCACAGTTATATTATGATCCACAGAACTTAACGAGGTGTATAGTAATTACTAAATATGGTTTTTAACCGACTTCTAAAAAAGGAGGAGGTTCTCAATTCAGATGTTTGTATTTTTTTTAATGTTTGTACGCGCATATCTCCGTCGTTTACCAACCGATTTGAACAATTCTTTTTTGTTTGAATGGGTAGACTTCCCAAATGGTTCCATTGTCATCAGGTCCAGGATCTGATGATGGTATCATGCCGAAATCGAGGCAAGTCGGTTTTTTTTGCAAAAAAATATTTTATTTCGTGAATTTACGTAAAGAGGGATGACCAATATTTAGATTTTGCCTAAATATCAATACCGGTGAGAATGTGACTAAAGGGATAAGTATTTGTTGTTTTGGGAGAGTCCCTCGTCAAGTCAAATAGCTAAAGGAAGTGCTTTTACTTGCAATTATAACGTAGATGTTACCTATATATTTAAATAGTGTCGTGATGGCCCAGTGGATATGGCGCCCGCCTGTCGTGTAAGAGGTGGTGGGTTCGATTCCGGGCAAGTACCAATGTGACTTTTTCAATTCATATGTACTTTCTAAAGTTTATCTTAGACATCACTGACATCCCGTGCCTCGGAAAGCACGTAAAGCCGTTGGTCCCGGTTGTCATTCGTAGAACTTTGACAGTCGTTACTGGTTAGCCAGAAACTCTGACCAGTCTAACCAAGAGGTATCGGGTCGCCCAGTTACTGGGTTGTGGAGGTCAGATAGGCAGTCGCTTCACGTAAAACACCGGTATCCAGCTGAATCCGGTTAGGCTGGTAGCCGACCCCAACACGGTTGGGAAAAGGCTAGGGAGATGATGATGTTACCTATATATTTAAATGTCTAAGATTTTCCAAGGCCTTACAAATACATTACTACCTAGTTGTAAGGGTTTTACCATTTCAAAATAATCTCTGGGTATTTGAAGCTTCAATGTGATGATTTGCATATATGCAAATTGTCCTAATTAAAAATTCGTGTCAAATATACAATACTTCATATTAAGTTTTCAAAGACATGTTATCACCTACGTCCTAATGTGTTAGATCTACCAAATACTGTAAATGTCAAGATTGAAGTTTATTTAATCGACTTCAAATAGGAGAAGGTTGTCAATTCGATTTGTTTTTTTTTTGTATTTGAAATCCGGAAGTTAGGCTCTGGCGTGAAGTTTTATTTATTCTTCTAGAGGTTATATAAAGTTTGGTGTAGCCACGTGAAACTTTAAACATAAATGCGGCGTTAGGGGCTTTCTGTCAGTATAACAGTCATACAGTTTTATTTTGAGAATCAAATATGGACGTTAGTTGAACTTGAAAACACAAGAAGAACCAACTCAGACGGTGCTAATTATATTTATTATATAGTTTCAGCCCATTTATGTCACAAAGTAATTTCAGCATACTGAAGATATAGGAAGTCTCGTCTATAGGAATCAGTGGCTGTAATAGATCACAAATGTTCATGCCGTTCATAAGGATCGCTAGGGAGAGTCGTGACGAAATATTTTTTAATATTAATAAAAACAGCTTACAACACCGTTAAACGCTCCTTCAATAGATTTTTTAAAGTTTATTGGTAGATCTAGATTTTCAGGACTTAAGTTATCACCCAAGTTATCTAACCAGGTTTCCATAAAGCCTTCTCCCGTGGGTCGTAGCGTGATGGTATATAGCCTATAGCATTCCTCGATAAATGGGCTATCTAACACTGAAATAATTTTTCAAATCGGACTAGTAGTTCCAGGGATTACCCCCTACATACAAACTTACAAACCTACAAACTTACAAATTTTACTTCTTTATAATATTAGTATAGATTTAGGTCTCTGGCAAATACCCCCTGAAACTTGATAACTTAGACTTAAATAGTTACCTACCATATTCTCTTGTGTAATTTATGTTACTAAAATAACCGTAGTCTCAACCGGTTTTGCTACTCCATGAGGTAATAGAGGTTAGCATTCGTGCAATCAAACTTGTTTTTTATAAACATTTGCATTCTGTGCAATCCTATGTAATGGCGGCCACACACGCTATGGTATACCGGAGAGGTCTATCTGCAGAGACAGGAACTGTGTGGAAATAGATTGAGCAGTTTGTTTATATGTTTATTATGAAATGCTGACAACTATATACGTCATATTATATATTTATACTTATAGACTTGTCAAGCACTTCGACAATTTGCTATTGTAAAATTGAGTTTTTCATTTATAATGTTCTGGTGAACAATAAGTGGCTTGTTGGCCTCACTTGTGTTTCTTTTTTTGATGTTTTACTTTGCCTGCTCTAAAGGTGACTTTACGAAAGAATTTTGAGACCTTTCCCCACATACACTATTAACATGCGGTTGACCTGAGTGGGCTAACCTGCTTAGGTGACCTCTCCGGTAGAACGTTGAGTGTATGGCACATAAAGTAAAATAAGGCGTCCATTAAAAGATAAAATATATGTTAGATAGACCTTAAATATTAAACGTTCAAATTACCATTGTTTTGTTATGCCATCTTGAATAATTAGGTAATAAGACTTCCTCACCCTAGATATATTTTTATGTCGTTATGTAAATGTTATTTAACTAGGCGCAATTTATGATGAAATGATAAACTTATAAATTATTATTATGTTTAGAACTGGCGTTGACGTTTTGTTTTTTTCTTTAATATGAACCTTTACAAAATAAGCCGTGAGGAAGAATATCTTACACACAATTTTTAACTTTATCGCTTTGCATTTTAGTTCATTATTGATAAACAAATAAAAACCATCAATTTCTTTACTCACCGCTTTTGATAGCCAAAAACAGGTTACCTATCTAACAATTTCCATATCTTCAGACCATTTATGGCAGAGAACAAATTCAAACAATTAGCAATACTGTTACATCATCAGGTTAGCGCCTTTTGAGAGTCGACGAAGTGTTCAAATACCAGGTCAAGGTACCTTCCATCAACATAGGCTTGCGCACACGCATAGCCAAACGAACTGGGGCCCTAGTCTGCTATTACAATTGTATCCCAATGACCAGTCATAGGCCGGATATTTGTCAACTTTGACAGTTTTTGTATGGGAAATGTGTCAAAAGCTTGAGGTTACATGTCAAAAATCGATCATTGAGACACGATCGTAATAGCAGACCAGGGCCCCAGAAATCGTACAACTGCATTCAGAGCGCAGACGTTACTTAGCATCTTTATGCCTGGGTCATAAAAAAATAAGGCTTAGCCAGTTTTTAGAATTTTTGGTCGAACATCGTGAGCAGTGATCCGTATTAGATTAAAATTGGACCCAAAATGTGTATTTCTATTGCCGCAATAACAATAAAAAATTAAAAATACCTACAAATTTAAAAATAAAAAAAGTGCATAATAAACTTGCCTTTTTTCGGCGATTTTGTTCGATCTGAATATTGCTCGGTGGATGTAGTTCATTTATTTTCCATGTATTTATTTGATTCAGGCAAGTGGAGCCCATGGAATAAAAATACAATAAAAACTTATTAACTAAATAAAATATTATTTAACACAAAATGACGAAGTATTAAGGAACCCTTCGTGTGCTACTTCTACTCGCACTTGGCTGCTTTTTTTATTGAATGAAATTGAAATTCTGTTAGACTTAGTGCTGATATTTACAATAGTCAGCTCTCTAGTCATAGGTATTTCTTCATATTGCCCCAGATACCTACTACTAGACGGTTGTTTACAATAGTAAAATACCTACATTAAACCACAAACTCGTGTATTATTGTATGATCAATATTATTGTGTAGTTACTACATTCTTACAAACCGTTCTACGTAGTAACTTAGAATAATAATAATAATGAATAGTACGTAGTACGTACGTAATAAAAGGTATGATTATCAAAAAATAATAATAACATTTAATTTTTTATGGAATTTTTATTTATTACACGACCACCGGTTTAACGGGGTCTCTACAGTAGATCAACATATCACCCAAGAATGTCGAATTTATATCAAAACAAGATATTATAATATCGTAGTATTAAGTGGCTTGCTGCAAAATAATGAATTTTATTACCTATTTCGTGTCTATTTATGTGGCAAGTAAAAATCCACTTTTCTTGGTCACTGTACCTATTACAAATTTACTCATGAATGATTCTTTATAAATGAGTAAGTAGGTAATACCTATATGATAATGATATAAGTAGGTTGGTGGTAGGTGAGTTTTTAATTTAACCTGTCAACTTTAAATAAAATGAAAATAATATTCATGTATTTTATAAACTCTACCTCAAACTTAAAATTATTTTATTCAAATAAACCATATTTTTGAATTGTCTAGGCGTCAGTGAATTGAGTCATTTAATTATGTCATATCAAGTCATATTAAGTCATTTACTTACATAAAAAATATCTATAATTTGTTCTTTGGCTTATAGCGAACCCATCGGCGATCTTAACAACTTTTTAATCAACATTAGAAGGCTATAACACTTATCAGTAATCATCGAAATATTCGCGCCCCACTCCATTTTCCGGGCGATGGCGGCAGGCATGATGTAATTTTGGCAATATTATGACAGCTGTCATTTCTGCAAGCGCCATTATAATCTAAAGACAAGAAAACTATGGCTCGGTTATTGTAATAACAAGGTTTTTAGGTGTAAATAAACACTAGATTAAAAAAAATCTGTAGCACTAAAATAGAAAAATAGTCACTGAATATTGCTACTGAGCAAAGCCCTATCTCATGAATACAGAGAAGGTACGAGCATTGATCACTACGCTAAAGGATTGGCTATCGGATTGGCGATTTCAGGCATATTCATCACTAGCTTTGCCCGACTTTGTCCGCGTGGAATAATAGTTCATGTTCCCGGGGGATTTCCGGGATGAAAACTATCCTATGTCCTTTCCCGGATCCCAGACTATCTGTATCAAATATCATTCAAATCGGTTCAGTGGTTTAGGCGTGAAGAAGAGACAGACAGACAGACAGAAAGAGTTACTTTTCGCATTTATAATATTAGTACGGATAAGTTCAGGTTCCCTCACGTTGTCTACCTTCACCATATCTAGCGTTGCAGTTGATAAAGCCGGGCATAGTTAGGCTTTTTGTTTTTGCGTGTCCGACTAAAATAAATGACACACATTCGAATTTAAACAGGATTTGTGGTAAAATTATAAAAAAAACGCATCTATTAATACAGAGACACAAACTGGCTGGTCTGTCCAACTATTAGGTTTGGCGACCTGGCAACCCTACCAATATCTGTGATGTCCCAGGAAAACTTTACAAAGTATATGGGACAATCCCACCACACTATTCCCAACCACTGCAACTCCTGAAAGCCAGAATCAACAGTGGAGTCTGCCAGAAAAGCGCCGAAGCTATGAAGCTCGATGAGTCCCGGAGAAACGATTCAACTGTCTTGGATCCCGCAACGAAATTAATCAGAAAAGTACATCGGAGGAGTAAGAAAAAATATGTTTTCCACTTCCCTCCAAACAAGCAGGAGACAGAACAGAACTAGGCCAATAGGTACAAAGGGGCGATTACAACTGGGAGAAGCCCAAAGTAAATATGAATTGAAAAAGTCACATTGGTACTTGACCAGATTTAAAACCATCTGTCACCCGTCGTCATTCAATATGACTAGATAATTTTTCCCGATTACAAAACCGCTCCTTAAATGACGTTGTATCATAATTATCGTAACTCGTATTACAACTGTACAATACAATACGTGATTTCATATTCACAATTTCTTTTAATAAGATTACGTGACATCCGGACACATTGTCACACATCCTTCCTAATTTCCTCGTGTTACTAATCAAGGAAGAAACTTCGGAACAGGGAAATCAAAGAGCTTAGGTCTTTCCACATCCATAAGAGGGACAATAGTGTTTATAACGTACTTATATGTACAGTCAGGCGCGTGAGCAAGAATACACCTAGCAAAAGATACATTCAAGCGACTTTGCTGGTTATATGAAAAACCAAACGGATGAGTGTTGGACTCGCAATTAAAGGGTCCTTAAAGGTTTTTCTGTAATTTACATTAACAACTATCCGTACTAATATTATAAATCCGAAAGTAACTCTGCCTGTCTGTCTGTCTCTTCTTCACGCCTAAACCACGGAACCGATTTGAATGAAATTTAGTACATATATAGCCTGGGATCCGAGAAAGGACGTAGGATAGTTTTCACCCCGGAAACGGCAACTACTCGTATTATTCCACGCGGACGAAGTCGCGGGCAAAAGCTAGTATGTGATATTTTTTTTATTATTTCGGGGAGCTTTATTATTTTTGAAAATCGATCCGAGAACATCGAAGAGACATACACACAAGTGATGTTATAGGTTATCTTATGTTCGAAACTGATTTCAAATCTTATTTCATTGTAGTACTGGATACTAAGGTACTTTGCTGCTATGAAATAATGGATACTTGTAATCGAAGACCGGCGAAATGTCGCGCCTTTGGGAATGTCTGTGACTAGCAGTGATGATGATGATGTACAAGACAAAATCAATACTTTTTAACAAAATTGCTTTTAATGTTGTAAAGTATATAGAAGTCCGTGCATATCACTGTATCCCATAAAAAATAATGAGTAATGCTACAAATTAAAAAGCAATAAAAATATTTGACACATAGTTATCGCATGCTTATATGGAAACGGAAATTAATCATTATCATTTTGATTCAAAGAAAACCCCATTGAATTCAGTTGCAGTGACTGTGGTTTTTGGCACATTTGGTCACGTATGCTGATGATGGAAGATAGACAGAAGGTGTCCAGATTCTTCATTCCAGCTTTAAGGTGGATGTTCAAGGTAAAAAGTGAATTATGCCCTAAAATGTGAAAATTTAAACCATAATAAAAAACATTAAATGACCATATTTCTTTAAATAGCGGCGATACCGACTTTAAAAAAATATGATTAAAAAGCTGTATGCGTATAGATTCTGAAAATATAGTATATGTCTATAGTGTATATAGAAAAATCATTAGAAAAAAATGAAAACAGCGTGGCGGAGCAGCCAAAATTCATTGTAAAATAAAGACAACAAAATCGATTTTTACAAGTTGCTCCAATCTTGTTACTTGTAAATATAGCCCAATTTTACTCCGCACTCGTGATGTCCTTTAATATCTTTATAGGTCATAGCAAACTCCAACAAAAGACCCTCTTCGACACATTACATTACAATGCACTCTAACTACTAGTAATGAGTTGGTCAATAACCCGAGATAAGGGCTCATGGTCCCTTCGTGTGGCTCTCATACATTGAGTGGTGTTACCATGCCAATTTAAACAGTTCCTGTTGAAAATGAGCTATATTATAAACGCATAGCCACCCACTTTTTTAAATAGAATTGTCGTCCTACTTTCGAGGCAACGGCGCGCGGCGTTTGCATTAAACATTGACTAATTGACTAATTGTAGTTGTAGAAGTAACTCGTATTGTATTTGTGGTGGGTCAGGTTCTAAATAGATAATTTCGTGAAATGTTCTCCATATAAACAATTATTTAAAAAAAATAACACAATTATTTCATGAAATGGTCGTGCACTGGTTGGGCTTTTCTCGAAATGATTAATTTTAAGCCCCTTTATTATTTATTTTATTTATTTATTATATGAAAGAGATACAATATTAATTTAATACATTTCCCACAAAACCGGTTCAGCGGTTTGACTGTGGGTGTGGTGGGTGTGGTGTGTGTCGTTTATACGATCAATCAGCCTATTTTATGTCCCCCACCACTTATCTTCACAACTATACTGAATTTAGAATAAAAATATTATATAGGTACTAACTAACAGACTACAGTAGGACAATCGAAATGTATTTTAAAATACTTCTGCTAACACAAAAGATGTCCTTTGTATCTCTCTATGTTCAAATGTTTGGGTCTTACATTTTGTACTTATTTTTCATTGTTTTTATACATGTAACGCAGTTCCGAATACTGGTTTGTTGATGATTCATCTAGCTTCACCAGATAACACTCAATAATAACATTTTCATTGGCAAATGTGTGTTCGCATTCTGCTGCAAAAGGAAAATCCATACTAATATTTTAAATGGGAAAGTGTGTCTGTCTGTCTGTATGTTTGTCTTTCTTTCACGGCAAAATGGAGCGACGCATTGACGGGATTTTTTAAGTGGAGATAGTTGAAGGGAGGGAGAGTAACATAGGCTACTTTTTGTGTCTTTCTAACGCGCGCGAAGCCGCGGGCAAAAGCTAGTATCAATATACCTATAATGATGTAGTTTATAAAATTTTCCAAGTCAATACTGAGAATTATAGCTTGTTTAGATTTAAATGATTAATCGAGGTAATTGGATACAGGCATGTGCATATGAATCGTTGGTTAACATTTATTATCGTAATTATTTAATTGTAAGATCTATTTTGTTGAAACTTGAAACCATCCGGACCCAGGGTACAAGTGCTGCCTCATAGAATAGTCAGCGTGACATGTCCTCTAGGGCCAATGCCTGCCGGGGTTGCGGAATACTTGTAATAGTTACCGCGGCCCCGAAACATAAAGGGCAACCGAAGGAATAAGGGTGGGTTTTGGTCAGTAAAACTCTGACACTAAGGGGCGGGAGGGTCATTTGAAGATTTCCTATCCTTAAATAAGGGCACAATGGTGAGGTCTTTTAAAATATTTTCAATAAAAGACCTTTAGTTAAGGCTTTTAGTTCTAACTTTACCTACCAAAGGAATGGCTTGTACTTTGGCCTTTGACGTTACTTCGTTGTTTCAGTGTTATTGCTATAGGATATTATTATAGGTAGGTATTGTACTATCGACAAAATTGAATCATGGCCCATTTTGACGATAAATCGTTTGAAGCTGTCAAAATAATAAGACAAGACGTGTGACATTTTTAATACATGTTTATGCGATTGTAGACCTAATTGTATTTGAATGTCTGTAGAAAAATAAGCTTATGGTGGGTCATGATTCCATTGGGTTGATTGTACATTCGAGTAATATTTGTCTACCAAACACTACTTTCAAGCATAAAGCCTAAACTCTGCCAAGTTATACCAAATCATTTTACCAAACTCAAACTCAAAGTCTTGTACACATGAATGCAATAAAGACTTTTGACGGGCCTGTTGGTGTAGTGGTTAGTAGCCCTGACTGCTAAGCCGGAGGTCGTGGGTTCGATTCCCACCCAGGACAAACTTTGTGTGATGAGCATGAATGTTTGTTCTGTGTCTGGGTGTAATTTATCTATAATATGTATGTATTTATAAATTATATAAGTATGTATATCAGTTGTCTGGTTACCATAACACAAGCTCTTAGCAGAGCTTAACTTGGGATCAGATAACCGTGTGTGAGTTGTCCCAGTATATTTATTTATTTACTTTGAGTTTGAGTTTTCAGGTTGACAATGCTGATTTAGACCAAAGTGTGAAAATAAGTTATTTAATAATACAAGCAAAAATAGACCTTCTAGTTCTACGTATTCATACAAGACTGTATTTGAAGAATATTGTACCGTTGCATCTATAAATGAAATGTTTGAACAAACAAAGGCATCTGTTAGTGTAAATAATAGCGTTAATAATAATAACTGCAGAGATCACATTGTGTAGTGTCCAATGGTCATTCCGGCTTGAATAACTACCTAAACATATACCTACTCGTATCCGTTTATTATATTCTAGGAATTGACTTCTATTATGTTCATTACTCTGAAACATTTTTTTTTCTTAGCCATCTCTGTTGTATAATATACATAAAATATAAATAAATACCCTGGGACAACTCACACACGGTCAAATCCCAAACTAAGCAGAGCTTGTAGCTTGTTTGATAACAAGACAACTCACAAACAAACTTATACAAGGTGTATTTTTGGTCTTGCTCAACCCGCTAGGAGATGATTCTACCCATGAAAACAAGCAACGTTTATTATGGAACGAACTCTGAAATCGCGAAAAAAATATCAGCTGTTTCTATGAAAAGTTCATTGCCCTCCCGACCATAATGTATGAATCAGCTGATATTTTTTTCGCGATTTCCGAGTTGGTTCCATAATAAAAGTTGCTTGTTTTTATGAGTAGAATCATCTCCTAGCTGGTTGAGCAAGACCAAAAATACACCTTGTATAATTTAAAAATATATACATATTATAGATAAATTACACCCAGACACAGAAGAAACAATCATGTTCATCACACAAAGTTTGTCCTGGGTGGGAATCGGGCCCACAACCCCTAACTTAGCAGTCAGTGTCACTAACCACTAGTCCAACTGGCTATCTGTGTTCTAAGTTTCAGCAGTCTCAGCCTCTTCATGTTTTCTTATTTTATTACCCATTGTTGTGCAAATGTCTCCTTTATAACCTCTCTGAAAAATTTTCTTTAATAGTGTCTACTCACTTCTTCAAACCTTACCAGTTTCCCTACCCTTACTCTAATTGATTGAAGTATCTTAGCTTCAAGTTATCACCTTTCATACATTTATATCATCATAGCTATCCTACTCCGTGACCAACTATTATCCAGTTATTATCCTTCACACAATTCATCAATTGCATCTCAGGTCTCAGGCATTCTTATCAAATTGTTATATCCCATTTAAAAATTGAAGTCATGAGAATGGCCTCGGAGGATACTTCAATCAGAAACTTGTAAGGTTATTGAATAAAAAACTTGCAGAAACCATTTGGTTATATGACCATTACCAGTTTTTACAAGCGAGGCGGAACCCACCAATCAACTTACGAGAACAGAAGATAGCGGCGATGTAACTTCACCTTTGATCTCGACAGTTCAACAAACCGATATAAAATAACTGCGTTATTGTAGAATTCACGTAATGGATGTTTACAAACCTATTGTTATATGATTAGATAAGAAATAAAATAATGGAGTGAACTCATGAACTCATTTATTTATAGCCACAAGCATAATAATATGAAGTAATATAACCTTCAGGCCAATTCAGTCCACTTAAGATACAATGCATCTTACTGTGTATTTACATATACATCGATGGATGTTACACACAAATATTTTAAGATTGTTTGTATGTTTCTGCAGCACAAAACTTCGTCGCCGTAACCCGTGTATATGATAGTATTTATACAATTCTGAACCATGTAGAGCATCAATAAGTCACAAAATTGAATGCATTGGCAACATCCGGGATCGACAGACCAACAATATTGATGATAAGACACATTGTATGGAAACTAATGAGACGTATTATTAATCATGAAATATTAGCGAAGTATTCAAGTAAACAAATGCTAAGTTTAACAGTTATGGAGTTTAATTAAATCATTGTTTCCAAAAATACAGTTAATGCAATACAATGAAAAGTTAACCACTTTTGATATAATCAGGCTAAGTTCCTTTTGTTCCTCCTAATGAAAAGAGCCTTGTAACTTTAAATACAATACCTATTAACAATGTTAAAATTTCAGTTCCTTGCTAACATCCTGCCATTATGTTCGTAAACAATAAAACTTTGCAAACGGCTCCACTGCAAATTATTTTAGAATTAAATTTTGAGCAAAAAACAAAATAAATGGAATGACGTTGAGCAAAAAGGATTTAGCACCAACTTTAGAGCGTCCGACGGGACCCAAGTCAGTTCTTTGCACTTTGCACCTGTTTATTTATAGCTTTATAAATACTAATATCACTAAGTTCTTTGAGAGATTTATCGTCACTTAAATGTATAGTCTGGTTACACATTGTATTCACGTACAAAGCGATCCGTAGATCCACTGAATCCCAAAACAACACAGTCACACACACGTCGTCAGATCATCTGTTTTCTTTCTCAGCGACTCTGGCGCAATTTTCGCAGTTGGCGTGGGACCTCATGTTGTTGTTAAACTTCCTCTTCACAGCAAAGTTTCGTTCCCTTGATGGGAATTTTTGTATCTTTTTCTCTTTGATCGGCTCTTTATCATTGCCGGTGATGCGTCTGTACACATCCGCCCACTCCAATTGTTTCAACGAGAGGCACATTGTCTGGCTTGTTTGGTTGAGGAGAGCGACGCGACTGTTCGGCGTGACCGCGGGAGCAAGAGTGGACATTTTTCTCGATGCGCGGCGCACGCGCTGGCCTCACCACAAGGCTGATCCACTCGTTAGTTGATTTCGATCACGTTCGTTGCTGTGGCGTGAACGATTGTTGATAAGGTATCTGTGACCCGGTCACAACAGTTTGATAACGTAATGGTTTTAGAGATATTTAAAGCATTGTCTGTTTTATTTATTGCTGCGATAATATTTGCAGTTAATGTAATATCAACATTGTTATTGACTTTTACATTTTAATGTGATTGGAAATTTATGTTTTTTGTGGAATATCACCTAACACCCTATCAGCTACATAATAAACGGTATAAAGTCAGTTAACGAGAACGTAACAATAAAGAGGACTCAGTGCCAAATTCTTTGAAGCTTGTCACAAAGACAACCCTAATAAAACAGGACACGATGTAGATAATGACGACCAATCATTGTGATCCAAACATGAAGTAAAAGAGTCTACGTGACACCATACACGAGAAACAAAGAAACCAATGTATATTTGAGTCAGCCGAGGCGTCAACGGAAGACGCTGATAGCACAACATGCAAATGATGCCGATAGCCAGTAGGTAGATGAGAAAACATTTTGTCTATTTGTATGCACGAGATATACGCTCTATCGACTAGAGGGTCGTTGAAACCAAGGTTCGATGATAAATTTATAGTTTCCTCGTTCTAACTTAGATACAAGACTTACCTCCACGCGTGTGGGATGAAGCCTGGACACAGTTCTGGGCAGTTATCACAGGGTCTTCCTTCCGACACTTCTTTTATCCGAACGCCCTGAAAAGAAAGAAGAAAATTGTTAAAAACATTACAAGGAAATAGAAAAAAAATTAAAGTAATCATAATAACGTCAGTGACGAAGAAATGTTTAAAATTTCAAGAGAAATCAATAAAGTAGTACGCGAACGGGAAAATAATAAAAATATTATGCACAAAATTTACATTAATTTGCACAAATGAAACAATTCATTTCGTAGAATGTCGTCATCATTTATTTATTCTGTACTTAGATTCAACATTTGCTGTAAATGCCTAATTTAAATTGAGTACACAAACAGACTGTATGGCAACAAGATTGCTAAGCTTTGTTATGTTTAAACAAACCTCAGAAAGTTTGTCGTCAGAGCCGTACGTAGCAAGTCCATTAAGATATCCAATCATATCTTCTATATCATCCTCGTTATTCGATCGATGTCTCTCAGAAACCTTTTCGTCATTAGAATCGCATTCACTGTAACTATCCGAAGTAGAATATTCACTATCACGTCTGTAAGCAAACAGTTTAAATATTCCAGTCTTCTCTCTCCAAGAGTCGTCTCTCAAATCTCCGTTCTTTCTTCTCTTTCTATGAATTTTAAAAGGTACTTGCTTTAATCTTGGTTGAATGACATAAGACACTTTTGAAACTATTGTTTTCTTGTAATTTTTATCGTAATCCTCTTCTGTGATACCACAGTGGTAGATGAGATAGTCTTTCCTTATCTGTTCCTTGGCAGCTGGGTCCCGCCAGTAGCTCTCTCTCTTTCTTACTCCTAAATAGTAGTCAAGGTCCCGTTCACCTAAGTCGTCATCATCTGTTTTTGTGTCATAGACTTTATTTACACTTTCCTCGCCATTGTCTTCGCAATCTTCAACAGTTTCCATCATAATTTGTGATTTTTTGTTGTTCTGCTTTTTCTTAAGAAAATTTGCTGTGTTCGATGTCAGGAATTTAGTAGTTTTCCTGTAAACAGAAGCAACAGATTCTCTTCGTCTTCTCATATTGTTCATCTTCTTGCTTTTTCTACACAAAGTTGACGCGAAAAACTTTTTTATGGCTCTCACTATTTTCCCGGACTTCCAGTTCATTGCCAAGTTTACGCTATCAAATCATTTTGTATATTCTAAATGAGGCTTTTAGTTAAATGGAGTGACAAGGGAGTGAATGAGGGTAGTTCTCCGTGTCGGAGCCCGCGGAAAACTAGTCAAGTTTTACGACTACGATTCCATTGTGAAGGTGACGTGATCGTGGTCACCTGCCAATGGGTAGTCGGTTTTCTAAACCAGATTACAAAGACCCATCAAGTTCTAAGGGAGTTTCCCGACGTCGTTGTTTAATTGAACGAGCAGGGGGCGAGAGGGTCCTAAGTAAATTGGTGCAGTGGGTGGGTGGTTATGGTAAGGGCGTGGACTTTTTACGGTCATGCAAACAGATCTAAATGTGTCCACAGTAAATGACTCGACAAATTGCAACACCCTTGGGAAGTATTGCCTGTTAAATTCTACCCTTATTAGCGCTCTTATTTGAGCGGGGTTGATGACCTGATGTTTGTTATATAAACAATTTTATCGCAGTTGTAAACAAGAGAAAGTTATGAGTTGCGACAAGCGTTGTTGTTGTTGTAAACTAAAGTAAATGGTACGTAAACGGCAATAGATATTATTTGTTCCATTCGTTATAAAACTATCCTAAAACTGTTCGAAAACTTCATCCACGACACTTACAGCGCCATCTGGTAAGCGCTTTGAACACTTCATATAGTTTCACCACACAACACAGTATCAACTTTAGTAAGCTAGTAAAGCTAGCGCCATCTGTCATCGAGTAGCGTAACCAAAATAAACCACAATTGATAATATTTGTTAATTAATGTTATTTTAGGACTTACTGTTAGATTATATTTTCATGAATTTCCTAGTAAACTATACTTACTTATACTTAGTTAACTTATTTTAATGCTTGGTGCTGCAACGATTACATAATTTATTCTAGTCTCGAAATGAACGACATTACATTTGTGAAGCTGCAAAAAAAATACATACAGTCGTAAGAGCACTCGAAAATCAAGAGCCTTGGTTGAATAATAAACAGCACTTATCACTTAGAACCTTTGAAAAATAATTAAAAAAAAAACGTTCAATAAAAAAAGGAATTGTAAAAATAAACAAAAAAAAAAGGTTTTTTTTTTATTAAATCGGTATCGGAAATAAAAAAAAAATATACCATCAAATCTTTTCTTTTTATAATATTATGTACAGACAAGTTTTAGTATCTTAATGTAGAACCCAACGGTTTGGCACGCGATGATGGCAAGAGACCGGCGGGGTTATTACCTATGAAACAGCAATCAGCAATATTTGCGCAGTGATCGCGCGGTCACCGCGCGATTAATAAAAAAAAATCGTATTATGTATGAACCGATTGCTAATCGCTCGCTGATTGTTCTAATGCACTTATTGCTACGATGACGATAAAGTAGCAATCGCTGAAACTAATTAAATATCTCCTTTACCAAAAAAAACTTAACTTTGCTCTTAAAAACCATGCTAAATACGAAACCACCAAACGAAAAATGCATATTTTAGTTAACTGATTGCTCCACAGAGGCAGCACTATCGCTAGATGGCTATTTGACATGACGTATTTTGAATTGACGTTTATATTGCTAAATTATCGCGATCGCTCGGCTTCTGCAAGATACGTAATCCCAGTGCGGACGGTATGTGTTTATTCCCATGGAAGATGGGTAGGTCTTTAGTGTGGGACTCTACGTGTGTCGATACTCTTGCGCCATCCCACCTTCCTAGTACGGCGTCCTGTGCCGGTGCTGCCGCCTCGGCTGTGGAAAACCTTAAGCGGCGAAAGTATAGTAACCTTACTGGAAACTATATTTTCAAGCCGTTTGGGGTTGAAACCCTTGGGCCATGGGGTCCCAGTGCCCATCTATTTTATAAAGAGCTGTCAAAAAGACTAGTTGACTCTTCTCGTGACCCAAAGGCTGGCTTTTATTTTGGCCAGAGGCTTAGCATTGACATCCAACGTGGCAATGCTGCCAGCCTCTTGGGCACTTTACCGGTTGACAGCGATGCGGAGGAGTTTTTTGATGCCATTTTATTTTAATTCTAGGGTTTTTAATTTAGTTTTAGTTTGTAAATATTGTGTATAGTTATAATTGTATAATTTATATAAGTTCTTAATTAAAAGGTAATGTAAGGTATTAATATTAAATGATGTGGCTGGAGTTCGCTTATGGATTCTTCCGGGGCGAAGACCAGTCCGAGGGACGGTGCACCCTGGGAGGTGGGCAACGACTCGTCATTGGGTACGTTGTGCCTGTGGGGTCTCGTTGCCCACTTGCCAATATTCTGTCGCGGAGGACTCCACCACCTGTCCCTCTGAGTAGCAGAGGGCAGTGTGTGTTGGAGTCGGGGAACGGGCTCTGCGTGCACTCACCCTGCCGCAGAGCAGGCAGCTGGGGGTCGTCATCCCTAGCTGCCCCCGTTGATCTCGTAGCCCCGTAGTCTGTTACGGTCATGTCTCAGACTTTCGACGGGGGTCGAGGGCCTTGGCTTAACCGCCCGGGCCGCGAGGTAGACAACCTCTATAAAAAATTACCTCTAATACCAAGTTCTGGTGCGCGGCGAAGGTACGAATGGCTGAGGAGTAGTGTCATCTATTTATGGATGGCGCATCAGTCTCTAGCGCACCCCCAGCCAGGGAACTGGTGGACTCTCTGGTTGGGTTATAAATGTACACTTGCCCAGGGACAGGGGGTTACCCTGGGTGTACTTTGTGGATCCCCCACACTCGTGGGACTTAATATGGCACCAAAAATAAATATAAAAACGAAAGAGAGGGAGGAAAAAGAAGGTTAAAGACGAAAGAGAGGAAGGAAAGAGAAAGAGAGAGAGGGAGGAAAGAGCGCGGTTGGAGACCGTCGTGGCGATGAGCTCGAGCTCAAGAAGCTCGAGCTCAGAGAGCTCAGAGAGCTCGAGCTCAGGGAGTTCGAGGCGCGGACGGAGCAACCGCAACAGGAAGCGGTCGATGTCGGAGGGCACCTCGTCGTCCTCCGACAGCGAGGTGATGGCTCCGGCCCCCAAAATCCCCACCAGCAAGCGGGGCGCAGGCCGGGTTGGAGGAGGGGGGCGTAAACCCTCAGCGGAGCAGATTGCTCGGCGAGCTGAAAGGCTTGCCCTGGAGGGGCGACACCCCGGAGCGGCTCCCGCGCAGGCTTCGCGGGATGAGCCAGCCGCCGTGACGAGCGCCACGAAGGAGTACCAAACCGAATTGGAGAGGGTGGTGAGAGCGGCGCTGACGTCGGTGGCTCGGTGGCCTACAAGAGAAAAAAGGGGTCAAAAGACAAGGCCATCGTCGCGGCCACTGCCTCGATAAAGGCAGTGTTGGAGGAGGCCAGCTTGCCGGGGTCCCAGGAGCGCCAGCTCCTGGGACCCCGGCAAGCACAAGCAAGTTGCGGCCACGCAATGCGGGCGGATATAGAGGCGCTCCGCAAAGAGAATGGCGAGCTGCGCGCGGATTTGGCCGGGCTCCGGGGCGATGGGACCCGCACGGAGGAGCCTAAGGAGGAGCTCCAGACCCAGGTCCAGACCCTGGTGCAGGGCATGGCAGACCTCCAGCGCCGGTTCACGGTGCTGGAAGGCATTGCCCTCCGGCCCCCGCTCGCGGCCAGTCGAGCGGTCCCGGCGGCGTCGGCGGCAGAGCCAGCGGCATCGTTTGCCGCTGTGGCTGCGGCACCAGCGGCGGGGACGTCGAGGAGTGCCGCCGCGCCGGAGTCGGCAAAGGGCAAGGCGACGAAGCCTAGAGTAGTGGGGGCACCCGCAGCGTGTGCAGCTGCACAGCGCTCCTCACCGCCTCCCCCTCCTCCCAAGGATGCCGAGACTCCGACCGAACCCGGTTGGCGCGTCGCCGGGGAGGGAAAAAAGGCGGCCAAGGTGGCTAGGGCCACCAAGAAGCGACAGCGGCGGCAAGAGCGCCGCAAGGCCAAGAGCCTCGCGGCCAGGCTCCGCGCCCCTAAGTCTGCAGCGGTGGTAATCACCCTGCAGCCGGACGCGGAGAAGAAGGGGGTGACCTACGGGGCGGTACTGGCTAAGGCGAAAGCGGCGGTCAACCTGGCCGAGATCGGCGCGGCGGAGGGCGTGCGCCTGCGGGTCACGGCGACCGGAGCCCGCATGCTGGAGGTCCCAGGGGTGGCCAGCGGCCCCGTCGCCGATGCCTTGGCCGAGAGGCTGCGGGCGTCGCTCCAGGCAGAAGAGGTGCGAGTGTCCAGGCCTACAATGCGCATTGATATGCGCGTTACGGGCCTGGACGACTTCGTCACGAGCGAGGAGCTGGTGGCCGCCGTCACCAAGGCGGGGAGCTGTCCTGCTGGCGACGTGCGGGTGGGCGCCATCCGCTTCGACCGCTCCGGGTTGGGAGCGGTCATCGTGAGTTGCCCCATACCGGCGGCAAAGGCAATTGCGGGGAAGGGCCACAGACTCCTGGTGGGAGACTGGACTTCGGCGCAGGTCAAGTTGCTGGAGCCCAGGCCTTTGAGGTGTTTCAGGTGCCAGGTGGGACACCATGTCGGTGTCCGTTGCACCTCGGAGGTAGACCGCAGCGGTGACTGCTTCCGCTGCGGTCAGCCCGGTCACAAGGCCGGCTCGTGCACCGCCGCGCCGCACTGCTCTGTATGTGCGGCAGCTGGCAAGCCGGCCGATCACCGGGCTGGGGGCAAGGCTTGCGCCCCACCCGCCAGGACCAGAGGAAAGGGAGGGAAGCCCTCTGCCGCCGCTCCCGCTGCTGCCGCCGCTCGCGCTGCTGCCGCCGCTCCCGCTGCTGCCGCCGCCCCAGCCGTCCCCGCTGCTGCCACGTCCACCGCTGCCGCCGCGACTACCGAGGCCGCAATGGAATGCCAGTAATGGCCCCATTGCGGCGGCGCGTTAGTGTTCGCGCGCCGCAAGGAGAGTCAGCCTAGGAAGGGGCCCAACAGGGCCAACGCCTGCCGGGGTTGCGGAATGTTTATAAAAGTTACCGTGACCCCGGAACATAAGGGGCAACCGAAGGAACATGAGTGGGTTTTAGTCAGTAAAAGTCTGACACGCCCTCCCGCTGCCTTTACGGCGGGAGAAGTCATTTGATGATTTCCCACTCCCCCAAAAAAAAAAAAAGGTGATTAAAAATATATCTACTTACACAACCATTTAAAATTCGTCAAACAAATTAAAACGTATTTACGCATTCCGGTGCCGGAATTTTGAATGCAATTTGGGACGCCAGATTTTTTAATAATAACAGCATTCCATTTTTTCAAATTGTTAATCCGATTTAGCAAATCGACATCGCAATAGTTAAATGCTCAGATCTAATCTGAGGTTAAATGGTTTTTATTTTAGGGAAACTGATAACAATTTATGCCTATCCGATATTTCCATCATGTGAATTTGTTATACCTTACTAGAATTCGCAAATTCGGATGCATTATTACCGAATGCGATTTTTTATTGGAAGTTTTCAGACAAGACTGTTTTATACGGTACTAGCTTTCACCCGCGGCTTTACTCGCGTGATTGGCGATACTTTATCTCTCTTTGAGGAGTGGCTGGAGAGGAGCCACGGCGCTTTCACGTATCGCCTGACACAGGTCCTCACCGGACGCGGTCAGTTCGGGAGGGGTTTAAAACAAGCAATTTAGCTGGCTATGCTTTGCTAGTTTTGTAACCAATTTAATTTATTTGAAATTTATTATTAACTTTTATACATTACAATTATATTTTTATACATTTTGTCGTTTGTGTTTTCGTTTGATTTCCGCAAGTAAATTGCTAGCAAAACTTACCTTTCAACAGTTCTAAGAACTTTGTTTTTCTTTCATAAACTCATTGCTTTATATGAAATGGTTTTATGATTGAAACAAGTTTATTGCGACTGTAAATCGTGCGATTTTACGATTGATTGCACGTAATAACAATTTGTGATCAAAAACAAACTAGTTGACGTGTTTACTTACCTATCTTAGTTCCTTATTGGATTTTGATTGGTTGTTGTTCATTTTTAGGGTTAACCAAAGGGGAAAACTAGAATTACTAAACCTTCACTGTCCGTCTGTCATCAGGCTGTATTTTATGAACAAACTATATTTAGACAGGTGAAATGTTTGCGTTTCAGTTGCCGCTATAACAACAAATACTAAAAACTGAATAAAATTAATATTTAAGTACGAATCCCATACAACAAACGTGACTTTGTTGCTGTTTTTATCGATAATATTATAGTACGGAATCATTCGAGCGCGACTCCGACTCGACTATACGTTTTTTTTTTGGAGAGTACGAAATCATTAAAAGACTGCTCCCGTCCTGGGTGCGGCGGGAGAGCGTGTCAGACTTTTACTGACTAAAACCCACTCATGTTCCTTTGGTTGCCCTTTATGTTCCGGGGTCACGGTAACTATTTGCATATGGTCAAAGACCGCACAAGACCTTGGATCAGCAGGGATCACCAGCGAGTAATTCATATCGACCTGAGCTTATGTTATAATATGTTCTTTCCTAAGGTTTTTTCTAATCACTGCCATGAAGGAAAACATCGAGAGAAAATATAAGTCTGAAATCTCTAACCTGCCTTTAGCAAGCGTGGTGATTGAACGAAGTTCATGCTTGCTCTCTATGAATGATTAGAAGAGTCCTTTGCCCAGCTGTGGGACAAATCTAGAATTATCTGAGTACCTTAAGTATTTTTTTTAAAGGCTTGTACTCAATGCATGTTCCTTTGGTCCAAATTTAATTACGTTAGGTACATGTACTCCAATGAAGTGTTCAAATGAATGAGTTTAAATTGCCGAATCCAAAATACTTTTATGGATTTTATTTGTATTCTTATACCTACATAAACCAGCCTACGTCTATCTATGGTCACAGTTCTCCTAGATCATAGCCAAACAGCGTGTTGCAAACCAAAACTGTAACAAACTCTAGCTTTATTATATTAGTATAGCTTGCTGCCAATAGATGGCGATGGGTTCGCCAACCGTAAAGGTAAATTTTCGTCACTGTCTTGTTTTCTCTTAGATAACATTATATCGATGCACTTAGATATGAACTGATTTGACAATATTTGAGTGCAATCTACTTTCCTAATTACTTCTTAAGGTCACCCCACTTTACAATTCGATTTTGACATTGGTTTTTTTGTACATTCTCGCAGCGATATTATTATTATTTCGTACGTCCGAATAGAAATCCTGTGCTCCAATTTTTTTAGTTGAACTCTACTAACCTTGGACCAAACCCTACCCTTGGTTTAACCCAGCTTATTTCTCAAGACCTGCGTCTTTTATAGGAATATTCGATAAGGCTGTCTCCTGGTTTGTCCTTTAACTATAGTGAAGGCATGCAATGGATTTCGAAATGAACTGATTCATCAATCAAGTAAGTAGCTATTACTTATGCACAATGTGTGACTGTAGTGATTACAGAATATGTTAATGCTAAGTAATTAGGAATCTAATTTATGCAATCTTGAATTCTTGACCTAATTCCTGGTGAGTGCTTGTCCTTTAATACAGAAAGACGTGTTAACTTTTTGTAATTTATTGTAACTAATATAAATAAATTATTTTAAGAAAACTTCTTCCAATTTTTTTTTCGTATTGTAGGTACTATTTTTCGGTTCGTGACATTCGTGCCGATTCGTCTCTTCATCACAAAATAAAGTAAATTTTTAGTTTATCCCATCTTTCATTTTCCATTTCATTCATAAAATGACAAAAGATACATTATTAGTTTAGTTCTGTCAATTTAGACAGCACCTGAAGTAAATCGGCGCATTTTTATTGGTCATGTTTTAATCGCGTCTAAATTATCCATGGATTGTCTTAATTTGACAGGACCAAACTAGTATTTTATCTTCTGTCCTTCACTGTGAAATGAAATGGAAAGGGCTAAGTGCGATATAGATGACTAAGTAGATAAGATATATGTAGGCTGCTGCGCTGCGTGTAGAGGCTTCGATTCCCGCACGGAACAAACAATAGGGTATTACACTGTATAAGAGAAATAATCTAAAAATATATTATTGAGATAGCTTATGCAAAAAGCAGCCGAACAGTGTTAGTTTTAGTTCATAAAACTAGAAAATATTTTTTTAAATTCAATTCAAAGTTTTCAGTTTTTTTTATCTGTTCTTGAACACACCGAAATACAGACCATAGACAGTGACAGCTGTCGACTGTCAACAGTGTCAACTAGACGTCACTATTTGTTTTATTTATAACCTCCTAATACGATCTTTATTATAAAAATATACTTTTCCATGGAAGTTATTGTGAAAGATATTTTAGATGGCTAAAGCACATAGGTACTTACATCAAAGTGATATTTACTAAAGTACAAACGGGGTTTTATGGTGTAATAGTTGGAATACTCTTCCCACAACTTTTAACTAAGTTTTTCTTAAATTTGAATCAGTTAACACTAGAATTCACAATTATTCCGATGTTTTCACACTTGTGTTCTTGCATTCCGGAACGCACACCAACGGTAAGTCGAACAGTAACTAATTTTTTAGATGAAAACAATAATAATGATGTAAAATATCACAGCGCATTTGTTTATTTACACGTCGTAAGGACGTCATATCGCCAAAGCAAAACCACGCCCACGGCGTTTTCCGTTTTTGGACATTTCCGCGCGAAACTTGAAAATACAATTTTTAAAAGCGTTTTTAGGGTACTTAGCGTTTAAATAAAAATTTAGGTTTTTTTTTAGTGGTTTCTTAGTACTGTAGGAGTTATTTGAACAACTTAAAAAAAAAGAGTGTAATACCCTATTGTATAGCCTACGGCTAAAGGAGCTCCAGTCTTAAAAGACGCAAAACGATCCGTTAAATTTAACAGAAATATAGCTACCATTTGAAGTGTTGCCAATGTGAATAAATTATCAAAATAATTAATAAGTTAAATATGAATCGGTTAAAATAAATGGACTGTCTCTCGGAACATTAGTCTTGAGTGACTTGCTTTAATTAGTACCGGGTAATTTAGCCTAAAGCAGCGTCCAGACGGATGGTTTTTAATTGTTGTTGGTTTGCGTGTGTTTTTGTTATTGTGAGATTAACTTTTTAACGACCAAGCGACAGCCGGTGGTCGCGTAGCTATTGTCTTTCTATTGTGTCTCGAAAAACGTGTGTTTGAAGGTTTAATGTGTTTTGAATACTGACTAGAAAAAGTAGATTTAAAAACGTTTTTACAATAAGATAACCTGTATATAGGCATGAGAAACAGAGTGTAAAGTTCCTCGTCCTTCATTGAAAATGGTGGAACCTCCGGAAGGGTTCCGGGATTTTGTATATTGTATGCAAATGTCGTGTCAAACTCTTATACCGCAATGTAAATAGATGTCGCCACACCTTCAAAGACTTAAAGGAAAAATAACTTTAATGTGTAGGTATTGGAAGATTAAGAAGGAAGGAAGTTTTGGTTTTTTTTTCCAGGTTTAGTGGTAGACGTGGTGATCGTTTTTGAAGTGTTTCATTGTCGTCGAAGGTCTATGACCAACCTAAAAACTTAAATGGGACTATTTCAGGAGTAATCGATGCATAATGGAAGAAACCTCATAAAAAATATACAAAATAAAAACATACAGGTACAAGTTGATAATATCTCTCCTTATGCGATTCAAAACAATTATTATTGATTACATCTAACTTGTCCATAGTTACGCCCCTATGTCTGACCTGGGACCCAAACTTAGAACATAATACTAATCACCTTACAGTCCCAGCCAATAACTCACGCCCCAATAGGCGTAGGCGCCGACTTATAAATCACATTTTCGATATTATTCCTTATTCGAATTATCGCGTGTCACGTAAACGATGCATGCTGTCATCGATATTAACCGACATCACTACTCGAAATATTCGATTACGCAACTGTAACGACCTTGAGAGCCGAATAGGGAAGAGTGAGGATGGTTCAAGTGTGAGGAGGTTGGCGATTTTATAGTTTGTGTTGGTGGTTCATCGGATCATAGATGCTGGTTATAGTGGTTATTTGCTTTCAACTGTGGTGTAAGAAACGATCAAAAGCAAAATGTGAAGTTATGTTCGCAACTTTATCGGTGTGTAAGTCAAATAGAAATAATAATAAAAAAAACAGAACATAGTAAAACTTTGTATCCGTGAAATAGTCCAACGCGACGTGTAATAAGTTAGAAATGTTAAAATCGGACTAGTGGATAAGTTAACTTATTACTACTTACAGAATCAACATTTCTGTTGGCAGTTTTTTTAAATGTGGTAAAAAATAATAGGTGTATTTTTGGTTTTGCACAACCCGCTAGGAGATGATTCTACTCATAATAAAAACTAACAACTTTTATTATGGAACCAACACTGAAATTTTGAAAATACATATCAGCTGTTTACATTATGGTCGGGAAGGCATTGAACTTTTGTTAGAAACAGCTAATATTTTTTCGCGATTTCAGAGTGGGTTCCATAACAAAAGTTGTTTGTTTTTATTATGAGTAGAATCATCTCCTAGCGGGTTGAGTAAGACCAAAAATACACCTAGTATATAATTATTAGTGCCGTGACACATTCTGTGTAAGTGTAAGTGTACAGACACAAAATAAAAAGAGTGAGTAAAATTTTCCCTTTTGAGTAACGTAAGGGTTAAAGTTTCGATTATGAGCCGTCGAATCCGGGGGTGGGGGTGGGTGGGCGGGGTGGGGGGGGGTTGGGGGAAGCCCCTCCGTACCACTCCCAACCTTAGGAGCCCCATGGTTACGGAGATATCGATGATCAAAGTTTGAGGTTATGTTACGTCAATTTTGAGGTTAAGTTAGGATTTTTTCGTGTAAAATTAATTATTTTTCACTCTAATGTCTAAAACAGATAACTCGACGGAGCCCCGCTTCGCGGGGCTCCTACTTCTGGGTGGTTTAAAAAAAAATAACCACGAAGGAGGTGGCGGGGTCTGTTCGCTCGCTTCGCTCGCTCACTACGACCCCGCCACCTCCTTCTAACCTAACCTGTCCGAGTCGGGGTGCCCTAAAATTTTGATCGATCACTCTCGGATTGACGATCCTTATTAGTTTTCAAAATATAATTGTATTAAAGACATGATAAAATTGAACAAAACACCCCTCCGCCGTGAACGAAACGCAAAACGTCAAATTTGACATTTACTTTGACAATTTATCTAACCTAAAAATGGCGTATTATTTTTCATTTTGTATGGAAATATGTAAACTTCAAAAAATAAATTCTCGTAAGCCGTGAGTCTCCTAACCTTAAAACTACGTGAAAAAGCCTTCAGTTAGTGAGTACTATCTACAAATAAAATATGAACTTCCAACTCGACGGCTCATAATGGAAACTTTAGCCAACGTAAGTCCAAACGTACAAAATTAAAATTTTAGTCAAGCCACTAAAATAATTCACGAAAATTTTCTACCCGCTCCTCGCTTATAGTTCGAGCCAGACACTGCGAATCACACGCGCAATGAATCAGTAGACATTTTGTTTATAAAATGTTGTCCAAATAAAGGAAACATGTGTTTTCAGTTTGCTAAAGAAATGTGACCTGGCTTATGGAGACGAGTAGGTAGTGACTCACTATATTGGTGAAGTTTATGTAAAGTTCCAGGTATTTTTTGATGTTCAAAACGATATTTTCAATGTCATCTTAATGTATACTTAAGGTATACAAATGTACCCAGGCGAAGACGTCGAGAGTCGCAGGACGACTACCGGCCACCGTAGGCGCGGTTCTGCGGATGGCGAGCGATGGGTAGCTCGCCGCCCGGCTGGGACCAGAACCGCGTAGACGGCGCGTTTTGTTCCACGCGCGCCTCAAAGAGAAGGAGTCAGCACAGGAAGGGGCCCAACAGGGCCAACGCCTGCCGGGGTTGCGGAATGTTTATAATAGTTACCGTGACCTCGGAAAATAAAGGGCAATCGAAGGAACATGAGTGGGTTTTAGTCAGTAAGAGTCTGACACGCCCTCCCGTCGCACCCAGGACGGGAGCAGTCATTGGATGATTTCCCACACACCAAAAAAAAAAAAAAAAAGGGGTATATAAATGTTTTTTTTCGCTAAAAATGTTTCATTGTTTTTTAAGTAAATCTGTTAAGGACATAAATGTGATAATGCTGGTATAACTAAGTTGTAAAAAAGTGGATTGTAGTTCTAATTGTACCACTTTACGACGGATGTTTTTTTTTTTGGGGAGTGGGAAATCATCAAATTACTGCTCCCGTCCTGGGTGCGGCGGGAGGGCGTGTCAGACTTTTACTGACTAGAACCCACTCATGTTCCTTCGTTTGCCCTTTATGTTCCAGGGTCACGGTAACTATTATAAACATTCCGCAACTGACGGATGATTATTGACAAATTGACCACCGGGATCAACGGATTTACCTACGTGATTCCCAAGGCACGGGATGTCAGAGACATCCTAGATAAACTTCAGAAAAACTTAGATTGATAATTGCCTCATCCGCCAGAACGTGGTACTTTAAGGACTGTGCACATTATTTTTAACCGACTTCTAAAAAAAGGAGGAGGTTCTCAATTCGGATGTTTGTATAATTTTTTTATGTTTTTTCGCGCATATCTCCGTCGCTTACCAACCGATTTGAACAATTCTTTTTTTGTTTGAAAGGGTAGACTTCCCAAATGGTCCCATTGTCATCAGGTCTAGGATCTGATGATGGTATCATGCCGAAATCGAGGGAAGTCGGTTTTCATTTGCAAAAAAATATTTTATTCAGCTTCATTCAACTTATGTCCACTGAAAATAAAGATTATGTATGAAGACACTTACGCCTTCGTTTCGCTTTCCGCGTGTGTTCCGCCTTCTTATAAAATGATTGTTTTCTATGGGCATAACTTGAATAGAGCCGAATAACTATACTAGGTGTATTTTTGGTCTCGCTCAACCCGCTAGGAGATGATTCTACTCATAAAAACAAACAACTTTTATTATGGAACCAACTCTGAAATCGCGAAAAAAATATCAGCTGTTTCATACATTATGGTCGGGATTGAACTTTTCTTAGAAACAGCTGTTATTTTTATCGCGATTTCAGAGTTGCTTCTATAATAAAAGTTGTTTGTTTTCATGGGTAGAATCATCTCCTAGCGGGTTGAGCAAGACCAAAAATACACCTAGTATATTGTCTTTTAACTTCTGGGTCATCACGCTCTTCTCGACAACTTTTTCAACGTAGACCAGCTTACACAAATTAAAAACAAAATGATTTCTTTGTCAGTCCAGATTAGCGTGTTTTACACTAAGTAGTAACTCATTAGTTACCGCCCTCAGAAAGACAGCAAGTTAAAAATCGGTTTTAACTAAAGAATTAACCGCACCCGTATAATTTAACTAAGAGTTTCTGTCACGCTAGCCGCTCGCTAACTATTATTCATGTTTGTATTATTTATATATTACAAAGTTAGTTCTTTTTATGTGGAATTAATTTTACGGTGTAATATATCACGGTGCTTCGGCAATGGGTATGCTTATGTGATGCTTGCGTGTTTGGTTACTTGACAGTTACATAACTTGAGTATTTTTGGCTAGACCAGGGGTGACTAATTTAACTTAATCCCGCGGCTTCACTCGCGTAAATATTTACACATTAAAAATATATATATATATCTATATTTCCGCCGTCAGGCGTAAAATTTCAAAAAGCTTTTGGTGCGCTTCCATGTGTTAAAATAAATCTAATGTTTTGAGTTTCAATGTTTCGGTTGTGGATTAATAACCACTAAAAATGTTTGCCTCTTAAAGTCCGGAAGACCAAAGGCCTCCTCTCATACAGAGAAAGCACGAGCTTTGATCGCCGTACTTGCTCAAAGCGGATTGGCGAATTCGGAATTATATTTTTTTAAAATTGTCCATTTCGTCACGATGTTTTTTCTTCACCATTTATTCATGTTCTCTTCACTCTGTCTAAGAAACATTTTAAAAGTATGTCAGGATTCGACTGTATCAAAGAAAATTATGTATAAAAAGTGGTTAAAATGAATGGACATACAAAAAGCGCATTTTTGTCAGAGGTTTCGAATCCTACAGTTTGGTTGGTTTTGTTTTCATTAATCCGTACTAATATTATAAATGCGAAAGTAACTCTGTCTGTCTGTCTGTTACTTTTTCACACCAAAAGCACTGAACCGATTTGAATGAAATTTGGTACAGGTATAGTCTGGGACCCGAGAAAGAACATAGGATAGTTTTCATCCCGGAAATCCCCCGGGAACGGGAACT
Organism: Athetis lepigone; assembly: GCA_033675125.1. Classification (NCBI taxonomy): domain Eukaryota; kingdom Metazoa; phylum Arthropoda; class Insecta; order Lepidoptera; family Noctuidae; genus Athetis; species Athetis lepigone. The sequence continues at coordinate 3,515,371 of CM066229.1, read as the reverse complement.
ATTAACCACGCGGACGAAGTCGCGGGCAAAAGCTAGTTACAAATATTGCCGAATTGTTATTACCTATTTGGAAATCAACTAAAAAGGTGTAAAGTTACTCATCCGTGATGATAATGAGCTCAGTGACTGACAATAAATAAATGGATGATTTCATAATTTCTTTATCATTCTATTCAGTTGGTTCCTGAAAAGATTAAATGTTTACTCGTGGCAACTGCTTCAAGAAATTGTGATTTTAATTTTTAATGTTTTTATGACGACCGCAACGGGATTGGTTATTGTTTACGATTTTTAACATAAATATAATTTATTTTAATCAATCAATCAATCAATCTTTATTTGTGAACACATGTAGGTATAAAATACAGATCATACATAAAAAGTCTTGTTTTTGTTTAAGTCTTGGTTTCTCTACAATGAGAATGAGACACAGAAAATAGTTTAAGATAAACTAAACTGACACTTTTAACGGAGCGTAGCTGTATACGCTTGGTTCGCTTACTACATACAAAACTGTCATACAATTTTTAAGTATCTAAAAGTCATACACATTAAATGTCGTAATGGCCTAGTGGTTAAGGCGCCCGCCTCTCATGCAAGACGTTATAGGTACGAATCCGGGCAAGTACCAATGTGACTTTTTTCAAATCAAATGTACTTTCTAAAGTTTATCTTGACATCACAGACATCGTTGAAGGAAAACACCGTGAGGAAACCTGGACTTGTAGTGAATATAAGTTCGAAATCGCCAATCCGTCTTGAGCAAGCGTGATGATTAATGCTCGTGTCTTCTCTGTATGTAAACACCGGCAACGTCCACCGCATTATATAAGAAAAACTGTGGGTACATAACAATACAAATATTTAATAATGTGCCAAAATCAATAAGGAAATTGCCTCTTACCGTTTTAAATATATTCTTAAGAAATGGCTTATTGAAAAATGTTTTTATAGCATTGCTGAATTTATGTCATGTAAAAATTAATACTTTATTATTCTTATTCTTTTTTTTATTGTAATTATGATATTTTTGACATGTCAACCAATTTAAATAATAATAATGTAATTATGACTTTCCTGACAGTACATGTTAATTTATCAAAAATTTTGTATAACGATAATTCGGTGAGACATGCTGAACTTCTGCAATATTAATAAGTAACATCCTGTAACCATTTTTCTGACAAAATAAATTATTCTATTCTATTCTATGAGAGGCCTTTGCCATTGTGGGACAGTTAATAGGTTGGTATTATTAAGTCATACACAGAAAAGTTTCCACAAAAACTTTTGCTATCCATTACACGTATAGTGCTATTTTAAAACAGTGATTGTTAGCTGCATTCTCCCTATTGTTGATTATACGTGATGTAACACTCCATACATTTGATTGATTTATGATAACGATTGTGGATGTAGACACAGACGATGTCTAGGCTCTTCACTTAGAATGCATGTCACGATTAGGGCTTCATAGATAAAGCACCTTAATCTTCGAAGAGCAACCAGCCACTTTCGTTGAACTGTGCAGAACAGTATTTATAATTGGGAAGAGTTTTATTGAAAACTAACAGTGCAGTTGTAATAAAAATAACAGTTAGTGTAGGTAGTGTTTATAAAGAATCATTAGTTATAATATTTTTTGAGAAGTTTACATTATACATGTGTAATTTTCAGCTTTTTAAGCCTTAAGTGAATAATTTGACGCACCTACCGGAAGCGCCAAGTAATTAGTAACTAGTAGTAAATTTGTGTATCTGGAATCTCTAGGCCTTCGGAAAGCTCGTAAATCTATTGGTCCTTGTTGAACTGCCGTCCCATAAGACAATGAGTTTAAAAGAAAAAGAAATGCACCTGATTTTGCGTACATACTGAGAGGCGCCGTAATAGAAATAGGCGAGACGACGAAAAAATAATAATAAGTGTCTACATTGAGATTATTAAAAAATTTTGGACACGTATTTTTTCTCGTAAACGAAAAGTGACAACTATACAGTGCGTTGAAGTTGTGCGTGACGTCACGATCAGATACAATTTTTGCATTACGGTGGCGTCAAAAGCCCCCACTATGCCCCACTCCAGAACTTTGTTGCTCTTTAGCTTTGTATTTTTTTATTATTCTGATGAAGCAAAAAATACCTGTCCCGTATTTTTGGCCGATCTACAAGACGGACTAAACAGAATGCCATTTTTTTTATGTTGTCGTCATCCCTATTCGGTCTAGAAAGATAAAGTAAAGGAAAAAATATTTTCACTTTTCAAAATACGTTAACCAAACTTATAAATAAACCACAGACGCATAATAAAACGTCATTGTATTACATATTCACGGAACGATACACACTGCACGATAATTCACAAGATGTATCTGCAGATATAATATCCTGTCACTTCACGTCGACTCACTTCGTAGGTGACAGCAGCACGCTCATTGACATCGTGTGCACAGATGCCGCAACGCGCCATGTTGGGGTGAACCACATCAATGAGCTCGGCCATCACTCCTTTATTACTTGTGAGACCGTCTTCAGGAAGCCAAAGATCAAACCTAGACTGGTGGAGTTTCGGCCACTTTCAGACATCTTGCTGGATCACTTCGAAAATGACCTGAAAATAATACCATGGTCATCAATCAGAGAGTTAAGTGATGTCAATTCCATGGTGCATACATTCAACTCATTCATAATCCAGCTCTTTGATCTCCACGCCCCAACAAAGAAAAAGATCTTTTATAAGAGGCCCACACCCTGGATCACTGACAATATACGTTTAATATTCAGGCTGCGAGACGAAGCTAGGGTCAGATGGCGAAACACTAAGGAGCCGAGTCACAAGCAGTACTATACAGCTCTCAAACACGAGGCAGCCGCCGCATTGGTAAGGAAAAGACAGCTTACTTCACAAAAAATATTAACACCCAAAGTAAGGATCCCAAACTCTTGTGGCGTAACTTGAAGGCAGATGTTCTTCCTGACCACAGAAATAGGTTACTGCCAAGTCATTTTGATAACCCAGATGCAATCAACGCGGCTTTTTTAAACGTACCGGGAAATCAAAATGACAACATCTTGTTGATGCGCTACTTCAACTCTCATAGGCACGGTCCAACAGAGTTCTCGCTCTCTACAACAAACCAAGAGACAATCCTTAAGATAATCAGGAGTCTAGGTTCGAATGCTCAAGGTGTTGACGGCATCAGTCTAGATATGCTGACTCTCACTTTGCCATATTCCTTGCAAGCCATCACTGACATCATCAACAAATCAATAGAATCACGCACATTCCCCGACCTTTGGCGATGCGCTATTGTTCGCCCAATCCCAAAAATCAGTGATCCAGCCAGCTTAAGGGATCTCAGGCCTATCAGCATTCTGCCCTGTTTATCTAAGGTACTGGAGCGTGTCGTCTATCTTCAGATGACTGAACACCTAGAGAAAAACAACATTCTCCCTGACCTTCAGTCGGGTTTCCGTAAAAACAGAGGTACAGCCACTGCTCTGATTGATGTTGTGGGCAATATCCTGGAGGCGCGTGATCGGGGGGAGGGGTCGATTCTGGTCCTGCTGGATTTTTCACGGGCTTTTGATGCTATTAATACCAATCTCCTGTTGTCCAAACTAGTGTTTTATGGCTTTGACTGTGACGCAGTGGATTGGTTTAGTAGCTATTTAAAAAACAGGTCCCAGTATGTGGAAATCCAAAGAGAAGATGGATCGACTGTGTCTTCTCCTCCACTCCGCGTATCCAGGGGAGTCCCTCAGGGATCAATTTTGGGCCCTCTGCTGTACATCCTTTACAGTGCTGATGTAATCAAATCCTTTGTTAACTGCAAATATCACATGTACGCTGATGATATCCAGCTGTATGCCTCTTTCAAAGGAGATGATACTGCTCTCGCAGTACAAATGGTAAATGAGGACTTACAGAGAGTGGTAACCTGGTCAGATGAGAACTCATTAGTTCTGAACCCGCTCAAGTCAAAGTTTATGGTGTTGGGTACAAAAAAACAGGTGGCTACAATATTGGCTGCTGATCCAGAGATCACGGTCAAAGGTCAAAAAATTGAGCGTGTAGTTCAGGCATGTAACCTGGGCTTAACCCTGGATCCAGAGTTGCGCTTTGAAGCCCACATAAAAAATGTTATGCGTAACTGTTTCTATAGGCTGAAGGTTTTATATGGCATACGTGGGTATCTTAGTGTGTCACTACGGAAGCAATTGGTCGACAGTTTGGTCCTATCTAAGTTTAACTACTGCGACACAGTGTATGGGCCCTGTTTGCTTGCTAGGACAGATCGGTTAATTCAGAGAGTTCAGAATGCCTGTGTTCGCTTTTGTGTCCATGTCCCCCGCAGACAGCATGTGACCCCTTACATTAATGAACTCAAGTTACTTAAAATGGCTGCCAGGCGTAAGCTACACCTAGCGAGCTTACTGTTTGGCATTGTAACCACCCATAAGCCGCACTATTTATATGAAAAACTCACTTGGCGACAAGAACACTACAAATATGGTCTCCGCTCCATGGTCTGCCCGCTAAGGACTCCGCGCCACAGAACCGCAGCTTTCAGGGGCAGTTTCAAGTTCGCGGCCACACACTGCTGGAATGACCTTCCACCACCAATTAGAGGCCTGAAAACAGTACAGTCGTTCAAATTCCAACATGAGAAATTACTTTTACATGCACAGTTCTCTAATCAATAACCTCTCCTGATATTTCTCATGTTATCTACCTCTCGGGTCATGGCCTTCAGTCCTTGGTTGGATGTCCGGCTGTGCCGCGACTCGTATCTGCCTCCTGTGTGCTGGGTTCTGATAGCGGCGATTTCATGTTTCTACGTTCGTAAACCTGTGCGATAGAGAACAATACTCTTCATACACCTTTTTAGACATACATTCCCATTACATGTTTCCATATTTTTTTTTTTTTCCTTATAAATTTTATTACACAGTCATAGTTTTAATTAGATATCTCACCATATTTGTTTTACTTCTAGCGTTGCACAATATGCCTGGGTCGGTTTCGCCTTCGTGAAACGGGTCCACCCGATTCCACTTTCTTTCACACACCAACACTATTCAATTTTATGCCACAAACTTTACCGACATAACTTTTTTCCCCTTATTGCATCACAATTCTGTAATCCACTTGTGTCATTGTTTGTATGCGCCATCTTAGATTAGATAATTCTTGAGTTCACGTAATGCAAATGACATAACCTCAATTAACCTCTTCGTTCGGTTCAACTACTTTATGGTTCGGAATGAGAATGCACAGATGTGAGTATGTTCAGACTATCAGTCAGTAATACTGACTGATAGTCTGAACATACTGAACATACTGACTCATTATGGTCACTCTCTTCTTCTTTTTTATTATAGTGTTGTTTTTTAGTTTAATGTTGCCTGTTTTAAAATTATTGTACTGTTGTTGTGTATTAGTAAGTGTGCTGTGTTTAGTCGTATATTTTGTTTTACTTTTTTGTCTGTGCTCGCCGCACCGGTACGATGTCGTTTTTTTTGTGTTTTTTCTTGTGCCTCGGAACAATGTATAACAGACGTTATTTATTGTTCCGAGGCAAAAAAAACACATTGTCGGCTAGCGCTGAAAACCAGCGTCGTGGACTCATGCCTATGTATGGGTCACGGCATTATGCTGAGCGCTAGCCGTTTCGCGCATTAGTGACGCTACTTAGCGGTTTTTAGTTTTAAGGTTTGTAGTATATAAGTTTTTTATTTGTAGTGCACATTGTGCGAATAAAGTGATTTTCTTTCTTTCTTCTTTCTTTCTGTCACTCGGTTGGCAACCTAATGGCTTGAACAGAGGGGGTGATGCACGATTTCCATACGCATTTAAATGTTGCTAGAAGTTCTTAGAATTGTGGCCAAAATGAACTGTACTTTGTTTTAGTTTATTTATGAGGCTATAAATAATTATGTAGTCTATGGTCGATTTGTTAGGTGACTGAATTAAAGATGATTCATCACATAATTAAACTCATGAAAGCAATAGGATTTCAAAAAAAAAAAAAAAAAATTAACTGTATCTGTGAATTTCTCGCTGTTTCAACAGAGGTCAATGCCACTTATAGCGTACTGTAAGTAGCGGGTATTTCAAAAAATGCCTTAGAGACCTTTGAGTTTCATCCGCTCCGGTCGAAACAGGAATTTTACTACTATTAGCATTTTTGAAGGGTGTTTCGAAAAATAAATAAAACATAGTTAATTAATTTTGTATGGTGAAAATTAAAAGGTTTATCCATCCAAACGTACTCGTACAAAATTAGCTATCGTCAAAAACACGTCTTACAATTGTTTATAATAATTAAATACTGTTTCAACCGGCCGAACCGGTACGGCCCAAAAAGTCAAGTTCCAAAGTATAAGTTTGTCGTGTAAAATTATACCAAACTGATCTGATACAGACGGTTATCCAATTCGAACATTTAATCTAATCGGACACTATACGCTAGTAGCGTTCTGGCCAGGGACTCTGCAATTAATTTAATCTTCTCGCTCGTCTTAATATAAATTAATCCTCACATCTAGAAACGAACGTTCGAGTACCTTTCAGATGCCTTCCAGCCTTGCACTTTATTACATTACGGTACCTGGGCAATGGTGTCGTCAGACAGCCTAGTAGGGGGGTACACGGGAGATGTCCGAAAGGAGAAAATTGTGAATTGTATTAGCACAGCTCGAGTTTTCCTTTGCGATTGTAGTAACACCGGTAAAAAGTGTGATGTTTAACGTTTTGACGACCAAGCGACAGCCGGCTGTCGAGCTGCTATTGCCTTTCTGTTGTGCCTCGAATCAACTAGCTTTTTAGGGCACTTGGCTTTAGAGGGCAGTTGCTTCCTCCGTTGTTTGTTTGTAAAAACTTGAAAAATAAAATGAGTGGCCGTGGAATGTCTTGCTTCTTCTTCTCCAAAATAAAAAAATAACTTTCTGACAAACAGACGTTGGTAATGTTGTTAAATGTTTATAAATGATCAAATATGTTGTAAAATGTTTATTAATAAACAATAGTACATTATAATACAAGTGAGCTTTCGTTATTATTATCACACGTATTATTATTATTATAATCAACTCAAAAAAAATAATAATAATACGAAAACAACTATTTAATTCGAAAGATGTACAGATGCGAAAAGCTGAACGTCCGTTCAGCTTTCCGCATCTGTGTGTGTACGCTTCTTCATACAAAATCATCGTTTTCTTTGGACATAAGCTGAATAAATTAATGTGCGTAGTCCCTTAAAGCTGCTTGGCACAGCGGCTTGGTCTATGGCCTGCCTTAGTCGGGTATCACGACTACGGCTAAAGATCAATCCATCGATTAAGTATACGTATAAGTTTGTTATTTTTTTTTAAATATAGTAGCCACCATATTAATAACTTTCTGAATACTTGATAATGGGAAGAAGCTCTACTAGCGAAGCAAAGGTCCCCTGCAACTTGGTCCCTCCAGGTCCCTTAAAACAAAGTTAAGGATGGCTTCAGCCCTTTGTACGTTAATTGCAACTAATATTTTGTTACATCGTTAAAACTTTGCGATTTGTTTTTGTTTTAATAAACTTTGGAAGGAGTTTGCTTTATCAGTTTTCAATGTTAATTTGTTTTTAATTTTTTTTTGTTGCCAAGGCCACAAGGCTATCGATTACAATGCGGGTGAAATGGTCGTAATTATAAATAAAATGGAGCTCAATACATAGGCAGCGGTTGACTTAGAACAGTTGATAATTGTGTTTCTTGAATTAATTAATAGTGAACTAAATCATAAGATACAGTTAAGATTACATGCATATAACATAGATGTCGCGAAATAACATAATAGATTGTAAATATTAGATAATACTAATTAAATAAGGCTGAAGAGCTTTCCATGTTTTTTTTTATTAGAGCTAATATCTGGAACTCGCTGTTTTTTAATGTTATGTTAGTATTATTTAGAGAAAGATTATTAGACAAATAATTAACACAATTAATGACATATCATTTCTGTAAGAGAATTCTGAGGGGACGGCGCGTACGCAGTCCCCACTACCAAAAATTACGCATCCGAGTTATCCACATTAGGGATAATCGCAGGGGTCAACCCGCCCGCAGTGCAATGGGAAAGCCTCACCCTGGGAGAACCGCCTTCTTGATCACGGTATCCCCTATGCCAGGTAAGTATGAGTTCACTACAGTACGGCGCGAGGGTCGTTCGACGCCCGAGAATCTTAACACCGCGATTCAGAAACGTGACGTAAATGCACAGCGCCATCTAGTGAGAAATAATTCAACAAATGAACTCTTTTCTTGGAATATTTTAGTTCATAATTTTATAAGTTAGCTGAGCTAGACCATGACCCGTATTAGTATTCTATTAAATGATGTTACTCAATTTTACCACATTTTAAGGTGGGTATTTCGATATTCTTTCTGTATAATTTCTGAACATAGAAAATTTTTGTTTAAAACATTACCATAAAAATATTTTGCTCTTCAGTTTTTTTTTTATTTATATTTTTGTAATGGTTTAGAATATTCTACACAAGCTAATTTTCAATTCATTTAAAAGATAAGTTAGAATGTATAGTTACCCTTAAAACAAAATAACAAAAAAAAAAAACTCTTTGTTAGATTTACTTTATAAAATACAATATCGCACTTATCGGCACTATACGGTCTATCCTCCAAAGATTGTAAGGATCTAGAAGTAAATACAAAAACGTACGAGCAAAGGTTATCCTTTTTAGGGGCCAAACTGGAACCCAAGTCTAACCAAGGCCGTACAATTTCTATTCCTGGATTGCATCTGTCACAGAGTAACTGATCACTGAGGCGTGCGTGACACCGCGGCTGGCCGGCCGGATCATGTGCATCCCTCAATTATTCATCGCACGATCTGTTCCCAGCTTTAGTTTGGAGGGTAGGCAGATATGAGAGGGTTTTTGGGGTAGTAGTGATTTATGTTTCAACTTAGATCCCGCGATCTTCGGCATAGGTGGGAGCTGGAACATCGGGGTGGTTTTTAGTCAGTGTGAGTCTGACCCCTTCGCCCTAAAAAAATGATACTTGTTTCAATGTAGGGTAAGTCTTGCTAATCCTTATTATGACAGTCGACGGTGCATAATTATGTAACGAGCAAAGCACTAATTTTCAAGTTAGTAAATGGAACTTTGGAATGAACAGTATATCCATCCTCATGGTTTAGTCAGTTAATTAAATTATCCCTAACTTTTTCTCAACTACGTTAGGGTTTCCAGTCTAACGAGATCTATACCAGTGCTTTTAATTATGTTTCAATGTAGGATATCTTATAAAAGTAATTTTAAAAGAAACTGCCAACATGACCGTGCCGAACGTTCTGTCACCGACCAAAACCGTTTTTTTGTAATTGACATGTTGATTTTTTTCTAATATATTCATTTTACTTCCAACAGCCATAAAATATTAAAATTTATGCGAATTCTAGACCAATTTCTCTTGAAGATCATTTTCTAGTGAAATTGTTTCCTCCAACATAGACGTCTGAGCTAGAAAACTTGAATTCAAAGCACGTTTTGAAGATCAGAATCACAACAAGATATCACATACTTTCGGAAATAAATTATAATAAAATATTAGCTCTCTCTACCGGGCCACCCACGCAAACGAGCGAAAATATATCAAGTTTAAAATGTCAACAGATCGCTCGCTTCGTTTGAATAACGCTACGTGTATTACGATCAAAGGCGGTAATGGTTGAAGTAATGGGATTAACTTTGAATGAGTCCACAAGTGTGCGATCGGTGTTCATCGTTGACTATTTTGACCGCCGAAGGAGCATTAGAATGAAATAAGAGTTCAATATTAATATTAATAAACTATTAGTTTGGTTCGAATGTTGTGATGATCTAGAGTCAATAGTCAATAATCAATAGTCAAATCATTTATTTTCATTAGACCAAAAAGGCACTTTGAAACGTCATAATTATAAAACAGAAGTGAATCTACTGCCCATTCCAAAATGTTGTTACGTATGGAGAAGAACGGGCAAAAAACTCCATACTTACTCTTTAAAAAAAAAATCGTATTACAAAAGAGTTTTCATCCCACCTATTCGAAAAAGACGACTTTGTTCCTCTTTAAGTACGCCCAAAGTTGGTGTTTTCTATAAGAAACTTTCAGCGGGCAATAATGACGCTCCAAATTCAAAAAGTGCGCCTAAAAGTAACTTTTACATCTCTCATATTCGGTAAGTAGGTCCTTATTACCCCCAAATGGGGCTTGTAGGTAACCAATTAGAGCTCTAGGGTATTAATGTAGCTAGAAACGCCCTAGGGCGGTAAGTAATTAAAAAAAAAACTCTTCACTCTTTCAAAAAGTTTGCGTACATCTAACCATCATACTGGCAATGGACACCATGCATTCAGCCTAATAACAAAAGAGGTCGCTTCGCTATTCAGCCTTGTCTTCGTATGAGTATAATAGTCATCAATTTTAAATATCGAATGGCGAAGCTCAATTTCGTTCTTGAAAAAAATAATTAAAAAATAAAGATGAAAAAAGGCGGGAGAAACTTTTACTTTAAATATTGTTTGCTTTTGGGATTTTTTTATAATTACGTGATAATAAGGAAAAAAACATGAATTCTGCAAGTGATGAAGATATAAGCTGCACTCCCGATTTAATGAAAATGAAAGGTGAAGCAGCAATTAACAATATTTTGCCTTTTAACTAATAAAATGTTTTATTTTTGTAATGCCGGTTTTTTTATACTTACCTCACAATCGAGATGTAAAGCAGAGTAGTTAGCTCGGGTGTAAGCATCAAATTGCACCCTCGAACTATAGGCGCCCTCGCTACGCTCGTGCGCCTAAATATCTCGGGCTGCAATTGATCCCTTACAGCCCTTGGCTACTAATCTACTATTAATCGCACTTTTTGAATTTGGAGCGTCTTTGCATGTTTTACGCCCTGTTATAAGTGCGCCTAAAAACTCTTTGATTTGGAACGTGCTGTGAGGAGCAGCACGTTCCAAAACAAAGAGTTGACGCTGAGGTGCCAAAGAATCGAACGCAAATAATGAATGGCTGGTACGACGGCCAATACCATAGTCACGCCGCGGCTGAATAAAAAAAAACTTAAATAGAAATAAAACGCGCAAACTACAGCCCGAGTTCTCGTAAAAATTTTCACGGATTGTTTTGCAGCAAATTATTAATGTAGCTGCTATTATTATCAAGCTATGAATTATCATGCTATCATTAAATAGCAGCTACAATAATAATTTTACAATAAAGTATGAAGCGGCTTTTATTTTCTCATAGGGGGTGATGAAAAGTAGAGTGTATCACTCGGGCGCAAAATATATTTTTGGCTCGGGCGACGTACTTTGAATCCCTCGCTACGTTCGGGATTCTATTTAAGAATCCCTCGCAAAGCTCGGGATTCTACTCTAGAATCCCTCACTTCGCTCTGGATTCAAAAAACGCCCTCGCCGTAAAAATATTACTTTGCGCCCTTGTAATACAATCTACTTACATGGTTACGCGTGATTTAAAATGATTATAATCCAAAAACCATTTCCGTCAAAAATTACATGTATATAATAAAAAAAAAAACTTTTTTATATAAATTAGGAAATGGAAGCTTTATAATGTTCGCACGCATAGTGTTCACATGTTCACAATCAAACTACATTCCTCAAACAATAAAATAATGAAAATAATGTGTGAGCCAGCGCAATGTATAACTATATAAAATTTCTAATTTAAAGAGCAGTTAATCATTGTCTGTTTGAATTAGCAACCTGTTTGGTTTTGTCTACACTGTGAATAATTATCCTGTGGAGCAGGACCAGCATGCTACTTAGAGCTTAAGACGTCCGCCTCTCATCTATGTGTTCACGAGCAAAAATGTCAGTTTTTCAATTCGTATCATGTACTTTCTAAGTTTAACTAAGACATCATAGACTTGTTAGGGAAAACTGGACTTAAGTTAGACCGAACGAAGCTCGTGCCTTCTCTTTATGAGAAGAGTCATTAGCCCAGCTATAGAACAATTATTAAGTCAGAAATTGCCAATCCCAAGCATGATAATTATGGGTTAGTAGCGTTATGACTACCTCTCGATAAGACTAAATAGCAGATATGACTAGTTGCTGAATTTTCTATACCCAAAAAGATTTCACTTTGACTAGGTAAGCAAAAAATGTGACACCCAATGAAACTTCACGTCCATATCAATTTCAATTGCATGCTTTTATGTTGTAAAACCTGTACACGTCTGTAAAGGGTGTCAATATATTAGCATAATGTGAGCAGTTGGAGTGGCGCTAACTTCAGATGAGTCAACATTTTCTTAATGGCCCTGTACTTGTGTAGTGTTGAGGACAGGGATGTATTTGGGCAAGTGTGGAGTGCCAAATACTCGATTTGTGTTTAGTAAACTGAACATAGTGCTCACATTAGGCTCAAGTTTCTTTGTGCTATCACAATTTCTATATTGAGTTAAGGTTATTTGTGGGCTTGCGAAGCCTGTTAACAGATAAATAAAATAAAATAAAAACTGTTAATTTCCATGCGTTAAGTTGGTTACAAACATAAAATACGTTATAAACAATAATCGTACTCTTTGTTACATTTTTGGTAATATGATTAGAAAATCTCCAAAGATTAAAGTGTAGACAAAGTAACAGTTATTCTAATAGTACTTATTTTTGTATTAGTCTGTCTTTTTAAAATCATCTTTTGGACTCCTTACCAAGTCCATCCCTGCACACATTAAAGATAACAATAACAGCAAAATTAACAATTACCCTAACAGTAACCGTTGTGAACATTGTGCTGATCTTTTACGTGTCATTAGCATATTTGTTGGACATTGTGTAGCTACCTCAGGTAGTGGTAATGTGATGTTTTGTGTAGAGAACGGTGTGATAGCTAGTTTATTTTAGAGAATTTGCACTCCAGTGCCAATCTGAACTAATTTATAGAAATAGTATAATTAATTATAGAGAAAACCCATTTATTGAGGTATGTAATAATAGGCTAAATAACGTAACGCTACGGGACCTACGGGTGCAGAGTACAAAAGATACAGATGAAACCGCCGGGGACAGCTATTCTCAAATAATAAAAAAAGATAAAAATAACTTTAGACAATTATAAGGAATGCCTCTCATTCTCTGAAGTCCTAAATTTTAAAGAGAAGAATTATTAATCCGCAACGGTTAAATCTGCACCAACTATCCCAATACTTGTAATATTAGAATTTCATTGAAAGTGTATAGAGAGCCCTTTATCATGTTCAAGTACTTATGACTAAGTGTAAAGACACGCAGGACGATGCAACTCAAGTTAACGTCTGACATCATCTGCGATTTAAATGAGGCTATAGCTAACTATCTTGTTGTTTAGCCTTTCAACATGTTTAGGAAGTGTTGCGTATTTAAACTTCACTGCTTATCGAGATTTAACGCGCATATACCTTTTTATTTGATTTTTGCTTGACGTGGTTTTTTCGAAACGTGGTCACAAGCAGACTGTCCGGCGACACTACTCCGTCGATGAAGTAGATTGATCTTCATCTACCCTCGATGTTGATTAATGTCCACTATAAAGCCGCGTACACACTACACTCAATGTGTCCGGTTTTTTAGTCGACTTAAAATCGCGATGCTGAATTTTTGAAATCACTGGATTCCATGTGGCCGACAGTTTGAATCCTTCAACATACAACGCGAAAGTTTAAAGTATAATAAGTGTTGCGTATGTACACACACTTAAACTTACGTTGATTCCTATCCTTTTGAAAAGAGTTAGCATTAGATTGAGTTTTTGTAGAAGGAATATAATGTATAGATTTACTTGTACCATACGGACAACATCAGTTGTTAAATATCGCCAATTCCGGGGTTGCGGAATAGTTCTAATAGTTACCGTGGCCCTGGGACATAAAGGGCAAACGATTTGTAACTTGGGTGCGTTTTTGTCTGTAAAAGTCTGACACGCCCTCCCGCCATTTGATGATGTGATTTCATTTGATAATTTTCCATCCACAAAAAAAGAAATGTCGCCACTTGTAGTAATACCAGTTGGAAGTAAGATGTGGAACTAAGTTATTGTGACCGCAATTAATAGAAAACGAGAAATCATGTGACTTCTCCATTTTTTTGTTTTTTTCTTCTTCTCCGCAGCGGCTACAGATAGTTAAGAAAACCTGAACCCAAAGTTATTTTAGACTTAATAAACAGATAAGACTGCATACATTTCTAGTTTACAAATGTCATCAAATTCAAAGTCAAATTAAGTATTGCAGTAACTATTTAGTAATCTGTGGTATTGCCACTACAGAGGTATACATACATATATTATGGTTATTTACAAGTACCTAAAGGTAAACGAAATGTCGTTCGAATTGAAAATAATGGTAATGCCAAATAGTATAATTTGTACAAGATTTTTTACTTCAGTTACCTACACATCTAAATGCCTTTTTCACATTCTTGTAATAAGTTCATAGTGTTCATACATTACATAACTGGTTACATATAACTGGCAGATACTTTCATATAAATTCTGTTCCATTTTTAAATATATCTGGAGAACAGCGCCTATTGTGAGGTCGTGAAATTCTGAGTATTCTTGGTTTTTTTTTGTTTTTTTTTTCTTTAATTTTTTGATTTTATATACTTTCTTCTAGAATGCATTTGCTACTTCATCACCACCCTTGGTTAACTGGTAGAGAATGGCATACGCATTAGCGCCCAACTTGTACTTTTAGCATGGGGCATAAACAAATAAATTAATAATGATTACCTCTTTAATAAGCTAATACTCAGTGGGTTACAATTAAAACAATTTTTCTACTTACGATCATAATTTAAAAATATCGTAACCATTTTTCTTCTGGTTTTGTGCGGTTGTTCGTCGACAGTATGCATCAAACTGATATTTACCTGAAACAATAAAATAATCGTTAGAAAGACTTTATATTTAACTAGCTTCTGCCCGCGACTTTGTCCGCGTGGATTTTTCCTGAATTTTCTTTGCTATAAACCTCACGGAGCCCGAGACCTTTCCAACGAATGCAAAACCGTGAAAATCGGTTCGTGCGTTCTGGAGTTATAGCGTCAGGAAGGAAAACCCGACTTCCGACTTATTTTTATGTAGTAGATTGTATTTTTGGTCTTGCATAACCCGCTAGGAGATGATTCTACCCATGAAAACAAACAACTTTTCTTATAGAACCAACTCTGAAATCGCGAAAAAAATATCAGCTAGGTGACGGGATGTCAGTGATGTCCGAGATAAACTGTACCTATTATAAATAACGAAAGCAAAGCAGTCACCATCGCAATCTTACACTACCTACGTACACTCGAGCACTAAGATACAGTGGCAGGCACGCGGAAGCCATTGTTGGCACATTCCGCGCAACTTTACTGCTTAGTTACCGACTTGCTTGCACCATATACAGGTGACCGCGACTGTACCAAAGGACATTTGCCCCTGGTTTCTTCTATAAGTGTATATGAATTAGTTCTTAGAGTTCGACTATTTTGTCTATGTATATAAAATGGTAAGCTGGCTCTAGAGACATAAAACTTGGAGGATATGTTCTTTGTGCAAAGTAAGTACCTAAGTATCCACTAAGAACAACGCCTGCCGGGGTTGCGGAATGTTTTTAATAGTTACCGTGACCCTGGAACATAAAGGGCAATCGAAGGAACATGAGTGGGTTTTAGTCAGTAAGAGTCTGACACCGGGGCGGGAGCAGTCATTGGATGATTTCCCACTCACCAAAAAAAAAAAAAAAAGTATCCACTAAGAAAGGACTTTTGGAAATTGTAAGGCCCGAGTCACACCGGAATGGCAGCGGCCGGCAGCAGCGCGGCGAGCACCTTCAGTTTGAAATAATTTTAAACTTTAACTACATACTTAAAAGACTAGTATCGCTTGAAAAGCTAGAAAAGGTCGCGAGGCTGCCCGCGGCGCCGCGAGCGACCGCGCGCCTCGCGCTTCTTCCGACGCTGGCGGCCGCTGCCGGCCGCTGCCATTTCGGTGTGACTCGGCCCTAACTCTCATCATCTCCCCAGTCTTATCCCACCTATGTTGGAGTCGGCTTTCAGCCTAACCGGATTCAGCTGGATACCAGTGTTTTAAATCAAACCTACATAACCCAGTAACTTGGCGATATGTTACTCCTTGGTAAGACTTTCTGGCCTCTGACTGTAACGACTGTCAAAGTTCTACGAGTGGCAACCGGGACCAACGGCTTTTACATGCCTTCCGTGGCACGGGATGTCAGTGATATCTAAGATAAACTTTAAAAAGTACAGCATTTGAATTAAAAGTCACATTAGTGACGGATTCGACCCCACAACGTCTTTCATATCCACTGTGCCATTACGGCATGTGGACATTTTCACCCTAATAGGGTAAATTAGGGGAAGGAAGTTGGAAACATTCAGGCGCGCGAAAACTAGTAGTTGAAAAACAGGTCTAAAGAGATGGTTATGCTAATGTTGTACATACTTTTGAAATTTCATTTTGCTATCTTAATAATACTGATAGTGGTTTGCAGCCGACTTTCGTTCATTAGACACGTTATTAATAGCACCGGAAGTCGGTTGCGATAACTACAAAATGTTCAAATAATTAAATACACTATTTACTAAACTATCTATGCAACAAACTTCGTTCAAAATTGGCCGTTGTATCCTTAAAGGATATAATATCCAATGAACACATTAATAATAATAATAATCTGTTATTATTATTAAGATCAATAATAAAAATAAATAAAAAATAAAAAAAATAATAAAAAAAGTGGCAACACTGCCCGATTAACATGTCAAAATCTTTGTCCGTAATTTAAAATTAAATTTAATTAGTTTTTAAGTAGAAATAAGGTGTAATTTCATAAAAACAAGTATTATAACAGCATAAATAACCGGTACAATTGTGTTCGTGTAAATAAATAAAGTAAAACCAGCGTTTTGCTATCAACCGTTACCGGTAACCTACAATTCGATCAGCTGTCATCGGCCTGTGGATTAAAACCGGGGAGTATTGTTTACTTTTAACATATTATAGTAATTTAATAGCACGCAATTATTACTCATTCTAGGTGTCACACTCTCATTGACCCATCCCAGCATCATTTATAAGTATAAAAGTATTATTGATAGACTTGACACTGTACTTGAACAATACAATACTTTGTGTAATTACTAAAATCTAATTTTTATTACTAGATGTAGTACAGAATTCATAAAATTATATCTATATTAGTCAAAATTATAATAATAACGTTAGTTATTCTTAATTTGCAAAATTGTCTTCATTTAAATTTTGATTTAAAGTTAACACCCTACCCACAAAGGTAAAAGTAAATTATCAGTTTATGAAATTTTTTTTAATAATCAACACTAACTTTGCATTACAAATACATAATATTGGTTAAATACCAAGAAACAGCCTTCTTCTTTGTTTTCCACAAAGTTTTATAAACTTTCTAGCATTTTATTTCTTTTCCCATCTTTTCTCTCTTTTGTCTGTCAATAGTTCTCACCGTTTTTCATTTCTTATTTCAGTTTCTAACCCTGAAACCATGCCTGTGATGACCCGTAAGGCTACTGCTCAGGACTTGGAGCTTAAATTGAGAACGGCCCTACAAGAACTTAAGGCGTCTAACACCCAATGTCAGCAACTATTACAGGAAAGAGAAGAGTGTGAGGAGGAAGTTAAGAAAGTTGTTGACAAGAACACAAGCCTGAAGCGGGAACTAGTGGACCTTCATCAGCAATATTTGGATGTTGTCGATGAACGGGACAAACTGCGGCTAGTCACAGATGGTTTCAGCAACTGTAGCGACTTATATGAGGAGGCACTATCTAAAGTTAGGGACCTAGAAGATGAATTAATTAATGCAAATATACGAATAACTAAGTTGCAAAAAGAAAAAGAATGTGCTCAGGTTAGGAAAACAGAACATTTATTTAATGAATTGATAAATCCTGGTTGTAAACCCAATCTTTAATTACTATAGATCTTACAGAAGATTCTTTGATTAAATATAACAGCAGTAACTATACAGTTAGCCAAAATAAAATAAAAAAATATGCTAAATTTAGCAAAATTATCAATAAATGTCATAAATATAGGAAACAACAGAAACACTACTTTAACAATATTAAATTAAGAAAAGAACGTGTATTCCTGATAAATAAACTAAATAACTTTCAAATAAAAATTGAGGACAGTACAAACATATATGAGATTGACACTAAACGATTACAGTCTGAAATAGAGGTACTTGAAGAGTCGTTACATTCTCTCTATACAAAATATGTAAACTCTCAAAAGCAAATACAAGAGCATATCCTGGCCACAAATGAGTTGGTTCAATTGTGTAACTCAAATGTGGACAAAGTAGACCCGCTGCCTCTCAGCTCCTCTCAATGCAACCTAAATAAATCTAATGCAGAGGCTCCCCCGCTTGAGGTATCGGAAGTCCCACCCCAGTCTTCCGGTGCTGGGGAGTGTATGCATGTGCAAAATTCAGCAGTCGTGCACACTAATAGTCAACCTGATAATAAAGTTTGTGATTGTCCTATAATGTTTTCAGATAGTTTTGGAAAAGGTTTAGGAAAATTATTGAATAACAACCTGAGGTATTCTGTTTTAAATTATTGTATGCTTGGGAGTTCCTATGTAGAAATAATGGCTTCAGTGACTAGCAAAGAATATGATGACAATTCCATTATTACTATATTTGTAGGAAATAGCTTTAATGTTCACATAGATAATATTACCGAGAGTGTTACTGAACTATTAAAAATTAATTGCAAAAAAATTGTATTGTGTGCTTTTCCATACTTTGAGCACCTATCAAATAGGCAAAATAATAAGATACTTATGCTTAATAATTACATGTATTTTTTAGTCAGTCACTATAGTGACAAGTTAGAATTTTTTGACACCAACACTATTGTTGATGAAAAACTAAAATCGACTAGAGGTACAGTGTATCTGCCCATTAGTTTTAGACGTCAGATAGCTCGGCTATTAGCTTTTAATTTTAACTCAGACATAGTTAGTATGTCGAAGTCTTGTATAATAAGACCCACCATAGTTAGTAATTGTACTAATGTTAAGGTGGTAAATTGTTTAAACTAGTCAATAAGACAACAGAAGGTACTATTAATAACTTTACTAATTTTATAAACATGAAGGTACCTTCTGGCAATTATTATTTATCAAATTGTAAAAAAGGGGTTAAGCAACATTCCTTGAAATTATTTCATCAAAATATTCAAGGTTTTTCTTCCAAACAATTAGAAATTGAATTATTTTTAGAAAAGACAATGTTCGATATAGTTTGTTTCACTGAACATTGGTTAAAAGAGTATGAAATGTTAATTAACTATGAGAATTATATAATAGGAAGTTGTTATAACCGTAAACTAATGATGCGTGGGGGTTCATTAATCTTGATAAAACAGAATATTAAATCTAAATGTCGCAAAGACATAGTGAGTTTATCGGTTGAACATATTATCGAGTTGTCCTGTGTTGAGCTGGATAGGCATGTCATAGTGTGTGTTTACAGACCCCCTAATCATCAAAACTTTTCTTTATTTGAGTCTACAATGGACGATGTGTTGACTAAACTCGTAGCTGGTAATAAATCAATTGTAGTCTGTGGCGACTTTAATATTAATATTTTAGAAAATAATTCGTATAGCAGTAGATTATTAAGTCTATTTAAATCATTTAATTTGTCAAATGTGTTCTTGGAACCCACCCGTATAACCACGACTACTGCTACATGCATTGATAATGTATTTTGCTGCTGCGAATATTTAGATAAAGCTATTGTAGATTATCTCCCTTCTGATCACAGCGGACAAACCATCTCTTTTGAGTCCAATTCACCTGTACTAAAATTGCAGATACAGTCTAGACCAATTACATCAAATAATTTAAATAAGTTTAATAACACTTTAAGTAGTCAATTAAGTAGTCAAAGCTTTGACATTGAAGAGGGAAATGTTCTGTATAAACAGTTCTTTACAGTCGTGCAAACAGGGTTTAATAACATTTTTAAGAAAAAAACTAAAACAATTTGCCCTAAATTTCTATTTTCTGACTGGGCAACTAGAGGTATCAGAAAAAGCAGAGATAGACTATTTGAGCTGTATGGTCTTAAGCCTTATAATAACACAGACACATTTAATAAGTATGTTGCTAATTATTCAAAAATGTTTAAAAATGTTTGCAAGGCAGCTAAAGCCTTATTTATTAGCAATAAGATTAAGTCATCGGATAATAAAATAAAAGCTGTTTGGAAAGTGATCAATAATGAAACGAATAGGAATAAAAGACATAATATTGATTACACCTTGGCCACTTCCCATGGTCTCATAAACAAGAATGACGATGTGGCTCAGGAATTTACGTCATTTTTTACCAATATACCAATAAAAATCACAGAAAGCTTAGATTCATCGCCCACATTTGCTGTTGATCTACTGAAAGCAAATGTTTCAGCCTGTCGTGTAGAATTTAAATTTAAGCATATTAACCCTGTGGCCGTTGTAAGGGCTTTTAAACAGATTAAAATCAAAGCGACTGAAGATCTTTGGGGCATGTCTACTAATGTTTGTAATTCTATAATTGGAACAATAGCGCCCTATTTAGCGTGTATATTTAATTTATGTATAGATCAAGGGGTTTTTCCGGATTTAATGAAGTACAGCAAAGTTATACCACTTTTCAAATCCGGGGATAGCAAAGACGCTAATAATTATAGACCTGTTTCTGTTTTACCGGTCCTCAGCAAAGTATTTGAAAAAATAATGCTTAATCAAATGCTCAGCCATTTTAACTGCAATAACATCTTACATGACCAACAGTATGGTTTCACCAAAGGACGTTGTACTACTGACGCCGGTGTCACTTTAATCAAACATATATTTAAAGCATGGGAAGAGTCGCAAGATGCTATTGGCATTTTCTGCGACCTCTCCAAGGCATTTGATTGCGTGAGTCATGAAACACTACTTTTGAAACTTGAGCATTACGGGCTCGAAAAATTAGCGCTTAGTTTAGTAAAATCTTATCTTACTGATCGACTGCAACAGGTTCAAATTAATGGTGTGAATTCACTGGGCTCAAAGGTAAAAATAGGGGTACCGCAAGGATCAATATTAGGTCCTTTCCTCTTTTTAGTCTATATAAATGATTTACCAAATTTGCTGGAAAACCAACCTCAAATGGTGTTATTTGCTGATGACACTTCACTGATTTTTAAAGTGAATAGACGTGCACAACACCTTGACGACGTAAATAACGCTATGCTTAAGGTTCATAACTGGTTTACTGTAAATAACTTAGTACTAAATGAAAAAAAAACTAAATGCATAAGATTTACTTTACCCAATGTTAGAAGTACTGAATGTAATATTGTATTGAACAAGGATGTACTTGAATTCGTCGAAAAAACGGTTTTCCTTGGGATAACGCTCGACTCAAAGCTGCAGTGGGGCCCTCACATAACATCTCTTACAGCGCGGTTAAGTTCAGCTGCTTTCGCTGTCAGAAAAATCCGGCAATTAACCGACGTAGATACCGCGAGACTAGTCTATTTTAGCTATTTTCATAGTGTCATGTCTTACGGTATTTTACTTTGGGGACGTGCTGCAGATATAGAGTCCGTATTTGTATTGCAAAAGAGGGCTGTCAGAGCTATATATAATCTCAGCAGCCGCGAATCTCTAAGGGATTTGTTTAAAAGTATTAACATCTTGACGGTACCTTGTCAATATATATACGAAAACATTATGTACGTTCGAAAAAATCTTCATCTTTTTAGTAAAATAAGTGACAGGCATAATTTTAATACCAGAAATAAGAACAAATTGGATCAACCAAGTTTTAGATTGTCAAAAGTCCACACTTCTTTTATGGGGTATTGTGTAAAATGTTATAATAAAATACCACTCGAAATTCTCCATCTAAATGAGAAAAAATTTAAAACATGCATTAAACGCACGCTATGTAACCAAGCATATTATAAGTTAGAAGATTATATCAATGATAAACATGCTTGGCTAAATGCTGGTCCTGCTCCACATAAGCTCACAAATTAGAAATTTTAATCATTGGAAGATAGAAAATGTTTCTTATCCCCTTAATTTTTGACATGAATATTCAAAATCGTTATTATTATTATTGTATACCTATTGGTAATTAAATTTCACTCATTTATATTTATTTAGGTACAGTACAAAACTTTGGTTTGTGTAATTTAGATGCATATTTGAATTTTGTAAATGTGAGTACGATGCAGTAAGATGCAGACTTATTACGATAGTTTTCTACTGGCACAAATAGACATGGTGGTTAGGAGCATTGTCATGCTCGCTCAAAAAGTCTCGCTGATGGTGGCGAGTGCGTTGGATCATTCGGTTCCCTTCAAAATGGTTGAGCTAAATGGTGCTGATGCCACGCGTCATGCTCGTGAACGGGCGCTGTCAGTTGAGATGGGTCATCTCTTAACTGCCATGACTTTTTACTTTTTATTTTATTTTAATTTTGTATTTGTTTATTATTTTGTTACATACACATTGTTTTCACATGTAGAAGCAACAAAAAGAAAATGTAACCAAGATTTTGTAAAACATGATATTTTTAAAAAGAGTGTCCGTGGAGTTTCTTGCCTGTTCTTCTCCATAGAGATCTACGTTTTGGAACAGGCAATTAGCGTCACTTTTCTTTTCTGACTAACCGACCGACTCTTTGACAATTCATAAGTACCTGTAAATGGTCTAAGTGAAATAAATGCTTTGAATTTTGAATTTTGAATTTTGAATAATCATATTGGTTTTACACCAATTTAGTACAACCCAAGGAATAGTTTTTTCTCTTCAAACTTACTATAAAAACTATATTTAATGTACCTACTTACAAAAATGGGAAACTTGTTTATATAATTTGACATATTATACCTATTTGATAACTAAGCCTCTAATAACAGAGGTGCAATATTATCTTGGCATTATTGTCAAGAAGTCTGTCAGTGACTCAAAAAGTTGAAGCTAGTTCCAAAACGCAGGAAGGGTTTCTATGGAGACGAACAAGAAAGATTATCTACGAAAACTACGAAGAAACTAGGAAATCTGAAGAAAGCCTTCTTTAGTAGGTACTTTAATAAAATACCTACAGCCCGAGATGGGAGATCAAAACTGATTTTGGAAGCGAGCCAACAAAATTATGTCGGAGTTTTAAGCTTCATATTTAAGTTAACTTTGACTATAAATCCTAAGTTTAAACTGATTGCTATCTTTACGAGATTTTTAAAAATTCTGAAAAAACCGGTCTTCTACGGCTACATTAAAAAACTAAGATGAAATTAAAAGCTTTAAAAAAATGTAAATAAAGTAAAAATCTTAACTTAATATTTATTAAATTATGCTTCATTTTTAATTTAACGTACAGCTTCCTCACAGACAAGTGGACAGACGAATATACTGATATTAGAGGTTGAAGGAAATGATGCAAATAACATAAATTATTAATATCTTTTCCCAGCTGTTAAAATTAACCTGCTTTTAACTATTTTTTATTTAAATAGCACGGCCGAAGTTTTATGTTTAAATAGTGTTAAACATAATATATAATTTACTAACTCACTCATGCATTCTTCTCACAAAAAACCAAACATTTTGACAATATCATAGTCCAGTTAAATAAAACATATTTAAACTGGAAAATAATAAAGTGTGTATTTGTAGACAAACAATGCAGTTTAGCAGCTTTAAGTTCAGCATTTCTTGAATTCCTGACCAACATTCCTGCACTAAACAAAACTAAATAAACGCCTTCTCAATGTAAGTAATTATATCCTGACCGAAATAAGCTGGTGCTTTACTTTGAGATATCACCGTGAAATCGAGGCGTCACGCTAAGCAGTCTGTAAGTATTCTTAGAAGGAACGGTCATACACCTTCTGCGAAATGCCTGTACCTATTAACTAGCTGTATAGCTGCCCCATGGTTTAACCCGGATTTCTGGTTATTGCTTTGCTGCCACAGTTTTTGATAGTGTGATCTTTTATAGACTTTTTTATTCCTTATGAATCACACAAAACTGTATTAAGTATCCTAACCGATAGATTGTTCCAGAAATTATTTGGTTATTTAATTAACCGTAATAATAATAATTGTATCTTTCCATAAAAGAATTGGAGTGAAAGAATGAGTTTTTGCGGCTTTATGCCACTAAACCCAAAACCCATTGTTTTCAAAACTCTACGGCTCATACTGAATATACAGGGTGTCCCAAAACTCAACGTCAAGCCGAAACGGGGTGACAGGATTGATCATAACCATCACGAGAAAAATCTGAAAAAAAATCTATCCCATGCAGTTTGAAAATTATGGGCATTTTAAGAAAAACCTAGAAATTTGATCAAACTGTACCATTTTTCGGTTATTGAGGTTATTATTTTTTATTTTTGTTCATTTGAACTTTAGAAACGTAATCCTAAATAACATTTCTAGAATCCCAATAAAAAATAATGACACAATTGCCTTAAGTTCCCGAGAATTGAGACTATTTGTTAAACTACGAATTTAAAATTTTCAAGATTCGTCGACTTTGACAGGCCCTCCTATAAAAAAAATGTACTAGAGTGCCTTGGCAAGTAGCATTAAAAGTTGGCGCATTTAATCAGAATTCTAAAATGGTACAATACTTGTTAGTTCCATACAATAGAAAAGAGTAAAAAAATTAAAACCTCAAGTAACCCGATTTTTGCTATCAGATTTTACTCAGTTAAAATGTTTTTAATTCGCACAAGCTCTAGGTAGGTTCTTAATTTTAAGGCAAAATGATGAGAGAGATGGATAATGGGTATGTTTGCCATGAGTGAGCGAGACAGATAGTGACGCCACGCATTGAGACGGAGATGCGTCGTTTAAACGAGTGCGAATGAAACAGATAGATGCTATGGCATCTATCTGTTTCATTCGCACTAGTTTCAGCCAAGCAAATGGCTACGCTACCAGTCCGACACCAACCAGTTAGTACGTTTCGCTCATTCGTCTACTGCGCACGTTCGTATTCGCTTGTGTTGATTTAGTACTGACAACTTTGGCTTCTCTTTTTGGACTTGAATCTTTGTGAATTGGACTTGTTGATAACATACCGGCAACTTTGGCTTCTCTCTGGACTTTTGTGTTGGCATCCTTTTATCTACCATGCCTACGCGCTACACTTCACAAGAATATGCGAACATGCACCTCATTTATGGGGAATGCAGATGCAACGCAAGTGCTGCCGCTAGACTTTATCGTGAAAGATATCCAAATTTAGAGCGCTACCCGGATCACCGCGTGTTTGTTAATGTGCACCGTTCACTCACAGAGGGCGGCCATTTCCCGAATCAAATACAGGCTGGAGGTAGACCTGTGTTTCCTTTCCAGGAAGAAGTATTGCAAGAGGTCGCACGTGACCGAAGTATTTCCGTACGTGGAATTGAAGAAAGAACAGGAATACCGAAAAGCACTGCTCATCGTATTTTACAAAGAGCCGAAATGCATCCGTTTCACGTACAACGAGTTCAAAGTCTTCTACCTCGAGATTATCAGGAAAGGATTTCTTTTTGTAGAACAATGCTACAGAGGCATAATGAGAATCCCCAATTCATCCAAAAAATTCTCTGGTCAGATGAATCGACATTTAAAAAAGATGGTTACATGAACTTGCACAATTATCACGAGTGGCATGTGGAGAATCCACATTTAATGCGAGAAGATAGATCCCAGTATCGTTTTAAAGTAAACCTGTGGACCGGAATTTTAAACGGTAAAATTATTGGGCCTATTGAACTGCCTGAGAACTTGAATGGAACTAATTACCTACATTTTTTAAGAGAAGATTTACCAACCCTGTTAGAGGACGTACCACTAGCAGATCTTCGCGACATGTGGTTTCAACAAGATGGCTGCCCAGCGCATTTCGCAGTGCAAGTAAGAGATTTCCTTGACCAGGAATATCCGGGAAGGTGGATTGGACGTTCGGGCACTATCTCGTGGCCCGCCCGTTCACCAGATTTAAATCCCCTGGATTTTTTCTATTGGGGAGTTCTCAAAGAAAAAGTTTACTCAAAGCCCATTGAGAACGTAGCCGACCTGCGTGAACGCATTTCTCAAGCAGCTGAGGCGATCAACTCTCGAAGATATGCCCGACTAATAAGTAGATCTTTTTTAAGAAGATGTAGGGCTTGTATTGAGGCTGATGGTAAACAATTTGAACATTTATTGTAATAAAAAACGTTATTTCTCTATCATCTGACTTTTATTCCAACAAACCTAATTATTTTACTAATTTTACTAACTTTTTTTCACTTTGGTAAAAGTGGCGTCACTATCTGTCTCGCTCACTCATGGCGAACATACCCATTATCCATCTCTCTCATCATTTTGTCTTTAAATTAAGAACCTACCTAGAGCTTGTGTGAATTAAAAACATTTTAACTGAGTAAAATGAGATAGCAAAAATCGGGTTACTTGAGGTTTTAATTTTTTTACTCTTTTCTATTGTATGGAACTAACAAGTATTGTACCATTTTAGAATTCTGATTAAATGCGCCAACTTTTAATGCCACTTGCCAAGGCACTCTAGTACATTTTTTTTATAGGAGGGCCTGTCAAAGTCGACGAATCTTGAAAATTTTAAATTCGTAGTTTAACAAATAGTCTCAATTCTCGGAAACTTGAGGCAATTGTGTCAT
This sequence comes from Athetis lepigone, assembly GCA_033675125.1. NCBI lineage: Eukaryota > Metazoa > Arthropoda > Insecta > Lepidoptera > Noctuidae > Athetis > Athetis lepigone. Next base: position 3,488,591 of record CM066229.1, on the reverse strand, counting down.
TATTTTTTATTGGGATTCTAGAAATGTTATTTAGGATTACGTTTCTAAAGTTCAAATGAACAAAAATAAAAAAGAATAACCACAATAACCGAAAAATGGTACAGTTTGATCAAATTTCTAGGTTTTTCTTAAAATGCCCATAATTTTCAAACTGCATGGGATAGATTTTTTTTCAGATTTTTCTCGTGATGGTTATGATCAATCCTGTCACCCCGTTTCGGCTTGACGTTGAGTTTTGGGACACCCTGTATATGAACCGTGGAGTTCAAAGCATACTTAATAATAATAACAATAATAATTTATTCGACAAAAAAGTGGTACAGTCTGTTACTGTTAAAATAACATACACTTGCAACCCCATTCGCAATTTTAAGTATTAAAATTAAGTGAGGAAATATGTAGTCATGGGGTTGAATTAGGAAACGAATGAGAAAACATTATAAAAAAATCTTCGCCTAAATTGTTAGTTTATGGCTTAACTTCACTATGCCACAGTCTTCGATTAAACCTGCAATACCGCTTTAGGCGTAAGTACCAACTAGCTCACTAGTGTCATAATATACTATCCCGATTATTATTTTTTCTATATGGCGGGTGATTCTGCAACGTTTACTCTCAGCAAACCCTATTACAAGCTAATATAAAAGTAACGGGTTCTTCTTTCTTTACCGTTTCTATCTGCATGGATCCCAAATTTCATGAATACGATATTCAGAAGAAAATGGAGGTCGGTAAGCAGGACCGTAGACTGTGTATGTATTATTAAGTGTTTTATGTAAGATGTTGGCCGGATTTAGATCTGATGTAGGTTTTTGTAAAGGTCATACGGAAATAGGATCGCTAGAATTTATGAGGATCTTAGGAGTAAGGGACTACGCAAATTTATTCAGCTCCATTCAGCTTATGCCCATTTATAAAACAACGATTTTGTACGGAAGCTGAACGGACGCGGAAACCTGAACGGACGCGTACGCGTCTTCATACAAAATCGTTGCTTTCTACGGACATAAGCTGAATAGAGCTGAATAAGTGTGCGTAGTCCCTTAGAGTATGAACTCACGTAAATATGTGATCAATTGCACCTCTAGACAAGTGGCATTGTAGAATAGATGGTAAAATATAGTTCTATACGTGAAGGGCCAACGCCTGCCGGGGTTGCGGAATGTTTATAATAGTTACCGTGACCCTGGAACATAAAGGGCAATCGAAGGAACATGAGTGGGTTTTAGTCAGTAAGAGTCTGACACGCCCTCCCGTCGCACCCAGGACGGGAGAAGTCATTGGATGATTTCCCACTCACCAAAAAAAAAAAAAAATGTTTTGACATCACGTATAGAACTATATTTTACCATCTATTCTACAAATTATTATTTAGAATTATTTATATTCTTTGCGCTGTAGCAAGGTGCGGGTGACACTTTCAGTAACATTTCATTTCACTTTAGAAAGTTGCAGTGTTTTATAAATTATGACTTTAGTAGTTCAGCTGTACCACATTCCTAATATACTAAATCATTAATAACTGTAGTAAATTAATTTCAACCCAACTAGAATGTGCTAGTCCACAATTAAAATTAATTTGGAATAAAAATTAAGCAAAGTGGTATGCGTATAACGTAACGCCTTAGACGTAATTAGTGATGGGATGTACTGTTACGATGGAATGTCGATATTTTATAGAATACTAGCCGACCCGTGCCCACTTCTTTGGGCGGTAAACATTTTAACTTGTGATGAAATTATGAGTGTGGTTTGGCTAGTACTGAGTGCTATGAATTATCTCTTGACTGCCAAAGGGAGGGTTTTGTTTTTATTGCATATCAGAAAGATGCTGCGCACGTTAAGCGCTAAATTCCTGAGCATGGGCCTGCGATGTTCTCACAGTTTGGCTAGCGAGCCGCTGAGAGCGCTCAGCTCTAGACTCCCTATCCCTTGTTGCAGAGACATGCTGTCTTAAAAATAGAACAAAAATGTTGTCACGAAAAAAACAAACCTGATGGTCCCATATAAATTTCTCGAAATCGGTCTCGAAAAATTAATTAAAAACAAAAAAAAATTGACGAAATATATCTTGCCGATATGCGTTACTTCAAGTTTCTATTTTCGTTTTATATGTATTACTTTGAGAGATACTGTAAAACACAGTCAGAAATTGGGTCTCGCTCGACACTAAAAAGTAAAAATAAAATCTTTTTCCAAAAAAAATACTAACCACAAAAATAACTAAAATTTCGGAAGTCTGTGGCAACACAAATTAATTGGCAGAAGAGAAGCCACCGACTTCTGAAATTTTAGTAATTTCTTTATTAAAATTTTTTTGTTAGTACAATGAAACTTACAGCCATAAAACATTTAAATTTACAAGTTTGTACACGTAGTAGCACAAAATTGAATAACACACTAATTTTCGTAGTATCGATAGCGATAAAGTGTATTGCATGTCATCCCTAGTCTTGTGGTACTGACTGATGTCAACGTCATTCAGGCAGGTGTCACCCGCACCTTGCTACAGCGCAAAGAATATAGCGTAAGTTTATGTCAATCACATACTATTCTATTCTATCATCTAGTTTGGAGGGTTTGAATAGGCTGTCAAGGATCATTTTGTGACTGTTTATCAGTCTAAGAAGTTTCATTTGGTTTCATCGTGACTGCAGCTCACAAGAGTACTAAACTTCGCAACGGCTGAAAAGATTTTGACGAATTATGACTAAGAACCATTGCTAGATAACATCACCATCTCCCTAGCCTTTTATCAACTATGTTGGGGTCGGCTTCCAGCCTAACCGGATTCAGCTGGATATCAGTGTTTTACGTGCAGCGACTGCCTGTCAGACCTCCAAAACCCAGTAACTGGGTGACACGATACCTCTTGGTTAGACTGGTCAGACTTTCTGGCTTACCCGTAACGACTTAAAGTTCTACGAATGACAACTGGGACCTGCTTTACGTGCTTTCCGAGGCACGGGACAGCGTGTCAGTGATGTCCAAGATAAACTTTAGAAAGTACATATGATTTGAAAAAGTCACATTGGTACTTGCCCGGATTCGAACCCACAACCTCTTACACGAGAGGCAGGCCATCACGACACATTGCTAGATAACCTTATTTCAAATAAAAAACGCATCCAAATCGGAACCGATTCATGAGTGAACACTCATGAGAGCTAGAACCACAGAGAAAAATGGACACACAGACACACAAAGTGGTCAAACTTATAATAAACACCTTTCTTTTTTTGCGTCGGGGGTTAAAACAATCTTGAGCCTACCAACCCCTTACCACTTCCTAGTGATTGAACTAAGTTTAAAGTTAAGAGGTGTACCCGCATCGGTGTCATCCGTAACACATGCGTGACAAGCGCACCCTGATGGTGCCTGTCACGTGACAAGCAGGTGCACGAAAATAAGGGTGAAAAGGTACCATAACTTGTACAGGGACATGTGATAGGAGACATATTGTGTTATTGATAACGAGAGCACCTGAAAACTTTTCTGACACGTACTATTAGTTATATCATCCTTACTTATATCAAAAGACAATCCACCTTATCTTTACTTAGTTACTCATGCACTAACTCTTATTTACTTGTCAATTATTAGAAACATTTCAATATTTCCAATTTCTTCTCCTGACTATTATATGCTTGTACTTTACACAGGAACCTTCCTCTTTAATCACTCTATCTATTGGTGAAAACAGCATAAATATTCGTTCAGTAGTTATTGAGTTGAGAAGTTATTGCAAACGGACAGACAGATGCACGGTGTGTGACTTTGTTTTATAATATGTAGAGATAGATGTATTAACAACAATTATTTGCAGCAAATTAATCAAATTATTAATGAAGTATACGACAGAGCTAATATATCTCTCGATAAAAGCCCCTGATTAAAAAAGCTCTTTTTTCAGTGTTAGCCAGAAAATTAAATATGCCATACATTTGAACAGGTAACTACATTTACGCAAGCTTTATCAATGCAAAAAATGCTGTAAAAACTTTGGCGAACATTTCTAATTAAGTTTCATGATATTACTTCGCGCGGTGATGTTGAAAAACTGTGGAGTTACATCACATTTATTTTGAAACAAAACAGCGCTGTTCCTAAGCCAGGCTTTCGCGTTTATTTAACTAGACGTTTTCTGCAGTTTCGTCCGAATATTTTTAGACAAACTCATCGCCTTTTTTACGCCATTAGGAGTCGAATTTCTAAATATCTATATAAAGAAAAAATGGAATGGAAAAAATGCTCATCTTGTTTTTCAAGATATCGCCAAGCGGCTGGTTGACTCTTCACGTGACCGGGAGGCTGGCCTTTTCTTGGGACTTTGCCATACAACGTGGCAATGCTGCCAGCCTTTTGAGCACCTGTCCTGTTGACAGCGATGCGGACGAATTTTTTGATGCCCTGTGAGGCTTTATACAAATTGTATATAACTATTTACTTAAGTTTTGTATATATTATATTTCATAGTTAAGTTAGTAATATTAAATAAAATGTATTATCATTAATAAAAAAAAAGTGAGCCGTCACGGGACGCCTGGCAGATGTGAAACATCGACATTATTTTGTAAAAGTAATATGATTGAAAAGAAAAAGCGTGGCGACGCGTCGCCACGGCATGCGTCGCCACGCCAGAAATTTGTTTAAAGTGTGGCTATAGATGTTTCACATCAAAAAAATATGTTATTTATTTCTACATATTTATTTCTTAGAAAAACAGTGTTTTCTCAGATGTATAGTTAGAATTTCTAAAACTACTAGAGCTTGGAGTTAGTGTAAATTCGCACTTAAAGTTATTTTTGACATAGAAACTGAGATTATATTCAAAACAATTCAATAAATTCTGTAGTTAAAGCTTTCATCTAGCTTAAACAAGAACTGCCTTAAAGGTTAAAACTTTAATATTATTTTAAAAAAGCAAACTATATTAAAATTTCTTCAAATTGCATAACTTATTTTTACCTTTCAGATTCCAAGAAGGTAAAAATAAATTATGTAATTTTCACTAACATTTTTCCAACCACGCATATTTCCAGCCTTCACTTTGAGAGAAAAAAAAAACTATTGAAGTTATTTTTAAACACAAAAGCTTTCCCATTTCATAACTGGAATTGCACAGGACCTTTGACTTTTTATTGAATTCAGTTTGAATTTCAATCTAGAATCCAGTTTGTATTTTTAAGTCTTCGTGTAAATTGAACCGTAAGTAATATTAGAAATGGAATATCAGATGTTTGTTTGTTACACCTTCATTTGCTATATTAATAGGTACTTGCGAAATGTTTGCGCACACGTTATGAGCCATAAGAGGTTTCCTGTCTTTCTTCTGTATATCTGACAAATTCAATGAAAATTAAAACATACGAGTACAATGCCCAGTTAATAGATGGACGGTAAGAAAAAGTATGAATTATAGTGCAAGTCTTCCATTACTTCTTCGGTGATTGCACACCGAAATAAATCTCCACGATCTCGTAGCGTTTGGCTCTATGACAGCTGCAACACGCGTCCCCATATGACGTCGCCATAATAAAATACTGTTCTCGAGGTACTAAACAAATCTACACGTACGCTAGCAAAAGCTAGCTCAAATTATAGGGTCCTGTTTAGTGTAAACGCTACGTCAATTAATGTATTTATTATCACAGAAGGTTAATTTTAGATGTTTTGTTTAATTAGCCTAGTAATAATATCATGTGATTTTGTGAGAACTGTGGTAGTCACGGTGGTTGATTATCACTATTATTAGAATGCTTTGAGAACGAGGTTTAGGATTAAAATTTCTGTAGTAAGTCATCTCCTCACCAGCCTCTAAACTATGTTAGGGTCGGTTTTAAGTCTATCTGAATGCAGCTGAGGCTGGTTTTATAGGCACGCCGCTAGACGCGCCGCTGGGCAGCGCGCTGTTGACAGCGCGCGCTTGAACAACTGTGCACTGTGAAACGAGATTAGTATCACGCGTTCCGCTGCAGTGAGACAGTCATACATTATGAAAAACGGCGCGTCTCAACGGCGTCACACTAAATCGTACACTAGCTGTAGAAGCGCAAGAGTGGCCCGCGCCTGGCAGCGCCGGCGACCAGTGCGCGTTTTCTGAACGGCGCTGCAAAAGCGCGCGACTTTGAAACGCAACTACTACTCTCATATATCTCCGAACACGCGCGCTCCAACGAGAACGAGACTTTGGGGGTTCTGAGTTCTGACTACCCGTACCAAAGATCTACGAATGACAATCGGGAACAACGGCTTTACGTGCTTTTCGAATTCGGGATGTCAATGATAATCTAAAAAGTAAATAATAATATGGATTGTCATAAATAGGGTAAAAAGTTTCAATGGGCATATTATAAAAGATTGTTTCTTGTAGGTAAAATAATTTATCTTAATGATTAAAAGTAGTTCTCTTCTTTTAGGGCCCATTAAAACTTTCCACCCTGAATAGTCACATTGTTACTGGTTTCAACCAGACAAGGCCATTTTGACAATCTGTAGTAAGTGTTCTATGATTTCGTAATTATCATCTCTAGATTCGTTTGCGATAACCCTTAAGTACTCTAAAAGCGATAATAAGTAAGCAAAAAATGTTTGCTGTATTTGACGATTATTTTCGTCAATAACAATAACGTTATTGTAACGTTATTCTATGAAAACTACACATTATATGTTGCGCGCTGTAGCAAGGTGCGGGTGACACCTGCCTGAATGACGTTGACATCAGTCAGTGCCACAAGACTAGGGACGACATGCAGTTCACTTTATCGCTATCGATACTACGAAAATTTGTGTGTTATTCAATTTTGTGCTACTACGTGTACAAACTTGTAAATTTAAATGTTTTATGGCTATACATAAGTATCTTTGTACTAATAAAAAAAAAATTCATTAAAAAATTACAAAAATTTCGGAAGTCGGTGGCTTCTTTTGACCAATACGATTGTATGGACTTTAAAAGAGACTTTGACCTCTGAGTTTGTTTCGGATGTTTCTTCTCAGAGCAGTCCAGCTACGAAACACCGGCCCCATCGTTCGCTTAATTTAAAAAAAAAACAAAATTGACGTGTAAAAGTGTTATGTTTATAACCTATTTACAAAATAAATATGATTTTTACTGATTTTTTTTTTTTTTTTTTTTCTCTTCTGCCAATTAATTGGTGTTGCCACAGACTTCCGAAATTTTAGTTATTTTTGTGTTTTTAGTTTTTGAAGGCGGTTAGTATTTTTTTGGAAAAAGATTTTTTTTAATACTTTTTAGTGTCGAGACCTAATGTCTGACTGTGTTTTACAGTATCTCTCAAAGTAATACATATAAAACGAAAATAGATACTTGAAGTAACGCATATATCGTCAATGTATATTTCGTCGATTTTTTTTGTTTTCGATTAATTTTTCGTGAACCACTGAACCGATCGCCATAAAATTTATATGGGACCATCGGGTTTATGTATTTTTCGTGACAACATTTTTGTTCTATTTTTAAGACAGCATGTCTCTGCAGCAAGGGATAGGGAGTCTATAGCTGAGCGCTCTCAGCGGCTCGCTAGCCAAACTGTGAGAACATCACAGGCCCCTGCTTAGGAATTTAGCGCTGAACGTGCGCAGCATCTTTCTGATATGCAATAAAAACAAAACCCTCCTTTTGGTAGTCAAGAGATAATTCATAGGACTCGGTACTAGCCGAACCACACTCATAATTTCATCACAAGTTAAAATGTTTACCGCCCAACGAAGTGGGCACGGGTCGGCTAGTATTCTATAAAATATCGACATTCCATCGTAACAGTACATTCCATCACTAATTACGTCGAAGGCGTTACGTTATACGAATAACACTTTGCTTAATTTTTATTCCAAATTAATTTTAATTGTGGACTACCACATTCTGGTTGGGTTGAAATTAATTTACTACAGTTATTAATGATTTAGTATATTAGGAATGTGGTACAGCTGAACTACTAAAGTCATAATTTATAAAACACTGCAACTTTCTTAAGTGAAATGAAATGTTACTGAATGTGTCACCCGCACCATGCTACAGCGCAAAGAATATAGGTATGTAATTAGACTTGCACTGTTGTGAACAGAAAAGTACAAACAGTACCTTTTAAGTATTCCTTTACAAAATACTTTCAAGTTATTTCAATGCTTTTTCATACAAACTTGCACGTGAAACTTTAATAGATGAACAAATTTTATTTTATATTCATTTTATATACTTCAAAAGAATCTTTGATGTCAAAGCAATTAGAAGTTTCATTCAATACTTTTCAAAGGTGTTTTTATTATAAACGAATACAATATGAAATAATTGTTTATTTAGAAATGACGCGATATAGACACGTGTTTCTGAATTTCATAATCACAAGATTTTAGAATTTTAGTTACAAATTATTTACAATTATAAGTGGCTTAAAAATCAGAAAATAATAAAAAAAACAACCATACTTCTTGGTACCTAACACTATTAGAAGTAGAATGAAGTTCGTTACTGGTATAATTGAAAATTAATTATAAGTAAAGTTATTCTTTCTTTTTCAGGGTTTCATACCTCAAAAGGAAAAAACGGAACGCTTTTAGGATTAACCTAAGTTCGATAAAAGCTTTTTTTTTAAATAAAGATTAAAATATAAAAACTAAGTAAACAAAAAAAGATACGGCCGTTTGTGCCGCAAAAATAAGTGTATTTCGACACTCAAGGGAATCAATATACATAGAGAGAGTTGCATTTGACTAGAACTATAAAGTTTAGCACTAACTAATGCCATATAGCACAAAAAAAAGTAAAAAATCTGAAATTGTAGCTGGATCTAAAAAAATAATTACTGTATCAAGATTTCTATACCTAAGGTATGTAAGGAACTTTGGGTGTATGAGTCCGACACACATGTATTTTATTATTCAAAATTGAATATAATCGACAGATTACAGAATTATAATAATTTCTTTGTACGCGTCCCAATTTGATAAGTTTATGTATAAGAGAAGCATATCTGAGTGTTATTGATTACTGTTATAATAACTTATGTATGACCAGTGATGTTGATAGCATTAATAGTTTAATGTGTGGCCGTATTGGAAGATAATGATTGGAATACATTTAATTTGACCTAACCGTTTGGTATTTCGCAGATAGAGATAGCCCATTTGTAGCACAGAGTAAGTGTACGATGTCACTGTAGTAAAGCATAAATTGTATAAGAATATTGTTACTAACTACATCGGTCAAAAACTCGATTTTTATGCGACAGACTTATTTATGCATAACAGTTTGGTTAAACCTAATGCTAAATTATTCACACGCTTTGTGATCACGCTGATCGTTTAAAAAAGTAATTTTGATCGTTTTAAATTACGAGAATTGACCTATTTCTACACATTCCTAAAGAGGATCCAAAAAAATAACCATAACCATTTAAATATCCAGTGATTGCAAAGTCAGCCTTATACGGCCATAGGAATTAGCACAATTTTCAAAAAAAGTTGCGCGTCTTCTGGAAAATCCTTTGCGAGATTTTTTTTCTTTATCGAGTCGTATCCTTGTATACCTAATTTGTACTTTATACATAAAACACATTATAGTACGTGTATTCCGTCGCCAATTTCGTAAAAAAATATGAATTCTATTCTGTTCCTGGGCCATATTAATTAACCCATAGGAACAGTCGTCACCATAATGGGGTCAGACAGTCCTTAAGCGCTAAGTATTATGTGCTATAACGTTATGTGGCTATTGTTGAGCACAAAGACTAATTTGCAAACAAGTAGAGCTGGTAATGAATTGGCGTGAGTATATACGACTGATTCATTGCGGTTGGTGTACGGGAACGGCGGAAGCGGATTTTGACAGTTTAAGGAATACTAGGGGATCTGTGACGATTTAAAAACGTGTGGACGTGACCAACAAATGTTCTTTCTTAATAGTAAGTGTATCCCGTTAACAAGTGAAGATTCACTAATTGTTTTTTGTTCGTTTTGTGCTTCTTTTCTCCATTTAAACATTAAATATGCCAAATATAGTCCTCCCTTTACTAAAACATAGGTGCGAATTTGTCTCATGAAGTATTAATGAAATATTTGTTTCTAATGTCTTCTCATTTATGTATCAAAATTAATTATCTAAAAATAAAGCACTTTTCAAGACAATCAGTGTGTCTAATACTATACCTTTCTTATGAACCACAACATGTGTTGTTAAGACTCAAGTGCATGAGCTTTTGTACTACGTCCTCGCTTTAAGTCTATAACTTGTACCAACCATGGCAGCTGACAAAACCGGTGCAATTCTGGCGGCGCAGTGGGCCCACGGGGACTGAGAGCACACCTACCAGGTGGTACCATAAGTGCTTGCTCAGTGACATCATCGTTGACACAGCATTATGGGACCAACCCTGTATGCGTACACTAATATTGTTGGTGATGAGTTTGACTGAATGTGAAAATCTCAGGAACAGCTGGTTCGTATTAAATGGCTGAGTAGGAGGTTGTAGGTTCGATTCAGCTAGATATTCAGTCATTTTATTTTGAGTCTTGTAAACTTAATTTGTTTTAACAAATTTTTAATTGCTTACAGAATTTGCAATTGCCTTGAAAATGTCGTGATGGCCCAGTGGATAAGGCGCTCGTCTGTCGTGTAAGAAAGAGATTGTGGGTTCGAATCCGGGCAAGTACCAATGTGACTATTTCAATTCATATGTACTGTTGAGACCAGAAGGACCTCTATTGTACCGGGACAGCTATATTTACTTTAATAAAAGATATATTTCATAATTATTTTATATTTTCGTATTTTATTAATTTTATGTCGACCGCTTGTTAGGGGCTGTCAAGTCTTTCTTATTCTAAATATAATTCATCTCATCATGAAAGACGTATGTAGAAAGGTTTTACTATGACACTATCAGCCAGTGTCTCTACAGTACTTTCTAAAGTTTATCTTGGGCGTTACTGACATCCCGTGCCTCGGAAAGCACATAAAGCCGTAGGTCTCGGTTGTCATTTTTAGAAATTTGACAGTCGTTACGGATAAGCCAGAAAGTCTGACCAGTCTAACCAAGGGGTATCGTGTCGCCCAGTTACTGGGTTGTGGAGGTCTGATAGGCAGTCGCTCCACGTAAAATACTGGTATCCAGCTGAATCCGGTTGCATGCTAATTTATAGTGAAATGTGTCATGGGGCTAATTTATACTATGTTAATATTATAAAGCTAAAAAGTTTGTTTGGTTGAACGCCCTAGTCTCAGGAAGTGGTTTGAATTGATAGTTTTTGTGTTGTTTAGCCCATTAATCGAGCAAGGTTACAGGATATGTAACATCACACTACAGTCTTCGGAAGCTTTGCAGTTGCCAAAAACGATGATGAAACCTCGGGAACAACTAATGTTTTTTTTTTATAATAAGCAAATAAACAACTTCTACTTTGTCTTTTGTTAAATCTTTGCGAAAAATAAACATGATTGTTTATTTGTTTGTTCTGTGTCCGGGTGTAATTTTTGGAAGACGATTGGGTATAGCATTTTAACGAAGGCTATATTTTTTTTTTAAATTTATTTATTTAATGCTTAGGAAGACGTACAGCTTAAACACTTAATAACATAGAAACTATAATCTCTAATAAGCCAATTACAAGTCTTCACGTGTGGCAACAGACTAAATTTAATGTAAATCATTGTAAAATTAGTAAAAAACATTGTAAAATCGAAAAATCATTGTAAAAAAAAACATTATGAACATGCTATGCAACATTACATTTTGACTTACAGGAGCATAATATATATATATATATATATATATATCTTTTACATCTTTATATAAATTAAACTTAACTAGAAATTAAACTAAATTATATAAATTAAACATAATATGTACAAAACCTATAAATAATACTAAAATAAATATATACAAGTTTTAACAAGAAGGGCTCACAGAGCATCAAAAAACTCCTCCACATCACTGTCAACAGGACAGGTGCCCAAAAGGCTGGCAGCATTGCCACGTTGTATGGCAATGCTAATTCTTTGTCCCAAGAAAAGGCCAGCCCTTTGGTCACGAGAAGAGTCAACTAGCCGCTTGGCGATATCTTGAAAAACAAGATGAGCACTCGGACCCCATGGCCCCAGTGTTTCAACCCCAAACGGCTCAAATATATAACTCCCAATGAGGTTATTATATTTGCGCCTTTTGAGGTTTTCTGCACTCGCAGCAGCTGCCCCAGCACAACACGCAGACCTAGGAAGATGAGATGGCGCAAGGGTATCAACACATGTTGCATCCCACACCAAAGGCCTACCCAACTTCCAAGGCATTATAGTCATCCCATCTGGTCTTTTCCCATCGTCGCGTGCCAGACCATTAGGTTCTAAAACAGCTGGTACTCCGGCGGAGACAAAAGCACGACGGATAATGTCATTAATACTTGCGTGCCGTGCTATCCGGCCGGCGCTTTTACTGCAAGAAAGGCCATGGTGTCTCCACAAGGAGCGCCCAGACGGAGGCAAGTAGCGAGCCGGAAGGTGGTATCACCCATCATAGTACCTATGTTGGGTGAAGGTAGTGCCTGAAGCCAGAGGCCCGACTCCCACTTACCCACAGACAGTAGGCGGGCATGCTCTGCAGAATTGATGGGCGTATTAAGAAGATTATTCCGTACCAATCTGCAAAGCGGCTCATCCCACTGTCTCTGGGAAGATGGTTTCACGGGCTCATCTGTCCCCGGGCAAGCCATTTTCCGTTTACAGCTTCGATCGAGCACGGCACCTTAAAGTTAACCAGCGAAGACGATAAGATTTTGCTAGTCAAACTATCAGTGCTGTGGACAGAGGACAGAAACGCCGGTAAGCTTACACTGGAAATTTTGCGGACGCCGAGTCCACCGAAGCGGATCGGTAGAGTGGCTAGTAGCCATGCTCGGTCGTCCAGAGCCACATTAAGAATTGATGTGAGAGTATTTTTAATAATTTGGTCAATTTTGTCCAGGAGATCCGGCTGTGTCCACAAAGGAGAACAGCGCAGATTATACATAAAATTTGGGCCAAAACAACAGTATCTAATAAGTGTGAAAGCCGAATGTAAATTAATTTTTGAAAGTCGATCCGAAATATCATTGAAATGTTCGATTTTTTCTTCAACAAAAGAGGTAAAACTGTCTTCCAAAATTGGGGAACCTGGGAGGTGTAATGAACTTTTGTCAAGAATTTTGATTTGTGGGGCTATTGCATTAAATTTATCTAAAGTTGTCTGTCTGTCGGTAGAGTCAGGAAGGAAAATTTTGCACTTAGAAAAGTTAAGGTCTAGACCAATCGAGCTGAACTTTTGCTTTATAAAAAGTAAATCATTCAAAACGGTGTCTATGTCACCCCCTAGCGGTCCGTCGTCTAAATACCATACGTTAAATTTTGAATTTAGCTGTTGAATAATCGGATGAATAGCTAAACTGAAAATAGCTGGCCCGAGAGCGTCACCTTGTTGGCATCCGACGGCAGATTCCAAAACATTGTCCTTATAAAGTAATTTGGAGGGTGTCTGTAACACTGCCACAAAAAACCATAAATTTCAGGTAATTCATTTTTTTCCTTTTTTTTATTGATTAATAAAGATATATATATATATATATATATATATATATATCTTTATTTCAGACCCAAAGTGTCCATAACGCTGTTAGTGAGTTAGTAACAGAATGTATTTAATATACTATGTTAGTGTTGTTAGTACTAATTATGTAATCCTAAAGCTAATTCCACCCAGTGTCTTTGGATGGGGCAATCTGGTCTACTAGCAATCATTTTCAGCATAGCAGTAACCTACCATGCAAGTGAAACCGCGGGCTACAGCAAGTTGTATTTATTTACTCAGTGGCTACCTAAAGTTGAAATATATTTGAACAGTGATCTCACCGGCTTCTGTTTACAAAGCTGTCGTTAATTAGTGTGCCTACTCATTCGGTGTACATACATATCTTCAGAGTACAGTCAATAAAAAATGTGATTAGGATTTAAGTTTTTTTTTAGTAATGGAGGTCTTCGAATGACTTTTTAAACGAATTATAAACAGGAGAAAGATCTAACATCGTTTGTATGTTTTTATATTCAACTAATCAATCTTTTGTCGAGTTATGGAGTTTCGTGTGTAGTTAGTGTTAGACTCCTAGTTGACCTATGCCATGTCTAGTGGATTCTTAAAAAGTTTTTTTTTTGTGTCAAGCACACAAAAAAAACTCGCTCTCTTATTTTTGGGGACTATCATAATTAATGTCAAAGGTTAAGGTGGGAGGGTCACCAAGTTTAGATTTTTTAAGATAATTTCTTTCTCATGAAAAGTTAACTTAAAATTTTACGTTTATTTATTTAAATAAAAGATTAACTGTCCCCCCTGACGATTTCTTTGATGTCTGTACATAATGAGTAGATAGTAAGAAAGTAAATAAAATTGGGAGCAATGGTCGGTCGTGTCACAATATCTCATTTAAAATAATGTTAGTTTAACACTCGAAGATAATAATGCAATGATGTTCAGTTATTATCTTCTTTGCACATACTTTCGTATTTGCGTTATAATTATTTCGGGTAACCCCGGTTATCGGTTCATTGTGATTATGAAGATTATAATCATAAACAGGAAAACAATATCCGCTTGGATGTGGCCTTAGAATTTATTTGACGATCTGTTTTTCAACAGTTTACTAGTCTACTACTACGTTATTTTTATATTATTTATACCTAATGTATATTAATATACAAATATCTCGATCGTTCGTCATCCTTCGAATTCGCAGTAATAATAAACAGTATTTTTCAAGCAGAAGCCCATCTAATGTTAAGTGGTCACAACCACTTATTGACATTCATACTAATATTATACTTAAATGCGAAAGTAACTCTCACTGTCTGTCTGTCTGTCTCTTTTTCAAGCCTAAACCACTGAATTGATTGGAATGAAATTTGGTACAGATATTGTCTGGGACCGGAGAAAGGACATAGGATAGTTTTCATCCCGGAAATCCCCCGGGAACGGGAATTATTGTAGCGGACGAAATTGCAGGCAAAAGCTGAAAATTTGCATAAATATCTGTATATAAATTTAAACTTTAAATAACACCCGATATATAACCCTCATAACGGGAATCTCAACATCTCCATTGCTTCCTGCATCCCACATGAAGTTGTACGCTAAAGGAAAAATATAAATTGTGATAAGTTGACAGTTTAGCGTGAACTTGGCTGCATTCCAAACTAAATGCTCTACGCGGGCACTCGTTAAGTTCCACTGCGATTTGTTTTAGATATTTTTAACTCAGTCGGTCGTTAACTTGGTTATCTGCAGTGTGGGTTATACCTATGTAACTGGTCTGTTGGTCCAGTGGTAACCCTAACTGCTAAGCTAGAGGTCATGTGTTAGATTCCCACCCAGGACAAATTTTTGTGGGATGATGGTTGTTTGTTCTGTAAATGGGTGTTATTTATTTGTATGTTATTTTTTAAGTATGTAGAAAGACTCGCGGTCCGACCAACGTTTTGCTAGGCGATGTCGCATTATCAATTTTTATTGGAACGTTGTCTGATTTTTTAGTAGTAACTAAAAAAATCCGTACAATGGAGGGTCTATTGTACGGATTTTTTCGGATTAGAGTAACTTATGATTTGACGAATTAAAAGTTTTAATTATGGATCTTTGCCAATTTTTTTAGGTATAAATAGACAGGGTCCGGATTATTGTGGTACACCCACAATGCACTGCACCTGCACCCCTAGGAAAGTGGCATAGAATAGATTATAGAATAGAATAGATTGTTAAATGTATGATGAATGACAAATTACTTAGCGTAAGCAATCCCATACATTTAACAATCTATTCTAATCTACAATGCCACTTGTCTAGATACACTGTATATCAATTGTCTGGGTACCAAAAGTACAATCTACTACCTAGTTTGGGATCGATTGCAGTGTGTGAATTGTCCCTAGGTATTTACGTCTAGGTATATACGTCTGCTTGAATAAGAAACAAAACTGCAATGGTATCTACTATGAACAAAAGCCGAATGGAGCTGGATAAGTGTAACTAGGCTCCCAATGCGCCAGTGTTAATGCTTGCGAGGCGAACTACTCTAATATTGTTCAGAAAATACAGGGTTTTTAGCGTCCAAATTCCGTGCCAAAATAGCCAGAAATAGCATTTTACTTTATACAGGAACGTGTAGATTTATACTGCATACTACTACTGCATACTGTGTAAGAAAAGCTAGTGCTTTAAAAAATCTTGTGTCCATTTTATTCGTATTTAAAAGATAAGTAAAATGAAACAAAGATATACATTTAGACTTGGCACTTAACCTCGATTATTTTTTTAAATTAATTGGCACCTCGTCGCAATTCCGTATACTGATAGTAACCGCTTCTAAGTAAAATCCGATCTCTTAGTTTTGTAGGTTATAAGATCCCCTTAGTACCGTGCATCAATGTGCATCAATAATTTAAAATAAAATAGAGATTTGGTAGCGAGGTAGAGTTGACTTTTGTAAAGGTTAGATGTCACATCGACTGCATCCGCGATAACTGAAATTTTAGCAGATAAAGTTACAAGGAAGAGCTAGCATCATCATCATTATCTATTTACTATCCTTTTCCCAGCAATGTTGAGGTCGGCTCCCATCTTAACCGGACTCAGCTGCATACCAGTGTTTTACGTTAGGCAATTGCCTATCAGACCTCCAAAACCCAGTTACTAGGTGGCGCGATCCCACAAAAAAATAAAGTTAGGAAAAGCTATCATTAAATTAAAATCATGACTTTTCCCCCTAAAAAATTCTCTCAAGCGAAAATAATCACGTTACTTCTTGAGTTAAATAGAAAACACAAACAGAAATTCACCTAACAATTATTTTAGATCCTCTATTCGTTAAAAAATCTCTTACAGATGAAGTCACCGATCTCATTGTAATAGTACCAAAATGTATACCTATTACCTACTAGGACGTATTTTCTAAATAAATTCGCTGCATCCGTCTCCTATGACGTTCGCATACAGTCGCCGGTAGTCTACGCGTCAACACGGACATACAGACACACAATAACGCTGTAGCATACTTGCAACATCCGACGCCACACCACGGCTAAACGTCTTAACACAGGTAGCAGAATTTTTTTCATAAGAAAAATCTCTTGATGCCCGCCGTTTCGAGAAAGCGGAGGATTTTTTGAATCTCTTACTAAAACCCCCACGGTTTCTCTGCTACCATACGCCGGGAGTACGGCATTCACTTGACGCATGATCTGCGTTCCGACTGGTATCCGCTATCAGCGTACCCACCTCTACAGGTAGCAGACCCAGATGAATTGTGACCAATGAGCATACGTTATTGACGTGGCGTGGCATGTTATAAGTGAGTTTCTATCTTTACACATATTGTAGGTACGAGCACTAAATATACATAAATACATATGTATGAGTGACTTGAGACTTGAATGAATGTATTTGGCGAATATTGAACTTGATCGTTTAAGTAGTAGGTGGCAATTCAAGATAATATGGGTGTCATATCCGTTCTGCGAAAAAGTGACTGTCTAAAAATGACTGTGTTTTACGGAACCTAATCCATACTAATATTATACATGCGAATATAAGTGCGTTTGTCTGTCTCGCCTTCACGTCAAAACTACTGAACCGATTAAAAAAAATTAGATACTTAGGTAGTCTTTAACCTGTCTAAAGGACACAAAATAGTTTTTATCCCAAACATCCCACGGAAATGGAAACTACGCAGGTAAAACCGCAAGGGACAGCTAGTTCTTCCAAATGTGTTTTAGCTAGTACAAAACTAGCACAGAGTTATACATTTTTTTAATAAATACGTAATATACATAATAAATACATTCAAAAACCGAATACTTTCCATTTACCGCAGTTGGTGGACCGGCCATGTTTTTATAATTACGGCATACGAGAGGTTAATTAAACGACTTCTCTCGTCCTGGGCGAGGCGGAAGTGTCTGGATTATACTGACAAAAAACCCACCCTTATTTCTTCGGTTGCCTTTATGTTCCGGGCCGCGGTAACTATTAATACTATTTCGCAACCCCGGCAGGCATTGGCCATAGAGGCAATAGAGGGCCCCTTTACGTGCTGACTGCTCTTTAAGGTGCACGTGGAACAAAACTGTCGACATGGGGAAGACCAGGTTTAGGTAAGGGTTGTGTGGGACGCCCTGCTGCTTGGTGAACCGACGATTTAAAGAAGCACCTGTTGTAGGCGAGCTGCTCAAGATCTGCTAACTGGAGTAGCAGTACTGGAGTACTGGTACTGGGGTACCAGTACTGGGGTACCAGTACTGGAGTATCGGTACTGGGGTACCAGTACTGGAGTGTCGGTACTGGGGTACCAGTACTGAGGTGACGGTGGTTCTGTTGCTCATAAAACTTGGTAATCGCGTAGCGCAGCATAAAAAATCCTCCCTTGGCATTGTATATAAGTTTAACTGATTATTTTTCTATTTCAGATCTTTTATGGCCTCCTGCCAGAATTCACTAGTAGCTAAGTGCACGTCTATTCTTTATTACTTTAAGATTTAAAGTAACTGCATACTGGGATTTTTTTGGATTTTTTCTTCAAATGTATTTGAATTATTCTCAAAGGACTGTTCTGCACTCAAACCAAAATTTTGACTGGATTTGAAGATGATTTGAGTGTGCTTTCATTCCTTCTCACAGGTAGAAAAATTAAGTGATATTTATATATTATTTGTATAATAAGCAGTTTAAACTGAGTAAATCACGTTTAACTTTTCAACGATCAATCGTCAGCTTCTGACGGGATGCTATTGTCTTTCTGTTGTGTCAAATCAAATTAAATCGTTTATTGCAATCCATAATGTACACTTACAGGTGGTAAATATAATAATATAACATAGAAACAATTATGGACCCTGTTGGGCACAGCACACACACACACACAGTTGTCTCGAATCACGTGTGCTCAAAGGTCGCAGCTAGGTTTACCAACATTTTTCTGTTACCCAATTTTGAGCTATTCCTAAACGAGAAAAGTGAAACACGTTAAAACTTGGTGAAATACATTTAAAAATATGCAGTGTAAAAAAGTCGGCAAAACTATAAAAATATAAAAATGTCGTCAAAGAGTTAAAATCGACAGATACCGATCAAATGGATAAAAAGTATGCATATTCATAATCTGTGTCAACTGTATTTTTTTTAAATTTAGCAAAAATAAGACATTTAAAATAGTTAACAATATTATAGAACAAACATTGAACTGTTATTTACAGTAACGTAACACATTTAGGTTACGAATTAAAATTTGTCATAATTAATTAAATTACTGAGCAATGGTTTGCAGCCCCGTTTTGGTAGAGCTAAATTAATTTTAGAAAATACATCAGTCTACAGCCTATCCTTGCGAATTAACCATAACAATTCCATTATTCACAAACTCCTTAGTCTAGCAATCTCAAAATGTCTACCAGGAACATAGAGGCAGTGCTACACATCACTCAATTAGCGTTAATTTGCTCACCCACTTGATCAGACATGTTTGTACTCATCATCATTATTTTCGATTGTGTGAATCAGTCTTAATTATTGTTTTGTTTTTAGTGAGTTTGTTTTGGATGTTCTTGTTTGAGGTTGTAATGTTTAGCTGGTATTTTCTTGCTAACTTTAGTAAAGTTGATTTCTATCTCTTAAAATAGAAGAAACTTTGATAAGATTATAAGAAAGGACTTTAGATTAAAGGGCTACCACACGCAAAAACTTCACCACAGTTATATCTGCGCAAACCGATTTTTACTCGGATTTAGCCCAACTACAACCACCACGGTCTTAAGTATACAAACAAGTTTGCGTTGGCCAGAATTGTGGTGAAGCTTGTGCGTGTGATACCTCAAAGCAGTGGGCTTCGGGTCGAGACGTCTGACACTGCTGCAAGATGTGCCTTAAGTACGAAAGCTGCTTAAATAGAGTCACAGTTACCTAATTGTAAGTACATTAGTAGTAGTCTGTACCATTGAGGAGTCTTGGATTTAATCCTCAGGTAGGGTATTATTTTTGAATGTTAGAACGTTCGCGGTAGTAGCTCGCGTGTCTTAAAAAATTTAAACACCGATAGAATCATAATAGAACTTTTACTTTTAAACACACACACACACACACACACACACTTTAGCAACATAATATTACTAAACTTTTATTTTATTAATTCCTGTAAATTACATTCTGCAATTAATTTATCGGCTTATTAATCGTACATAGTTACGCCAAGACCACGTTTAAACATAGTTTAAAATGGCGGACACACAGTTCATGATTTCAAATTTCGTACAGCCAGCAATTGAAATTTGTCCAAGGATAAAACTCAATTATAGCACTGGCTTTGACTACGGCATTCGCCCTGCATACAATATGAATTATGCTGAATTCATTTGCTGTGTTTTGATCAAATAGGGGTAACATAATCCCAGCATATTGTCACAGCGTATCGCTAAAGCCTCTTCTCATAGATTGTAAATTACGAAGTTCAGGGTTGCCTCCGATGTTTACCTTCACCGACGTCGGTGATTTACGAACTAAAGTTATAAACGACAAAACAATTTTTATGGCTAATAAATATTTTGGGCAGAAAATAAACTCAAGGCTCCAAAGAAGCGTTCTTTGTGTCTATAGAACTTTAGCTAATCCTTATGGTTTCAGCCGCTTTATGTTAAGTGTTTGTAACTGCCCTGTTCCCGTAGATCACAGCTTAATGTTATGTTGCTTATGTGTCATTCTGATGTATTTAAACTAAATTACTGACGTCTGAATTTAAAATATCAAAATCACCTCTCTTGAGCGAGTCCAACGTTGTCTAAATTTTCAAGGACATCGGCCGGTTCTTACCTGGAATAAAAAAGAAAGAAAAATAAATTTCTTGAGCTTTTTACATATGTATTTCAAATTAGAGGGTAATGCAGTAACAGGAGAAAGGTTGGTTTTCAATAGCCTTTGATAAATTCAACGATTTTTAGACGCGCAGCCCAAACCACTGCTCCTAGAGATTTGAAACTTGGAGTGAATGTTCTTTGTGAAGAGTAAGTATCCATTTATAATGGTGCCAATTCTCTTATTCACAAACTAACGTAAATTTAAATTAAATTTAAATTTGAAATATTAGTTAAGTCCTGTCAAATTCATACATTACATTGATAATTTAGATGCGATTTAAAAACATGGCGTCTAAATATACGTCAATTTTCTTCAGACGCTGTCTAATTTGACAGGATTAAACTAAAATGTATCTTCTGTCCTTTTCTTTAACAAATGGAAAGAGATAGAGGCTTTTAACTTAGATTTAGTTAAGTTTGTGAACAAGAGAATCAGCACCATTATTTTTGTAATTAAAAAATTACAAAATAAATAAGTTCATGACCATGACATTGTCGATTAGATAAGTATTTTCAATTTATCAAATTACATTACATAATTATTTTCAATTTATAAAGTTATCACTAAGTTACATCGTGTGAACGTTTCCTTATGGAGGCCTCTTTACTCTATGATTTAAGCACAGATTAATAAATAGTTACTACGTAACAGATACTTCACTCCAATACAAAAACCAAAATACCTACGCTATAATAGCCTACAAAATCATAATAATAATACCAGTTGTTTGCAGCAAGGAGAAATGTACCATAAGTACGCACAAAGAGAGTTGAGATTCTTTTGCCCGCCGCGCGACTAACGTGTGTGCGTGTCGTCCAGCAAATCTGCTAGGGTTATACGTATGATGACAATGGTAATAAAACAAATGTTTTAGAAAAACAATTATTATTTTATTTGTTGATCAAATATTTTTTAGTTTGATAAATTGACTGATGCATATTTTTCGTTCCTTGAGTTCCCGACTAATATATTTTAGTGTCGAAAATATCCAAAACCGCGTGAATAATTTTAATAAATAATCAAAAGGGAAACAAGAGAATTGGGAAACAGGGGAATTGCACAATAATCACGCAATAATTACGTGGTTTCGGCATTTTTATAGTCAGCGCTGTACCCGTGACGCGCGAGCACTCAGCCGGGCGCGCGACAGCCCGGTGTTCGTTGTATCGTCGACGATACGCGAAGCGGTAGGCATAAAACGCGTGGCCTTGAGCGAGTGACGGACGCCTGATTTAAGCACACAGTATGTACTTCGTAGATTTAACAATGAATAATTTCTGTGCTGATTGCCATTCCATGCAGGGCACGTACAGTGTCCAGCATGACGTGACATGTGCCAATTTGGCGCTCCTCAATGGAATCTGAAATACATTTGTTTTCAACCGTGATTGGTTCGAGTTTGTCGTTGTTGGAATAACTAACACATGCTAATTATTGAGCGATTGTTTTTTAATTTTTAGACTAAATAAATAAAAATGTTGCTAACTGTTTAATAAATTAATTCAGCGCAAAATTCGTGAAGCTGGACCAATTCGGCAAATTTGTCAATTTTTTGAGATCCGACAAAGGTTCTTTTGAGGAGAAAAATTGGAGATCTCATTTCCCTTTTTCAACTATATTTTTATCTGAAGTTATATCGGAGAGCAATGAATAGCAGCGCTGTAGCGGAGGCTGCAAGCGAGCATGGGTCATTAAGTTATTACTTAATTTCGACGATAAAAGTAGATTGTTTTTATTTTCAACTCCCAGGTATAAAACCTACCTGTATTATTTTTTATACTAGAAAGTGTATAATGTGTGTAGTATTATTTTCTTAGACCCCCTGCCTTTGATTTTAGTTCCTTTTTCGATCAACCACATTTAAAACACCGCCTCCGAATTGGGTGCCGATATAACAATTCCGTAACAACCCTAACACGAACCATAGGTAATGTACCTCTAATCTACAGTATCGCATGATGAGATCTGGTCATCCCACAGTCATTAGCAGCTTACATCATTCATTGGTTGGTTTTTACTCAATGAACATGACACGTGGGCGGACAAGTGGATGTTACTTAAATTCTTAGTAAACTGTCGGCTTTTATAAATTTGTTAACGTTTTTTTCTACTTGGTTGCAGTATTATAGAAGGCGGTGCACGCTGGGAAGTATCCCAAAAGCGAGCTACACATCTACATCTCAATCAAGATCAGCTTTAAAACTTAAAGTTTAAAACTGTAGTGGAAGTGATTATGGAAGGTTCTGGAATATTGACAGACAGTTGTTGAATGCAGTTTGTGATATTCGCCTTTTTTGTGTAGAACCGTCATGAATGTTGCGGAATGTTTATAATAGTTACCGTGACTCTGGAACATAAAGGGCAATCGAAGGAACATGAGTGGGTTTTAGTCAGTAAGAGTCTGACACGCCCTCCCGCCGCACCCAGGACGGGAGCAGTCATAAAAAAAAACCGTCATGAATACTGTCGAACGAAGGGTTATGCTGGACTCTTAGCGATTAAAGTCTCACGGTCCATACAGCGTCTTCATACGAAAATTATTTGACGTATATACGCGCTTTCGACTATTATTGGATCGCCATGGAAGAGTCCCTTTACATCGAAAATGAATTTATTATCTCACACGCGAATTCATAACTTTAATCACCAAACAGCTCATCTCTGACTTAGTTAATTTTTCCTTTAGATGAGTTACAAAATGGTTCTTGCGCTGATTTCCCCAGTAAAGATATATAATTATAGTTGTTTAAATGGATGTATGAACAAAAAAGCAAAGTTATTTAAATGGACTTATACATACTTTAGATATTTGCCAAACACCAAAAAGGATCCACTCACAAACCTCCAAACACTACTCCGAATGAGTCAACAAAAAAGGAAGTACCATTCACCAAATAAGGCTCGGCCCACACGTGACTACTTTTTATCGCCAAACATAACTGACGCGGCCATTATTTGTATTGTTGAGGTAACGAGACTTTGCGACCATTTGTTTGTTTATTGGAAAATTGTCTGGAATGCGTTTGCACCTAAGCTGTCTGAGAATGCATCTTAGAATGTCATATTCATTTTAAACACCTACAATCAATTGAAGCTTTTTTGTAAAGTGTGATTTATTTTTCCTAGGATACGCAAGCAATGTCTTTAGTGTCTTGTCGTGGGTGCGTATACAAGCATAAATTCCACAATATTATTTACAAGTTTGTATGTATGTGTGGATGATTGTTACTCTTTATACAAAACTACTGAACAGATTTTGATAAAACGTTACAGTAATATAGCTTGTACATCAGAATAACATATAAGCTACATAACATCGCGCTATGATCTATCTTCGCGCAAATACGAAGAAATAATGCGGGTGAAACCACGGGGGACAGCTAGTACTTTATATACTCAGTACTCATTTAACATGAATAAAGTTAAATCTATACTAATATTATAAAGAGGTAAAATTTGTAAGTTTGTATGTAGAGGGTAATCTCTGAAACTACTGGTCCGATTTGAAAAATTCTTTCAGTGTTAGGTAGCCCATTTATCGAGAAATGCTATAGGCTATATACTATCACGCTACGTCCCACGGGAGCGGTGCAGTAACGAAAAATGCGGGTAAAACCGCAGGGGAAAGCTTGTTTGTAATAAAAGAAGGTTAATTTTTTAGTTCAACTTTAATCCTGTGTTTTACCTGAATAAAGAAAAGAAATATGTATTACGTGAAGAGAAAAATTCGTAATTGCGACTTTTTAGACAAATTGCACGAAGAGTACGAGTTTGTATAGTTAAAGTAACTGCAGTAGGAAGATAACTTAAAACAAACAAAAACAAGAATTAATTTGTTATAGATCATTGTTATTTTTTATTAGGAATGGTCGCAAATTAATCTAGTATTCTTTATTATACAAAAAAATCACATGCAAAATGGCGCGCTTAACTCAATTTGAGGTATCTTCAAACGGTTGCAGAATAGTTCTAGTCGGTACCGTGGCCTCGGAACATACAACCGAAGGAACAAGGGTGGGTTTTAGCAGGCGTCCGTCACTCGCTCAAGGCCACGCGTTTTATGCCTACCGCTTCGCGTATCGTCGACGATACAACGAACACCGGGCTGTCGCGCGCCCGGTTGAGTGATCGTGCGTCACGGGTACAGCGCTGACTATCAAAATGCCGAAACCACGTAATTATTGCGTGATAATTGTGCAATTCCCCTGTTTCCCAATTCTCCTGTTTCCCTTTTGATTATTTATTAAAATTATTCACGCGGTTTTGGATATTTTCGACACTAAAATATAATAATCGGGAATTCAAGAAACGAAAAATATGCATCAGTCATTTTATAAAACTAAAAAATATTTGATGAACAAATAAAAAAATAATTGTTATTCTAAAACATTCGTTTTATTACCATTATCGTCATACGTACAACCCTAGTACATTTGCTAGATGACGCAATCGCACGTGGGTCGCGCGGCGGGCAAAGCAATCTCAACTGTCTTTGTGCGTGCTTATGGTACATTTCTCCTCGCAGCAAACAGCTGGTATTATTATTATGATTTTGTAGGTAATTATAGCGTAGGTATTTTCGTTTTTGTATGGGAGTGAAGTATCTGTTACGTAGTAACTATTTATTAATCTGTGGTTTTAGTCAGTAAAAGTCTGACACTAAGGGAAGGAGAAGTCATTTCATGATTTTCCATCCTCAAAAAAAAAAATAAGGTGTCTTCTGTATTTGTATTTATATAGAGAGAATTCGCAATGGAGGATATGCCTATGTGAAATAACAATATGACTTCGCAACAGCAGGTTAATAATTATGTATTCATACAGGATGTAACGAAAGTTTATATTAATGTAGAAACTTAATTTAGATTAGAACTTAATTAGTATGTCCAAATCTTAAAAGACATCGATTTATTTCTTTAAATTAGAAGAGGAGGAGAAGAGTAGTTACTTAACCCTGTTTAAAGTTTCAGTATTGACACAACCCTTCCGTTACACCCTGAATGCATAGAGATACTATAGAATATTTATATTATATACCTTTAATCCTATTGCATAACTAATACTATTTGCTCCGAGCGTACATAGGGAATCAGTAAAGCCATTGAATAGAACATTTTCGGCGCCCACTGCAGTATTCATGCAGAACCGACTATTGGGCAAAGTTGTTAGTAATTCAACAATGGCGCCGATTCTCTTATTCACAAACTAATGTAAATTTAAGTTAAGTGCATCTTTCTCTTTCCATTTAATTAAGAAAAGGACAGAAAATAAAACATTAGTTAAGTCCTGTCAAATTTAGACACTCCATAGATAATTTAGACGCGATTTAAAAACATGGCGTCTAAATAGACGACAATTTTCTTAAAATGTATCTTCTGTCCATTTCTTTAAGAAATGGAAAGCGAAAGATGCATTTAACTTAAATTTAGTTATGTTTGAGAACAAGAGAATCAGCAGCAATGACCGACTAACTTGTACAACTATGCCCGTTATATAAACGTAGCTATTACAAATAGAAAAGATTTTGTAGTATGTAGTTTTAAAAAAGCCTTTAAAAGAATTAATGCAATGTAATGCAAGAATAATGTAGTGTAATAACTATATTCTTGTACAAGTAAAAACTGTTTTTACCAGCAAACAAGGTGCATATTAGTGACTTATGTAAAAAGCAATTATAGATATAATAGACGGACTACCAGACGAGAGTGATCCCACCACCCTCGTCGAACAGCCCGTAATTACCATTTATTCATTTAAATAAAATATTTAGTTTTGTCTACACTAGGTATTCGCCATTGACTTAGACTATAAACCTGCTATGGGTGAGATATTGAACATCACAATATACTCGTATACTATACATCATTTACTATAATAAGGCCAGCTGCATCCAAATGCATACATTAGCCATGTCAAGGAAGAAAAAATTATATATTACTGTACAGAAATGTTTAAAAAATATACAAATTTCATCACTCTGTCAAACTTCTGGCTTTATTTTTAATACCAGCCTATCCTACCTACTAATCGAAACCAGCAAAAAAAAACATATTTGCTCTCAAAGTCAGGCTTTTAATAAAATCCTCTCTATCAAAGCGAAATCTCTGAAATGTCAGTCCAATTTACTTTGAAGCTTCCATTTGCGACTTATTGCCATGTGCACTTTAGACAGGAAAAAATATAATGTTTATACCTGATGTGTATTTTTAGTCTCCTATTTGTTTAAAACTTTGAGGAAAACCGTGTCTTTAAAAGGAGAATTGTACCAAGAATAATGACGTAAGTATTCCCTCCACGCATTCGCATTTAGAATTCACAAAATAGAAGAATCCCGGACTTTTATACACGGTGGAAAGTTTTAATGGGCCCTGGTAGAAAACTACTTTAAATCGTTAAGATAATATAATTATTTTACCTAAAAAATTAAAGTAGTTTTCTTCCAGGGCCCATTGTAACTTCTACCCTGTGTGTAAATCTATACTAATGTCATAAAGCTAGAGAGTAAGTTTATTTATTAGCTGAACGCGCTTATCTCAGGAACAACCGGTCCGAGTTGAAAAAATATATTGTGTAAGGATAGTCCATTTATCGAAGAAGGCTAAATAAAATTATGCATGGTTTTAGGTACGATTTGACGTACTCTATTTTATGTGGAATCTAAATCTGAATCTATGAAATCGAACGGAAGTTCAATGGTTGTCAGATTGATCGTAAACAAAAGCAATAACTTATGTTAAGTACTAACAACGATGTACTTGGTTAGAGAAGAGGTTCCTAAACGATTTTATGTTTGACTGCTTTTGTCTTTCATGTGGCATCGTAGCTCTTAAACTAATGAACAGATTTCGTTGCGATTTTTAGGGTTCCGTAGTCAACTAGGAACCCTTATAGTTTCGCCATGTCTGTCTGTCTGTCCGTCCGTCCTCGCTTAATCTCTGTGACCGTTAGCACTAGAAAGCTGAAATTTGGTACCAATATGTATATCAATCAAGCCGAAAAAGTGGTAAAATAAAAATTGGGAAAAAACGTTTTATTAGGGTAGCCCCCCTATATGTAAATAGGGAAGTGGTTTTTTTTTTAATTTCAACCCTGACGTGTGATATATTGTTGGATATGTATTTAAAAATGAATAAGGGTTTACTAAAATCATTTTTTGATAATGTCAATAATTTCGGAAATAATCGCTCCAAAAGGAAAAATCAAAGCGTCCCCCCCCCCTCTAACTTTTGACCCGTAGGTTTAAAAAATATGAAAAAAATCTGGAAAGCAGAACTTTATAAGGACTTTCTAGGAAAATTATTTTGAACTTGATAGAAAGAACAGTTTTTGTACAAAAAAGACAAAAAGGTTGTACAAAATAATTTCTGCGTACTTAGTATGTCAACGTAACAAATAGCCTTTTTATTAACTTATAAGTAGGTACACTTATTGTGACGGACGGGAAACTACGGAACCCTACATTGAGCGTGGCCCGACACGCTCTTGGCCGGTTTTTTTAAAGTTAGTTCAATAATCTAGCGATAATTCTTAGACATGTTTTATCAAATCGGTTTAGTTTAGCCTTTTCGAAGTGTTCAACAGACAGGACACCTGCAGTCGCGACCTTAATAAGTTCGGTGGCAGTTTTGTTTTGTTTTTTGTTTTTATAATACTTTTTGGCGAAGTTGCATTATCATTTCTTTATTTATACTCATTTGGACAACCTTCTAACTCCCACATGATGACAAAGACAACATATTAAAATTAGGTTTACATACAAAACTATGAAAGAAAATAGTCGTAAGTACGGCGCCGCGAGTTCAAAATACAACACATACGACCTTTTTGTACCCAAGATGTGGATAATTCAGATGTAATATGAAAATGAGGTTTTAAGAACTAATATTTGCACGTCATTGGCCTTCATAAACGTAGTTTATAATGTATAATTATGTGCCTACACCTACGTAAAGCTTTTTGTTGATTCGAGAGCATGAAGTCATCGCCCGTCAGCGGCACCCAATCTTTTTTGTGAGTATCTTAATATTATCTGTGTGAAGGGGCCCAACAGGGCCAACGCCTGCCGGGGTTGCGGAATGTTTATAATAGTTACCGTGACCCTGGAACATAAAGGGCAATCGAAGGAACATGAGTGGGTTTTAGTCAGTAAGAGTCTGACACGCCCTCCCGCCGCACCCAGGACGGAAGCAGTCATTGGACGATTTCCCACTCACCAAAAAAAAAAAAAATATCTGTGAATTCTTTCTTCTGTCTATACACACTTTTAGAAGGGGGTCGCCCCTTCTAAAAGTGATGAAAGAAATACCAGATGATGTATATCTCTATGGTTCGTTTCCATGGGATGTTTATTGTCACTATTCTATTGATGTCAATTATTTATTATATTATACTGAATATTAGCTGAATAAAGCCAAGTTTACTAGTGGTTCTGTCTTATTATGTATCACCAGACATTACGATAAATACCATTTTTTAGTGCAAAACCCTTTAAACATATAATCTTAATTTTTTACTAACTTTTGCTGGCGACTTGGTCCACATTTTGTCGGTTTTAGCGCATGTAGACATTGTCGCGGATTAAAAGTTTTTAGAATACCTTTAGCTGTTGCAGAATAAATAGATTTTAAGTTGTTTTATCCTTCTCCAGGGTTCAATCTGTGGTTTTAAGTTCAGCAGTTTAATGAAAACGTAACTAAAAACACACTCGAGTTTCTAGTTTCAAACAATCTCAAAACTTTGAATTCATCACCCGCAGTTGCAGAATCTGTACTTAAAAAATGCGTTGGAGCCTGTGATTCTAGATTTAATTTCGAACATGTTGCTTCATCTATACTAATATTATAAAGAGGTAAAATTTGTAAGTTTGTAGGTTTATAAGTTTGTATGTAGGGGGTAATCTCTGGAAGTACTGGTCCAATTAGAAAATTTCTTTCAGTGTTAGATAGCTCATTTATCGAGGAATGCTATAGGCTATATACTATTACGCTACGACCCACGGGAGCGGAGCAGTAACAAAAAGTGCGGGTGAAACCGCAGGGGACAGCTAGTCTTCATATAAAACTACAGTGATGGTTCCTTTTTTGTGAGGTGGAAATCATCAAATGACTGCTCTCGTCCTGGGTGCGGCGGGAGGGCGTGTCAGACTTTAACTGACTAAAACCCACCCATGTTTCTTCGGTTGCCCTTTATGTTCCGGGGTCACGGTAACTATTATAAACGTTCCGCAACCACGTATGACATCTTCAGGACAGCGAAAAGTTTGAGAACATCTGACCAATATGTACCAAGTACATATATGTATGTATACACGCCAACACATCATTGTTACTTCAGTTATTTAATCAGATGCTCAACGAGCCTATTTATTGAGTTGTATCGACCCATTCAGCATTTATTTCTTTTTTTATATCGAACACTGAGTCATCGCAGAAATGTCCTTCGTGAGATATGGTTGTAAGTGTATAAGAGGTTAAACTCGGTAACTGTCAGTTAATATTTGTGTGTGAAATTGGATAACCAAACCATAAATTGTAATAAATATATTTGTTACTAGCTTTTGCCCGCGACTTCGCCCGCGTGGAGTAATAGTTCCCGTTCCCGGGGGATTTCTGGGATGAAAACTATCGTATGTCCTTTCTCGGGTCCCAGACTACCTATATATGTACCAAATTTCATTCTTTAAGGATCAGTAGTTTAGGCGTGAAGAAAAGACAGACAGACAGAGTTACTTTCGCATTTATAATATTGGTACGGATTTTTTTAAGTAGTTGCGTCATGTTTGTTTTTTTTTAACCGACTTCAAAAAAGGAGGAGGTTCTCAATTCGTCTGTATGTTCTTTTTTTTTTTTTTTTGTATGTTTGTTACGCGATATCTCCGTCAATTGTAAACGGATTTTGATGGTTCTTTTTTTGTTTGATAAGTCATGATTCAGGGGTGGTCCCATATAAATTTTGTGGCGATCGGTTCAGTGCTTCTCGAAAAATTCACCAAAAACAAAAAAAAATGACGAAAAATTCTTAGACGATGTGTGCTTTGTCTTCAAGTTTCTATTTTCGTTTTATAAGATTGTTAGTAGTTTTATTTTGAAAATAATTTACTTTGAAAGATACTATACACAGTCAAACATTTGGAGTCGACACTAAAAAGTAATAAATAAAAAACTTTTTTCAAAAAAAAAAATAACCGCCTTCAAAAACTAAAAACCCAAAAATAACTAAAATTTCGGAAGTCGGTGGCTTCTCTTCTGCCATTCAATTTGTGTTGCCACCGACTTCCGAAATTTCAGTTATTTTTGGGTTTTTAGTTTTTGAAGGCGGTTATTTTTTTTTTTGAAAAAAGTTTTTTTTAATACTGTGAAACATACTAATGATCATAGGATATTGTGATGGTTTACTCGCATAGGGAAAATATCTTACAGAAATCTCATTAATATTGAAATATTATAGTTGCACATAGTTCGAATACTGGTTTTACCCTATGGGTACGGAACTCTAAAAACCATTATTACCACCATTACCATTATTATTTTTTAACTAATTTACAAAACAAATATCCACCCGCGTTCATTAGGTTTTTGGTTACTGCTTGGCTCCCGTGGGACATAGCGTGATATTATATAGCCTATGTTACTCGTGGACAATGTAGCTTTCCAATGGTGAAAGAATTTTTAAAATCGGCCCAGGGGGCCAATTATCGATTTTCGCCATTTATCTCGAGTTCGAGATTGTAAGTCTATCTCTATGTCTATCAAAAATATCTCTATCTCTACCAGAAAATGTCGAATTGAGCAGAATTCCGTATTCTCAGTCAAAATAGAAATAAATGTCACGAAAATGTCGAGTCGAGTGAAGATAATGTTACCATTATGAAGAATCGCACGTTCCGTTTTTGGTAGCTTAGTAAAAGTAGCATAAGTGAATGAATGATTTTGTTTTAAAATGCTGAATATACGAATATTTAAGTATAAAACGAAACGTTTGGTGTAAAAATAATCAGTTTGACAGTTGACTGTCTGTCAAACTCAATGACGGAATTCAAGTGTTATGTAGGAAGTAAATGATAAAGTTCTTTATTTTAAAATAAAAATAGTTAAGTCATACAAAAAATCAATTATAATAAAATCGGTTACAATGATTGTGCAGTCAACAAATACGTAATTGAGGTATTTTAGGGTGTGCAAGATAGAAATTCTAATAAACAAATAAACTCGTCCATCTTTCAGTGGTTTCAAGTCTAATCGTGGTCGTCGTTTCAAGAAAACACAATGCACAAATCAAAAAGTATAAATCGAATTTCCAGTAGGTATGAGATGCCATGCCGTATTTTATTAAAAAAATAAGAAAATAAAAACACAGGGTACAATCCAAAACTCAACGAATTCACACAGAAATTACGTATCTCTACAATCGACATGACATCTCTACTGCTCAGAAGCACTCGACATGAACTCTAACGTTAGCCTTCGACAAATGTCGAACTCGACATCCCCAGAATAGCAACTTTTAAAATTTGACGAAAAAATGACGTCATTCGTATTTTTTGTCGAATTCGACATCATCTCTAAATCCGAAAATTGGCCCCCAGTAGTTTTTGAGCCTATTCATTACAATCAAACAAACAAACAAAAATAATATAAGTATAGATCTGCGGTTTTGACTTTAATACTTAGTGAATTGGAAAAAAAGTTTTATGATTTTTGTATGAGCTTCCTCAATCATAATATTCCTTTTTTTCCAGCAATCGGCTATTTTCCAACCCCATTTGCTGTCCTTTCCAATTTTCGTCGTCCTTTCGTCAAAATATTCGGCCTTCGCGCCGGAAATATTGCATGTCGTCATATCCCCTGGCCTTCATTTATGCATCTGGTCAAATTTCCTTCGGTATAGAGTTTCGAATGAGACTCCAAATATACCAACGTTCTTTCATTTCAGAGAAGAGATCGAGGAATGAGTATGTCCTTTTATGCTTTTATATTATACATTATTGCATTATTATTATGTACCAACCTCAGAGATTTTCGTTTGTTTACGCGCTTTTCTCTAAAACTGCTGGTCCGTTGTTAATTTTTTTGCGGAAGGTATCAAGAAAGGCCACATAACATCACGCTGTAGCAATAACCAAAGACTTAGTGACTATTAGTTTCATCTTAGCCAATTTGTTTCCAATATCGGACATTTCCAACACGACACATTTTTCGCGTCTGTATCCGTTCGCGTGTCTGCAAACTAAGGACACATTTGCGGGCGTATTCAATACATTTGTAGCAACAATTACGGCGCAACAATTGTGGCGAGATAAATATCCGTTGCGTGTTGGATGTTGCGTGTTTGATAGTTTCATATGAGGTGTAAGACAAAATTAATAGAAACAAGATAACCAAAAGGGTTAGCTACCCTTTTGGTAAACTAATCGTATCGCTCATACGATGTCATCGATACGATGACATCGTATGAGCGATACGATTAGTCGATTAAAGTCATAATCGATACCGACGCACAACGGACACTGTGTTGGACATTCCCATAGGAACAGTAATAGGTACATAATGTTTGTGTTAGGAATTTACAGGTAATTAATGTTGTTTGATTTATGTGTTAATTATGTGTATTTTGCAGATGCATTAATATGGACCAGTGGGCGCTTAGCAACCGAAATCCGCAAGTAATAATTTTATGTGTTTTATACCCGAGAGATTTATTTAGAAAGTAATATTTTACTAATATCATTTTAGATTTGGTTGTGAAAATGAATTCATATTTCCTTTCCATGACTTGAGTTGAGAATAACTTCACCGATTGCATTCCAATTTGTGAAATTTTTAATTCGTAGTAACGGAATAAAAATTGGAAAACTACAAATTCTTCAAAGTCTAAAGTACCTTCCAAAGGCGCGGTTAAAACCGCGAGGTATAGCTAGTGAACAATATTCACTAGCGTTTTCCGAGCGTTGGCGTTTCTTGAACGTCTAACATCGTCATACATCAGGGACTCGATGTTAACGCAACGCCAACGTTCGTAAAACGCCAATGGGATAGCGGCCTAAGTAATTTCCAGCAACAATCGCTACAATTCTCGAGATGGCGCTTAGACCTCTGAACTTTTGACCTTGACCGAATCTATGTCAAGGTTGGCGGATTGCAGGTGTCACTACTGAAACGAAGGGTCGTATACATATACGACCGGGTAACCTTACGACGCTTCTAAAATAGCCTATAGGCTATTAAAAAGACTTAAAAGTAAGAAATAGAGTGATTCATAAATACTTACATGTTATATTAAAGAAAAAACCAAGAAAGACTTGTAACATCCATGCAAGTCTGGGGCGGATAGCTAGTCATCAAATCGTAAGAAAACCCACTGAAAGCACAATAATCAATTCTTTATAGTCGGCGTGAAATAGTTCCCGTTTCCGGGGGGTTTCCGGGATGAAAACTATCCTATGTCTTTTCTCGGGTCCCAGACTATGTTTGTACCAAATTTCATTAAATTCGGTACAGTGGATTAGGCGTGAAGAAGAGGCAGACAGACAGAGTTACTTTCGCATTTATAATATTAGTACGGATTTCATTTAAAAACATTTATTGGTATGCAAGAAAACCTTAATTGTAGATGACGGCCCTGCATACCTATCTACTTTGCTGGCTGTACATAAGTATGTAAGGATATCCAATATACTTGTAAGTAACCCGGTAACAAAGTGTCCATATAGTTGACAACTAATAACACTGGCCGTCCAAAAATAAAGGCAAACTGGTGTGGGACAGGTCCGCGGTTGGGGTGACCCCGTGAATATTCACGCTTCAATTAACATCACATTTTATCCTAGGCACTGGTTTTAGAGGCAAGAAGTTTGTATCTACTTAAGTAGAGTCGGTAGTCGAAGGGCTTTTGTTGAAGATTTTATTTCATACTAGCTTTTTACCGCGAAAATCTAGCGTTTTGGTTGGTTTTCCTCATGTTATTTATAAATGATTTGAAATAAAAAGATATTTTTAATTTGTAAATGAATAGTTAAAAACTAAAATTGTACCGGTGATGAATGGTGGGACAAAACGGGACATCCGACAGACTGATCCTTTAATGGTTCTGTCCTGCATTCGGAAGTATGAAACCCTAAGATTATAACTGACGGACTATGAAACCATGGAAAACACGCACCACAAAAATTCATAATTTAAAGATATTTTTTGACTTACAGTGCATAATTTAAGAATAAAGTTAAATGACCGTAACATCTTAGATCGTTGATCATTTTGTCTAAAAAAATATAATATTTAATAAATTATATAATAGACTATTTGTTTAAGACAGGCAGCAGAGCGTCTCCGTTTTCCTAAAATGGAGTTAAAACTTTAAAATTCATTCGGCTACATATCTCTATCACCAATTTTAAAGCTCAGTCTTTACTAAATATCTAACGTTTCTTAGTCATTTATACCCCTTGTTAAGGTGTGTATAGACAAACGAAATGTAATATGCAATGGCAGAGAATTCTCTCTCTTCAGAATTCTGTAAAGCACGAACCGAGCACACTACAAGCGAGCATGTAAGTACCTAGCACACTGCGCGCACGAGCAGGGCGTCAATGTGAACGGCAAATTCTTATGTTACATTTCATGTTACATTTCGTAAGTTTGTACACGCCCTTTCCTTCCTTTTTCAGCTCCAAAAAACCCCTACCGGCAAAACGTCTTCAAACCTTCATTACGATACCATCTTTAATTCCACAATAATGATGATATCAACTTTATATACCTTTGCGAAAAAACATGCCTTTTCGTGGAGAATCCGCTTTAATCAGAGCGTTACAACACTTAATCATAAACGAGTTTATTGTGGCCTTATATGGTCTTTTTAACCGACTTCAAAAAAAGGAGGAGGTTTCTCAATTCGACCGTATATATGCTTTTTTTTTTTTTTTTTTTTAGGTTTGTTCGCGGATAACTTCGTTGTTTATGAACCGATTTGGATGATTCTTTTTTTGTTGGAAAGAAGACATTTCCAAGGTGGTCCTTTCATAAGAAAATCAGGGTTTGAAGGTAGCAGACCAGAGAAATCGAGGAGAACTTTCAAAAATCGTAGGGGCGACTAGTGCGTTTGTAAGTTTTCCATTAAGTATTTTATTATAGCACTACAATTTAATAAAGATCTGGAGTAGATCTGATGATGGAGCCGAGAGACAGTCGAGGGAACTCCTCAACAATTCACAGCAGCTACCTTGTGTTTGGGCTTGATTAATTTGTATTGATAGGAACTTTACACCTAGATGGGTTGTGACTGTATTAGGGGTCTGATGATGAAGACGAAGGATAGTTCAGGGAACTCTTCAACGGTTTACAGTAGCTACCTTGTGTTTGGACTTAATTCATTTAAATTGATGAGAACTTCGCACCCATATAGGTTGTAATGAAGGTCTGCAGTAGATCTGATGATGGAAACCATATACAGTCGAGGGAATTCCTCAACGATTTACAGCATTGAAGTGTAACATAGGACAACAACTACCTACTCGTCATGCTGATGCGTCAATCAATGAAAATGAAGAGATGACACTAAAAAGTAAAAAATAAAAAACTTTTTTCAAAAAAAAAATAACCGCCTTCAAAAACTAAAAACACAAAAATAACCAAAATTTCGGAAGTCGGTGGCTTCTCTTCTGCCAATTAATTTGTGTTGCCACAGACTTCCGAAATTTTGGTTATTTTTGTGTTTTTAGTTTTTGAAGGCGGTTATTTTTTTTTTTAAAGGACATACATTGTTGGCATGTCCTCTAAAAACGGCTATTAAAATTTTGATAGGTTTGTGGAGTTGATGTGCTTTATCATGAAGGGATATGTGGGATTGTCTTAGTTATACTACTGTTGAACAATTGGTGTTTTCTTATCTTCTGTATGGAAAGTTTCCGAGAACGGTTTTATGTTCGTCCCTCGGAGAATTCACAAAACCATTCCTGTTGTCATTTGTCTGTCTTTGATAGTTAGCAGAAAATCATACTATCAGACTATCTAAAGGTACCGTGCTACCCAGTGACTAAGGTTTGATAGGCTGTCCATGACTTAACTTAAAGCTGGCCCTAATATAGTTAGGAAAAATCTAGGGAAATGATGAGTCTTTCACCAACTTTCACGCTTTTTTGCATAAACGAATACAAGGTCAATTCCGAGGAACACGAAGTTTAAGCTAAAACAAGAGAAGTATGAAAAACATACAAAGGCCAAATTGCCAAGCGCATTTCTGGAAACCCGGCTACTGTTATTATAGCATATCAGGCAATCAGTAACTGTATTTTTTACCAAATAAAATAATGTATTGAAATATTTTTTTATCCATTTTTTTGCAGTTTGTCTTATGTAGGCATTGGTTACTTGGTCAGTCGCTCCACGTAAAACACCGGTATCCAGCTGAATCCGGTTAGGCTGGCAGCCGACCCCAACACGATTGGGAAAAGGCTAGGGAGATGATGATGAGGCAATGGTTACTTGGTGTATACGTATGTTTATGTGTACGTATTTGCCAAAAAAACAATTTATTTGCCAACCCAATTAGTTTTGCCAAGCAGCTGAAATACAGGATTATTTAATATTTCCATCTATTTCTCAGCTGTCCTGTCGCCAGTAATTTAATCTAGCGCCCCTGGAAGCCAATCCACACTGCTTCCTATACTAGCTTGACCTTTCACTTAATATGTACTAGTAACCTTCTTATGTTATTAGATTTTAAGTTATTTAGTACGTAAACCATACTAATATTATAAATGGGAAAGTGTGTCTGTCTGTCTGTATGTTTGTCTTTCTTTCACGGCAAAACGGAGCGACGAATTGACGTGATTTTTTAAGTGGAGATAGTTGAAGGGATGGAGAGTAACATAGGCTACTTTTTGTCTCTTTTTAACGCGAGCGAAGCCGCGGGCAAAAGCTATAATGTGATAAATCGCAGCAAAAGAAGGAAGAAATGACAGTTTTATCTTATGTAGGTATTTTTATTGATTATTCTTTATTAATTATGTAATATGATTATTATTTTAAAATTATATATCCCTCAAATACTTTTTTGTGCTTTGATAATTTGAAACACAGGTTTAAATAAACCTATTTCGAGTGGTCCCTATATTTAGTTTTAAAACGTTTTTTTCTTGTGTTTATTTGTTGAAAGTAGCTTATACAATTCGGATTGATAGAAAGCCCTATTGATGCTAGTATCCATACTTAAAACTATAGTCAAATCGAAAAAAATTAAAAAATAAACATTTAAAAAATTTTGTTAAATAAACATTTAAAAAAAGTTAAGAGGTACTTTTCAGCCGACTTTTAAAAGAGGACGAGTACATTTGATGTGTTTGTACGTGTTTCGCCAATTGTCTAAAGATTTTAATGAATTTTTATTCGACGCAGCCAAAGTCGAGGGCAAAAGCTATACACTAATAGTTAATTTTAAACCATTAGTTCACGCCTTAAAACTCAACGGTATTAACATTCGTTGACGCTTCAGCCTCGTAAAGTAACACTTAACACTAATTAACGTGTAATTTAAAATATTTTAATTAATAGTTGGCCTGTATTAGGTGATGTGTGAAAATTATGTTCATGCTAAAATTAAAACCTTGTGTATTGAATGTATGTGGGTGGGTGGTAAGATTTTTGTTTTGAACCTTCTAAACAAGGACGTAGAGTTTATAGTGACTTTTGTCGTTGACTTGAGCTCATTGGATGTCAAAATCAAGATCGATTTCGGCTGTCGTCTCCTAACTCTACACACAGCTTTATAGATCAAATAGTTTTCCAGATAAACCTTTCGACGAGCAAGCGACAGCCGGTTGTCGGGCTGCTATTGTTTCTCTATTGTGTCTCGAATCACGTATGTATTCGAAGGTTTAAATTGATACTAATCCATAAATTATATTACAAATCCTAAAGTAGTAGTTTTTGTCTGCCATGCTCTACCACTTTACTGATTTCATTAAACTGAACTCGAACTTTAAGAAAGGACATAAGCTACTTCTTAATGCAACAGAGCAAAAGCTAGTAAAAATAAAAAACTTTTTCAAAAAAAAGATAACCGACTTCAAGAACTAAAAGCTCAAAAATAACTATTTCGGAAGTCGGTGGCTTCTCTTCTGCCGGTCGAATTGTATTGCCTTGCCACCGACTTCCGAAATAGTTATTTTTGAGCTTTTAGTTTTTGAAGTCGGTTATCTTTTTTTTGGAAAAAGTCTTTTATTTTTTACTTTTTAGTTAGAGTCCCAACTACGTTTTAGAGTAGCTTTAAAAAAAAAATACGTTTTTCTATAAAATTTGAGGAGTTCCCTCGATTTCGGTATGATACCATCATCAGATCCTGGACCTGATGACAATGGGACCGTTTGGGAAGTCTACCCTTTCAAACAAAAAAAGAATTGTTCAAATCGGTTGGCAAACGACGGAGATATGCGCGAACAAACATAAAAAAAATACAAACATCCGAATTGAGAACCTCCTCCTTTTTTTAAAAGTCGGTTAAAAATGTACTGTGGAGAAAACACTTGACAGCCTAGCAACCTTAAGTAGTAACAGAAGCTTAGGTAAAAAACTTTTTACAACTTACACACCTTCACACAACCTCTAATCAGGGCACCTATTCACAGAACAAGTCTAGGCCAAGTTTGATTCTCTGTAGGCCAAGTTAAAGAATAGGATATAAGTCGGTACATACCGAAATGGTTGTTAAAAGTAATGATAATAGAATTGATAAATTCTCATTTATCGGTACATTTGATATTTGATGGCAAATATGGACATATTTGCCATCAATCATCCCACTTGATCTGAAAGAGTCACTTCTTCCTATCTATTTCTGCAATACCATAGGCCTCATAGATGCCATTCTAAAGACTAATTAAAAGATAAATTGAAAAGACCAGTTGATCGAAAATAAAGTGTAATATTGAGTATCTCGACATTTAGCGGCTTGGACTGTCGATGTCGCTTTTGCGGGCTTTTATAACACAACACACAGGACCTTCTTATGGAATCAATTTTCAGCGTCGGTATTTCCTGACCGTTACGACTTAGGGACCTTCAAGAAAAGAGCTTACATTTTCTTATGGGCCGCTACTCAACCACAAACCTCCTGGTAAGGCGTTTGCTTTCTCTCAATGTAAAAAAAATCAAACCGAATTTCAGCTATAAGGACTAATCACATAGTTAAGTAAGCAGGATATTTGTAGTGTAATGCTCAAAATGAGTACGAAAACTGGTGCTTACTTCAGTCAGGTAAATCTAACTAAAAGTTTAGATGTAACGCTATTAATATAGAAAATAAAGAAAGAGTGAAACTGGTAACATATTCCACAGCGTTTGAATTAAACTAAAACTAAAAATTCTCCCATTTCCCAGAACATTCGTAGACTTTACTGCCCAATGTGACCATGAACAAAATTGCTTTTTTTTCACAAAACTTTTACAGCATTGTCCGTCCGTTTAAAGCGATGTTTTCTAACTACAGAACTGGGTCACAGGTCAACTTTGTCTACAGAAGGGAGAATGTCAAAAATGCTCGTAATTTGATAAAATAGTTTTAATTTGGATGCATGAGCCGAAATGTTGACGTTGACTGCTCTGGGGTATTAAGTTTGCTCTCCTTGTTTGGCAACATTGTTTAAACTTTTCATACAATTTGATCTCGAGAACTTTGTAATGCATGATACGTACCAATCTACTAATGTGTCACCGTTTGGCAGAATAAAACTTCTCCTATAAAGTAAGAGCATGAACACCACCGCTTACTTAAGGCGGATTAACGATTAAGCAACTTCTATTAATGTCGAAGGTAAATTAAATATGTAAAGAAAAGCATTTTTTTTCTTTTTGTTTCTAACCTAAACAAATGGTTCAAGAGACGTGGGCCATAAATTCTTCGCATAGATCGAATTATGTGTAACAACTAACATGCCACATTTGTTGAAATACAGCACCTAGCCAACCGATTGGTACTAGATCTGATATATAATTAATGAAAATGTTTCATCACTAAAACTATTGTAAAAATGTGGTCCTCGACCACTGCACAATACTCACAACTGGGTAAAGAAATTAGTTACAAAAAGATTATTTTTATTATTATTATTATTATTTATTATTCGGTATTCAATCCAAAAACTTTATTCATTAGATCACATTTCTGGTGAAAATTTAAACACAACGTACCTAACACTGCAGTCAGCACCCAGTTACTAATTCCACTTGACAAAGCCAAACACCTGCATAATATAGAGAGGATAAATCCCCTACGTTAGGTACATGACATCACTGATTTGGATAACGTCCACTACGTGTCTCCTAATCCTTCGGGTAGCAACAGCAAAGCCGCTGATTGGGTTGAACAGATAGTGTCAGGTAAACTGGATAAGCTTGCAATTGAAATGGACTTTGTGGCTTTGACAAGCTTGATGTAATCAGGTCAATCAGAGAAATGCAAGATAGACTCGGCTAGAGGTGTTATGCAGGTTGAAGGAAGAAATAATTCACCTAATTTGACTCTTAGTAAAACATGCAAACGATCGAATTAGATGCATTTATGGAATCTATTCGTCTAATAGGTGATGGGCCATTATTTATTATCTTGGAATTAATAAAGGGTCTTTCAAATAGGGCGGGTCGATGTTGACAGGTTGTGGCGGTCATGCCGTTATGTCGGGATTCGTCAAATGAGTTATTATTTCCACGGCAAATTACACGATTGAGCAGCACGTCCAAATGATAAAACTTCCAAAATTAATGTTCGTTAGTGCAAACGCTGCGCGCATTACGTCCATTTTACGGCAGATGCGGTGACCCTTTGAAGTCGACTCTCTAACTTTTAGTGACCAAATTTGAGACTACTGGTTTGGTAAACAACCAACCTACACCCTTACGTCAATGGAACACCAGATCGGCAGAGAACATTGTTAGAATGTGCAGGTAGTCGATTTCTCCTGAGTCTATGCATTAGAGTAATTGAAAATTGGACCTTTCGGATCCGTGCTACCGTTCGAAGCTGCGGTAGACATTTAAACAATATGACATTTCATAAATAATGGCATAAATAAGGCCTTTCAAATAAAACAATAATTTCTGTAATATCTCACATACAGCTTGTTTTATTTCATTTCGCTATCGACCCGTTCTTGTTGAAAGACCCTTTAGATCGAAGTATTTTTTTAAATGTTATGAGGGTTTTTGCTAACATCACGCTAATGCCTTTAGGTTTCAGCAGTGGCGCAGTATTCTAAGTCGCGGTGAAACAGCGGGGGAGTTAGTAAGTGACTTTTTTTTCTGAGTTTTTCCTCCGTGCATTGTTTTTCTTATAAAGAATTTAGAAGACCGAGAAAAATACTTTTATGTTATTTAGCACGTACTCTAGCTTAGCTATACTCTATCTCTATTTTTAACTCCCTGAGGAAAAAAGAGGGGTATTATAAGTTAAACCCCTATGTGTGTATGTCTGTCTGTTTGTCAGCCTGCCTGTGACACCGTCGTGTGTTCCACCGTAGCTCTCTAATGTGGGAACCGATTTAAATGCGGTCTTTTTACAGTTTTGTAATGAATTTGAAATTGAAAAATTGGAAGTGATAACTATTTTGTTACATGCAGTTGAGATTTTAAGAACCTGGGTGGCCGGGGTGGTTTTAATTATACCATCGCACCATCATCATCATGGCTTGTAACATCGCAGTTTTGAAGTTGTGTGACGGTGGCAATAATAAAATTGTGCATGCCAAAGACTTGCTGAAGCACTTACTGAAAATTGACATGAATATCGATATTACCCATATCAGATATCTATATTTGCTTTGATAGAATATGTACGAGTGCTCCTACATCAAATTTGTTTCACGTGTATCACATGGAATTCGTCAAAGCATTACTCGGTAGATGAGTTTTCATTGAATTATGAAGCTTTGCGGTTCGTAGTAGTTCCTGTATTCCAATATGCATTTAAAGTATTTTAATTCAATTATACCAATAAAGGAACTCATAATCCGACCTTCCGTACTAATATTATAAATGCGAAAGTAACTCTGTCCGTCTGTCTGTCTGTCTGTCTCTTCTTCACACGTCGTTCACACACTGAACCGATTTGAACGAAATTTGGTACAGATATAGTCTAAGACCAGAGAAAGAACATAGGATAG
The DNA here is from genome assembly GCA_033675125.1 of Athetis lepigone. Classification (NCBI taxonomy): domain Eukaryota; kingdom Metazoa; phylum Arthropoda; class Insecta; order Lepidoptera; family Noctuidae; genus Athetis; species Athetis lepigone. The sequence goes on along the minus strand of CM066229.1, from coordinate 3,445,514 downwards.
TTTTCATCTCGGAAATCCCTGGGGAACAGGAACTATTATTCTACGCGGACGAAGTCCGCAAAACGATAGAGATCTAAACGGGCTAGTTTACAATAAATATACTAAAAACAAATCGAAATAAACTTTTTTTAAGTATTTTTACAGGCAATTAGTTTTAAAAGATCGATTTTTAAATGTTGTGGTTAAACTTTAGCGTTCAACTTAAGACCTTTGACTAAGCAGCCCTACCACATCGCGTATTCGCTATCAAAACTGCTATTTTCCGGAAAACGCAGCGTGGGCAGGCCTCCTGCAAGTTAGACTAATGATCTCATCAAGATCACCGGGTCTAGTTGGATCTGGGTGGCGCAGGACCGATGCATGTAGAGATCTTTGGGAGAGGCCTTTGTCCAGCAGTGGACGTCTATCGGCTGATGATGATGATATCAGGACTGGTCAATTAAACGCAACTTACAGCCCATCTATACCTACTGCATTATAAAGTTCAAGTTTTTTTGGTTGAACGTGCTCTCAAGAAGTACTAGTTCAAAATGTAAAAAAAATGTGTTGGATAATCAATTAATGGGAAAAAGCTATAGGCTATAGATATACGTCACGTTACGACCTACGACGACAACGGAGTATTGACCAAAGCTGTGACTAAAACTGTGGGTAACAGCTAGTTAGCAATATTTGAGACAATTTTTTCTTATGGAAAGGAAATCATGTAAGGACTCCTTCCGTTCAGGGTGAAGCGGAAAGGAGTGTAAAGTGTACGAACTGAGTGAAGAGCGTTCACTAAGCGTATACTTAGTGAAGGGCCTGAGTGCCCGCTCAAATCGAGCGTCCAGCGGGGCGGGGCGTGCGGCGTCCATTTAAACAGACGTATTAACACGTCGGTGTCCTGAGTGGCGGCCGAGCGGCGCGAGAACAACTTGCACGCAACGCTGCATGCACGCTCTGCTGAACGCTCTTCACTCAGTTCGTACACTTAGACTTTTTCTGACTAAAACCCATCCGCGTTCCTTCTAATGCCCTTTGCGTTCCGCGGTAACATTTTTAAACACATTCCGCAATATTCAGGGCCAACCAAATGCGTAGGTAAGTACTTGCGACATATAATATACATTCTGCGGTTGCATGTAGCGTCATACCACAATTGGGCCTTCCACGGCTGACCACGACCGTCCATAATACAACCTCGTTCCGAATTATTTTCGTTTTTCAATTCGCCGATGCTTGTTGGTAATAATGGGCATATATTGTGCATTGTGCAGTGGGAAATATTGCACATTTATTGTGGAATTTAGTGATGTGTTGGCATTTGAATTTTAGTGTAATTTGCAATGATATTAGATAGATAGATAGATAGATAAGGCGTTTATTTGGCGCAATACAAGACACAATACATACAGGCAATAAACAAAAACATAATAAAAAGGAAAGAGAAAAAAAAAAAAACATAAACGATACAAGCCAGAACCACACTATTAAAATTCGACTCCATCCGAAATTCCAAAGCGACAACACGAGTTTTCCTTGATTCGCGTGGAGGTGATGTGGTTCTGGCTTTAAAAAAAAATTGACCATATTATAAGTAAAAAGGTGTAGATAGGATACCCAAACGAAATTCTATCTTCAAAAACGGCACACTAACGCACATATACATTACACGTCAAAGTAGGATGACATGATTGAAGTAGTGCGAGTGAAAAAGAGATAAACGTCAAATGTCAACGCGATACTCAGTATCATGTTTGCCAATTGGCAAACTTTTAATGTGCCACTTTTTGACTGCATATAACCTATCTACTTACACTTTTTTACTTATAACATCATTGGTAATTTGGGAGCTTTTTAAAACGTGTTGACGTCTGCATCGACTTAGTGAATGATAGTCTTTACTATATTCCATCAGTTCTGGTAGTTCACTAAATAAAAAATCTTGACAGTGGTGCTAATTATCTTAATCACAAAAACTAAACTAAATTTAAATTTAGCTCATCTTTATCTTTTCAAAAAGATAAAAGATTAGTCAAATTTACATACTCCATAGAAAATTTAGATGCGATTAAAAACATGGCTACTAAAAATACTTCGTATCTTTTGTTTTTTTCTTAATGAAATGGTATGAAAAAGATGCACTTAATTTAAATTTAGATTGTGAACAAGAGATTCAGCACCAATTAAGAAAAGACCGAATTTAGAACCTTCTCCTTTTTTAGTCTGTTATAAAAACTCCTATCATCTACCTATCATCGAAACCAGTTCAGCCGTGACGCCTTCACAGCTAGATACTATGAATTACATGTATTGATAATATTTTTCCACTTAAGTCGATCTATCAAGTAACAAACGATAATTTCAAAGACACCCATTCTAGTCATCGCACGACTATCTATTTCAGTCGGCCTTTATGATCTACAACTAGATCACTAGCACACTGACATTCAGACATCGTCGCCATATTGAATGAACCATTCCCATTTACGGCACATGTAAACTATATGACGCCAAGTAGCGTAGCAAATCAGTAAACAATGGACCGACCAGCTTAACTTGAAACGGCGGGGTGGCGCTGATTGTCAAGGACAAACGCGCGGAGCTGTCAAATCCAGTAGATTTTTTTTAGTTACTTAAGTAGCCGCAGTTAAAGTTATAGTGGTGATGCAAATGGGCTTGTTGATTGATGTGTTCCGTACGTGAATCGCCGTGGCTGTTGTAATTCACATGATTAAATCATGCTTGAGATTTTGTATCCAGCGAAGCACTCCTTCGACCTTTGATAGGTCGTCAATTCTTCGACCTTTGATAGGTAACTTCTGATCAAAATATCCGACCAAAATATAGTTCTAAATAATATAGAACCGAAATCGGAATCGAAGGTGCAAAACCAATCGGAAGCTCGAATTGTAGACGTTTATGTAATTTGATAATGAAATTTTCGTCACTTTCGTAATAGGCCTCCGAGTTGTTTTAGATCCAATGGTTGATCGATTACCTGTTGCATTTCCTTTAACGGCTTGAATGTAGGAAGAAACAAACATTTTTATTTCGGGTCTGTTAGTGAGATTTTAGTCAGTGAGATTTTAGTTAGTGAGATTTTAGTCAGTGAGTTTCAGATTTCACTACCATCTGAAACTCACTGACTAAAACGATGTCACAACCTTACGGTTAACTCGACCGCTTTTGAGTGTCGTGATGGCCCAGTGGATAAGACGCCCGCGTCTCGTGTAAGAGGTTGTGGGTTCAATTCAGGGCAAGTACCAGTGTGACTTCTTCAATTCATATGTACTTTCTATAAGTTTATCTTGGACATCACTGACAATACCGTGCCTCGGAAAGCACGTAAAGCCGTTGGTCCCGGTTGTATTTATTCATTTGGCATTCTATTCTATTATTCTATGTTTTTCTATTATTATATTTTCTATTATTCTATTCGTAGAACTTTGACAGTCGTTACGGGAAGTCAGACGCCGATTTTTAACTTGTTTACGGTCAAAGTCTTGGACGAAAACTTGTCTTAAAGTTTATAAACGGAGTCTATGTTTAGGTTAGCCACAGTCTAATGAATCTTTATTACAAAAATAATCCAAATTGTTTCCGCAACTAAGGCGTAAAATGAACGGACATAATATTAGTTATGGATATTAGCAACAAAAAACTGTTCGAAATTAATAAAAATGAAACAAATGGAGGTAAAAATAGAGCTCAAAATAGCACATAAAAGATGTTGAATGTTTGATCATGCTCGCGACGTTTCGATACTTGACATCCCATAAACCTTAACCATTTAGCTACTTAGTCATTGACCCTTTAACGGTACTAAAGCCCTATTCATAGTCAAGACTACCATGTTTGGCGTATCTGTAGTCCTAATTGAATAGGTTCACTATGGTGCCTATAGATGACTATCAATAGGATTACTGAGAAACTGATCCGATTTCGAAATACGTCTTTAGACTCCATAAATGGCTGGAGACGGGATAAAGGTTGCTTGATCTAACCCTGATGAAGTATTGTGCATTCTGCCAGATATTATTCTTGGGTTTAGGGATATGGAGTTACTGGTAACTGGTCATTTTCCTTGCAGGACGTTATAGTAAGGTTAAAAAGCAACAAATTATGCCAACAATATTCTACCGAAATCCAGTAGATTATAAGTTAGCAAGATATACATGAAAAATTCTAAATTTTTATTTGGCTACAAATGATTTTATTTGAGAAATGATTTAGCATGACTTGTGCTAAAAAAAATATGTCTAGGTACAATATACCATTTAAAACTTAGCTTTAAAATTAAACTGCGTTGAATATATACACTACAATAATTTAAAACTCTTTACTAAAATCATTACGAAACAGTCTCTTCACATATCAGAAGGCTAAACGTTAGAACAACATCAATTAGCTAACATTTAATCAAAACGAACTCCAATCAAAAACGACAACCAAAAAAAAAAAACTCAAAAAGCAATTTCACAAAAACATATTCGAACTCTATTATGCCGGTTGCGTTGTATGCAGGCGGTGTCAATCCGGTTTCCCGTTAAAGTGCTCCAGTTAAAGTGGCCGGATCACCGGGAGTCCGGCCGGACGGCTTGCAATGAGACCGTACTGCCAGGCGAACTATTTGATGCGACTGTGTTGATTGCACATGTGCTGTCAAAAAAGTTGTTGCAGATGCTCGTTTGTTTTGTAGCATGTTGTAATCATTTTTTTTTTTTGGTGAGTGGGAAATCGTCCAATCGCTGCTCCCGTCCTGGGTGCGGCTGGAGGGCGTGTCAGACTCTTACTGACTAAAACCCACTCATGTTCCTTCGATTGCCCTTTATGTTCCAGGGTCACGGTAACTATATAAACATTCCGCAACCCCGGAGCATATTGTAATCATTGAGGCAAGTTTTATCAAAAAAGGTGACAATCAGTATCACATCAGTACCCCCTTTATTTTTTAGTGGAATATGATCAAATGACTACTCCCTTTAAAGAATGATTGCTAAAGAAATATTTCACCTTAAAAAATACATTTGCTTGGAGGAACAGAACATATATTTATTACTTTAGTCCTGTCAATTTAGCCAAAACAAAGCCGAAATGTAAAGAAAAAGATGACCTGGACTTAAATGTAGTTTAGTTTCTGAACCAGGGATTCGGCAGAAATATTTATTTTAATGAGGGAACATTGTCAGCTACTTCATATTAGGCCTCATACATAACGTTATTCTAACGCTAATTAGTTCATGCACGTCAGAATGTTTACAATACAAATTCCAGGGACATGTATTGTACTAGTTTGTGTTCTAGATAATTGAACTACTACTCAACGCATGTCCAATTAAAATAATTAAGGTTATAACTTTCATATAACACGAGACTCAAATGTTTTGATTTTGTATGCCGTAGAGGCCAACCCGCCACTCATGCACGAGATTATTAGCTTGATATATAGAGCAAGTACCAATATCAAAAGTACTTTTTAAGTTTATCTAGAACAGCACTGACATCCGGTTTTTTTATGGATGGGAAATCATCAAATGACTACTCCCGCCCTGGGCGGGGCGGGAGGGAGTGTCAGACTTTTACTGACCCACTGCCTTGTTCCATAGGTTGCCCTTTATGTTCCGCGGTATCTTTTAGAAATATTCCGCAACCCCGACTGACATCTCGTGCCAGTCCAGGTTGTAATTCAGAGATCTTTGACAGCCGTTAGGGACTACGCACACTTATTCAGCTCCATCCGCGTTTCGCTGAACAATTTTGACCACATTTGTACAGTTGTAATCCCAATCAGCAATGTACGCTGTAAAAAAGCCGTCAGCTTTATGTCCATAGAAAACAACGATTTTGTACAAAACCTTAACTGAAGCGGAAAACTGATCGGCGCGTGTGGGTCTTCATACGAAATCCTGTAGCCAAAAGCCTGGCAGTTTGATAGTAAGTATAACCATAGGGTATATCGTGTTACCCAGTAACTGGATTGTGGAGGTCTGTTAAGTAACTCCATGTTCAACATTGGTATTCAGCTGCGCCTGATTAAACTGGAAACCAACATAGTTTATTTGAAAAGTACTACTAGAATAATTAAAAACTTATGTAGTAGAGCATATTTTTTCAATATTTACTTCTTTTTAAAATGTCTAAATGACTTTACAGTCTATTTCTTTTCAATGCTTATCTGTTCAAATAAAATAGATTTCTGTTATCGCCCGATCAAATCACCAAATAAAAACCAGTTAGCTTATTGGTACTTATTCAAATGCCGCCAACAATATTTGATCTGAGATAACGATTAGATAGCGATCTGAGATTGTAGATACTCATTTCTAATCTGTGCCTACCTAGAACATCTAAGCGGTGTTTACAGAAAAAAAAATCTAAATTTACAAATGACTTCATTTCCAAATTGATTCAAACCGTTGATTGCATTAGCAAGGCATAGCAACAAATTATAGGTAAAGTAGGTTTTCATGTACTATTTAAATAAAATCCAAGCATTTAAATTCCAAGCAGTAGCCGGCTGCAGTTCCCACTCAAATAATACATCAAAAAAGTGACCCAAAGAGGAACAAGCAAATATTTCAAGCAGTCAAGGTGGTTAAATACCATAATATAACCACCTTGACCATATTAATTTTATAATTTCATAATTTCAATACTAGCCATACGGCTCTACAATCTCTTGGAGATTAATCTGTATATAAAGTGATAAACTGGCTGAATGATCGTTGATAAATCAACGCACAGCTCAAACCGTACCGCACAATTGTTTTATTTTATTTTATTTCATTTTATTTTCTTTTAAATAATAATTTATATTGTTCAGCTCTATTCAGCTTATGTCCATAGAAAACAACGATTTTGTGTGAAGACGTAAACGCGTCTGTTCAGCATTTATCCGTACTAATATTATTAATGCGAAAGTAACTCTGTCTGTCTGTCTGTCTGTCTCTTCTTCACGTCTAAATCACTGAACCGATTTGAACGAATTTTGGTACAGATATACTCGGGTAAGGACATAGGATAGTTTTCATCCCGGGAACCCCTCCAGGAAAGGGAACTATTAATCGACGCGGACGAAGTCGCGGGCAAAAGCTGCTATAGAATTAACTTGAGCAGAATAGAGCGAAACGCAAATGGAGTTGATTAAGTTAAATGATCAACATACACGGACCGCTCTTGCAGTAAAGAGTCAACAGCTTGAGGCTGCCATTGATAACTGCTCGATTGGCAATTTATTTGTTTTGTCATTCCATGTCGCCAGTGCGCGACATGGAATGACGATGAAAGAGCACGGGCGGAGGTAACTGCGCTGGAGCACGACAGCTCGAGCAGTCAAGTGTATGCCTGGCGACTGCTTGACCGCATGCTCTAGATCGACTTAAGGCAAAGCGGTCGGCGGGGCCAGACGGTATTCCTGCTTTTGTAATAAGGGATTGCCGCACTGTACTAGCGAAGCCGTTCTTACATTTATATAATCTGTGCATTGCGTCGTGCTATTTTCCTGAATGCTGGAAAATCACACATGTCATTCCAGTATCTAAGGGTGGGATGGATTCGGATGTGAGTGGCTATAGACCGGTGGCAATTCTGTCAGCACCAGCAAAGGTCTTTGAGTCGACCGTACAAACGTGCATTTTGGACCAAGTATCGGGTTTAATATCGGATGCCCAGCACGGATTTAGACCGGGTTGCAGCACGACCAGTAATTTACTGAACTTTATGACGTACGTGGTTCCAAATGTTGATGCAGGAGTACAAGTCGACGCTGCCTATTTTGACTTTAAAAAAGCTTTCGATTTGGTGGATAACGACATTTTATTAGAGAAGCTGGCAGCAGTCGGCTGTACACCTAAATTACTGCAGTTCTTTGCTAACTACTTGAGAGATCGACGGCAGTTTGTAGAATATGCTGGATATAAATCCGAGCCTTATTACACGAGGTCAGGAGTAAGCCAGGGAAGCAATCTGGGTCCCTTGAACTTTATCATTATGATAAATGACTTGCCTGAGGTTGTCAGGGTTGCCACTTGTCTATTATTCGCGGATGATCTTAAGATGCTTATGGCAATTAAAGATTCGAGTGACTGTGCACGGTTGCAGCGTGATATAGATAGTGTGGCAGAGTGGAGCAGGAAGAATAAACTGCAATTTAATGTTAAAAAATGCTCGGTTATAACCTTTAGCAGGATGAGAGTGCCACATCATCACGGGTATTCGTTAGATGACACGCTAATTGAGCGGGTAGAAAAGGTACGCGATCTGGGGGTGCGTCTGAACATCGAGTTAACATTTCGTGAACATATTATAAATGTTTGTAAAAAATCATATAGAAGCCTGGGTTTCATACTCCGTCGGGCATCGGGTTTTACAAACATTACAGCGGTAACAGCATTGTATAATGCTCTGATAAGAACTCAACTTGAGTGTAATGCTGCCATATGGGCTCCACATGAGATTAAATATAGTCTTATGTTGGAGCGCATACAGAACAAATTTATCAGGTATTTGTACATGAAACTTTACGGGGTCTATCCCTTCTATCCGTTGATGTACCCATCCTTGTTCGTAATCGGCATGGTTGGGTACAACAAACTGGAGACAAGAAGGGACCTTGCTTTGACCACGTATATTTTTAAGCTGTTGCGCGGTAAAACGTTCAATGCTGGTGTGTTGAAGGAGATAGGTCTGAATGTGCCCGATAAGTAGGCATTGCGACGCCGACGGCCACGGTTGTTAGCAGTGCCACGCGCGCGAACTAACCTGCTCAGTAAAGCGCCCCTGACGCGAGCCTTGCATACACTGAATGACACTGCCGATAGGATAGATTTATTTAATTGCTATCTGAATGAATTCACAAAGGTAACATTGTTTGTATTATGTTATGCTAACATATAACTAGTTAATAGAAATTCGAAATTCAGAATGTAACTAAAGACCACGCTACCGCATTAGGATTATTGCCTGTAATGGTAGTTGTGATTGTGATAAATAAATAAATAAAATAAATAAAATGATGAAATTTAACCTAATTGAAGAACTAGTTATTTTCTACTAGAGTTTAAATTTTTTTTTAGGAAATATCCATGAGTTCTTGAGAAAACTTAAATTGTATCTGACGGCCCTGTATACTTTTCTGCTTTGCTGACCGTACGTACGTAGAAGTCTGTAGTTCACTGTGCAGTCGGAGCTTGAATCCGACTGCTTCAAAAGCGGTCGATTTTGACTGCTTCAAGCTGCCCGTGTATGGCCGGCCTAAGTGCGTAGTCCCATAATCCTCCATCACGTTTTAGAGGTAACCTGTTAATACGGACCAACATACCATAACCCTTCTTACTTCGCCGCAGTCCGGCAAAAGGGTTGCCATGTTAAAAAATATCGATTGTGCCATTTCAAGTTCATTAACACGGCACTATTAATAGAACATTGCATTAACCATGAGTATGGTGAAAGTAATCTCCTGTCGTAGAAAGCGACCACGGCCAATGTTAATAAGGCTCAGTTTCCTTTGCATATAGTTATAAATTATGATTATGAGTATTTTCACTTTGTATGTCAATATGGATAGAGGTTTGGAGGTGTGTTGTTGGATTATAGCTCTTATTGAACTGGCGGTGAAGTGGTTAAGGCAGCTAGCTTTTACCTGCGCCTTCAGCTGTGTTGAAGTCAATACTGCAGTAATAATGTAGTTTTTTTTAGGATTTATTTTGTAATAGATAGATTATCTTTATATAATAAAAAAATCAATTTGGTCTCTTTTTAATATTAGTATACGTATCAATAATTCAATACTAATTGCTTGCCAATAACAGCCCATAAATTCTGTTGATTGCGAAATCAAAGTTATTGCCATTTAATAAAACCGCTTATGATCGGGAAAAACGGAATCTTTGAAATGCGAGTCCGCTACTCACACTTGACCATTTTTGTTTGTTTCGATTGATCTACTTTGAAAGTTCTTTATTTTGAACACATGTGATTCGAGACGCAATAGTCAATAGTCAAATCATTTATTTTCATTAGACCAAAAAAGGCACTTTGAAACGTCATAATTATAAAACAAATTAAAGTGAATTTACTGCCCATTCCAAAATGTTGTTTCGTATCGAGAAGAATGGGCAAGAAACTCCATACTTACTAATAGAAAGCAGCCCGACAGCCACCTGTCGCTTGGTCGTCGAAAGGTTAAATATATAGCGATACCCTACCTACTACCCTATACCCTATTATTGAGTGAGGTTACAATACGAATCGGTTTAGGGACTATGCACTTTTATTCAGCCGCATTCCTTTTTGCGAATTTTGGTATCGCTTATACAGTTCCACTTCTATCAGCCGCGTTCAGCGTTGTCAAAATGAGAAGAGCTGTCAAGTTTAAGGGACAACGCATATTTGTGACTATTTTGCTTATGTTCATAGAAAACTACGATTTTATACAAAAGTTGAACGGACGCGGAAAGCTGAACGGACGCGTACGCTTTTTCATACTTTGTTATCTTTGGGCATGAGCTAAATACCCTGTGGTCTGGCGAAATGTCAATCTGACAGCTGCCACGAGAAATTCACCCCAATGATCACTGTCATTTTGTTGTTTTATCTGTGGTATGGTTGTGGTTTACTCAACTGGCCTGGTCGACAAACTATATAAATCGCTAGATGAAGGGATACAGCTAAATAAATTTGCGTAGGCTCTTAGGCCCGTATTAATAGACGTCACTCAACTCCGTGACGCTCTCAAGTCTTTTGATGTCCTTATCATTCTAAAGGGAAAAAATAAGGACAGCAATAAACTTGAGAGCGTCTCAGAATTGAGTAACGTCTATTAATACGGGCCTGAAAAGCCCTTCTGCGTTAAAACTTAGATAGTCCGATTAATCATCGAATGAGGTTATAATACGACTGTTTACGCTACGAACCACGGAAGCCGAGCAGTAACCAAGGAAATAAATTATATCAACGCGGGATATGGCTACTTTATTAATATTTTCGCAATAATTTCTGCTAAAATAGGTGTAGGTCGTTCGCCTTCAACTTTATTCCTTGGAGACCTTAGTGACATTGTGGGATATAAATAGAGGAAAAGGTGGTAATGTGGCCCCTGCAGATATCTTGGCCCCCTTCAATATTTTTAACTTAGAATAACGCCATCTAGAATTTTGTACATGAAATAAGTAGCTCTTTTGACAGCTATCGAATATAACCAACAAAATTCGTGAGATGGTGTTACTTGCGTTTGTTATTTGAACAAGTCGCTAAACGCACCGGTCAAACTTTTGAAACCGCTCTGCATTTTATTCATTTTTTCTGGAAAAACTAGGTTTTACGTCTGGTGATTTGAACTTTGTGTTTGATAAACGTTTTTCTACTGGATTTTAAAGGTAATTATATAAAAACTTTACATAAATATATGTATTTTCGCATGTTTACAAATTATTTAATAGCTGTAATTTGACCCCCTCACAGTGTTCCTATTATGATCCCCGGGGGCCATATAAAATGTTTGATTGATGTATCAGTCTTGCATTTTTTTTAATTTTGTTTTTAGATGTCTCGAGTCAGCCTGCTCTCTCCATCTTCGAAAAAAAGGAAAACGTGGGATCTTGACAAATGAAAAAGGCAATCGAAGCTGTAAGGACAAAGGTCATGGGCTATAAAAAGGCTGTAAAAACGTTTTTCTGTACCAAGATCTACATTGAAACGATTAGGTAGTGAAGGACTCTCAAGAATCTTTCAAGAAACGAAACCAAAGTGGAATGGGCAGTGGCAACAGGGCTCGACGTCAGGTAGTTGATACATCCAGCAGTAGCTCTGAAAGTGACGCAATGATTGAAAGTCGACACATCTGAAAATATATGTAGATACAAGCTGTATATTTTGTGAAACAAATTATTCTAGCAATAGGCCTGAAGAAGAGTGGATTCAGTGCTTGAGTTGCAATTTATGGGCCCATACGGCCTGTGCAGGCCCTGAAGGCGAATATTATATTTGTGATTATTGTTAATTAAAATTCAATATGTTTAATATGGCCCCCAGGGTGCCATATAACCCTCACCTAATGTCATATGGTCAAATTTGTCATTTTTTAAAATAAATCGTTTTTTGATAATTCTGTGGTTATTTCATTTATTCTACAGACAGGCATGCATAGAGGAATAGGTAAGGAACACTGTAAAGTACTTACTTGATTTTAAAGAGTAATATTTTTGACATTAGGTCTTAAAAACAAAGTAGGGGGCCACATTACCACCTTTTCCTATATCATTTGTAGTGAGTCACCAACGCGTTCGATGTCTTTCTCGATAGTGTGGTGAACTGTTTCTTGAATGCGATGCATTTTCTTTCTACTAAGCTCATTGCAGACTACGATTTAATATAAATATAGCCTATAGCATAGTTTCTCAACTTTATTTTGCTCACCGCCCACTTTAAGAATATGCTTTTTTCTAAACCCCCATTTTCTTTTTTTGCCTTTTTAGACTAAATTTTTTAAACTACTCACACCCCCTCTGCTCCATCTCAATGCCTCCTAATTTTCTCTGGGTCTTCTACTGCCCCCCGAAAGTCTCAAACACCCACAAGGGTGCGTTATCGCCCACGTTGAGAACCTATGGCCTGTAGCTTATAGTTGATAGCCTAATAATATCGCCCACCCTACATTTCATATAGCAAAGTGTGAACGTATTCTAAATTAATGCATGGTGAGTGATAATCTGATAATGGTGCTGATACTCTTGTTCACAAACTAAACTAAATTTAAGTTTAGTGCATCTTTCTCTTTCATTAAGAAAAAGACAGAAACAGAAGATATTATATACCTATTCGTTTTAGTCCGATACACATATTATGAAATACACACATTCAAAAAAAAAAATACATCTACGCACGGACCGAACAAACCTGCTTATCTCATCGCACAAAGATTAATGTCATGTGTGGGAATAGAACCCACGACCTCTTACTTAGCACCACTTTACCAAGGCCGATCAAATAAATCAATCCTTATATTATAAAGCAGAAAAGTTTTGTTGATTGACCGCGATAATTTCAGGAACTTTGGTCCAAATAAAAGCTAATTATTTTAGTAACAGGTCAACCATAGAGGAAGGGTATAGTATCCATACTAATATTATAAATGGGAAAGTGTGTCTGTTTGTATGTTTGTCTTTCTTTCACGGCAAAACGGAGCGACGAATTGACGTGATTTTTTAAGTGGAGATAGTTGAAGGGATTGAGAGTGATATAGGCTAATTATTGTCTCTTTCTAACGCGAGCGAAGCCGCGGGAAAAAGCTAGTAGACTTATTAGTCTACTAGCTTTTTCCCGCGGTATGTTATTAGTACATACCGCTACCACAAACGGGAGCAAAACAGTAACCAAAGCTAGTTTCAGTATATTTGCCAAATTCGCAGACATGTTTAACTTTGCTTTTAGAATCTGTAATATTGTGTAATAGCCTTACCTAAGCTTATTTTATAGCTTTGACTGTGTTGACACTTTCATATGCTTTCTCTTCTTTAGAACCGATGGAGTTTTGAATTTAATCTCTGTCATCAACGTCATCCAACATTGCTATTCAAAACGTTTATTTTGCAAAATCACTTCTGAATTCGCGGTGAGTGATTAGATTAAAGTTACTTATTATTCTTATGGATTAGTCCGACACTAGCACCACCGAGTGATGACGGAAGAGAGTATTTTGTCATTTTTCAAGACTCTGACATTCTCGAAACTCACTTCACTTCGCTCGGCATTGACTTTATCGTGAGAATACCAAAACTATCACAAGTGTGCAAACAACGAAGTGAGGCTGACTTGAGAAGTGACTTGCGAGATATCTTTCGAAGTGTATTATCTTTAGCACTGTAGATGTTAAACATTGCTATCTAACATCGCAAAGCCGTTGCCCTCTTCGGCCCTTACCAGGCCATGGCGATGTGGTCATGTGGAGGAGCTGTAATATCTTAGTTTTATTAAGTCTTTGTTATAGGTTAGCAATATATTTGGTAAATATAGACACAGGTAATAGAATTGCAAAAGGTTGCCTTGTTCCACGCGCACTCTATCATGAACATATGGAATTCTCCTCTCTTTTCTCGTGTTGTGTCTCAAACTGCATGGCTGCACCATCCGGTGTCACCACAAGCCGCAGCCTCGGCTCCTACGCGACCGCCGAACGTCCCCGCATTAACTTAAACATTAAACTATAGAGCAGGTGAATTCAGAAAACCCACTGAATGTGATGCTAAAAATTACCTGGAGCGATGTGGAAACGTTAGCCAAATTGTTATCTTTAGAAAAGGGCATTATGCTGTTCCACGTATGATTTTGTTTGTTTGTTTTTGCACTCATTTTTCTGTTTCTAAAAATCAAAAGGGGCAGGCAAAGGAAATTCGGAGTAATTTCGTATCATATTCGATAGTTTTAGTGACATAATCATCGCAGCGCTGTCGTGGTAGGAGGTAGCGATTGGCTCTTTTTTGGTCAATTCGGTTTGTCAATTGTGATTGTAAATGGGACTGCCAAACGTGGCCTAAAATAATATCTTAGCATAGTTTTGATTCCTGGGTCAAGCAAAGTTTAGTTAGGTTTTCCATTTGGATTTAAAATATTGGTGGAGTGCCTCGGAAAACAAGTAAAACATTGTTTTGATGTCAGTTGCATTAGAAGAAAATGAATGCTAAAACTAACATATTTGGGAAACCTTAATAAAGGAGTCATACTAGATCTTCTGAGCATTCATACTCTGTGACCAAACCTCGAAGCGGTGACGTAATTCGATTCAACAAGAATTAGTTGTTTTCTTAAAATGTTGCTATAAATAAATACAAAATAGTGGAATCTGCTTGTTGAATCGCACGACTCGTTGTGTCGTTAACGCCAAATAAAAATGTTGTTTTAAGACTATGTAGGTATTTTATATAATGTTGTCGCATTTAGTAAAAATGTGTGAGTCGATGGTATCTGTAATTTTGGCAGGTTTTACTGGTTGGTGCGCGCATTAAGTTTTTGAGTCCGGTGTGGATTTGCTTACACAAAATCTTTACTTTTAATTAATTATTTATTATTTAACTCGTTCTTCTCTCATGTCAACGAAATCGTGCAAATATTTAGAACGAGAATTGGATCCTTAAGACAGCGCAGCAGTTAAACGTTTAACCACTGTGCCAACTTAAATAATGTATTTAATTAAGTGAAATACATAAAATAAATAAATGTCTTGGCGCAACTCTCACACGGTCATCTGATCCCAAACCAAGCTGAGTTTGTGCTAAGTGAAACAGACAACTGTTATCAAAATTACACCCAGGTGCAGAAGAGCACACAAAGTTTGGCTTGGGTGGGAATCTAACCCACCTCCAGTTTGGCAGTCACACATTCAGCTCAGGGTCACTAACCTCTAGACCTACCGGCTTGTCAATTAAGTATGTATTTAATAAGAGTATATATGTCACCGGAAAATAACAAGATCCGTAAGTTTATCAATCTACTAGGAAGTTTATAAACTTTCGTAGGATTCTAAACGGGAGATAAATTGTAATATTTTACGTCCACATTTTCGTAAATTGATAAACTTACTGAACTCACTCGTAAAATAATAAGTAAGCAGGAACCAAACGCTACGCGCGATTTGATTGGTTGACTGTCACGTGTCACTTCTCCTTCCTCGCGGCCGCCATTGCTCGACACGGAACATAAATAAACCAGTTTGCTTGTGCGTTTTTATTAGTTTTAAATGTTGAACTGTGTTGCAACTCAAAGAAAACTCAACTCACTACATCCGTGCCAGAGAGGAACCAGGCATTGTTGCTTCCAATTTATAGTTTGTCAAGTCTGATTATACCAAAGTCTTAGGACACAAGCATTGCCACTATGAACATTGACCAATCAGAGAGCAGTGTGTTATTTTACGTATTTCAAAGATGCGTATATTTAAAAGAGTTTCTGTGATTGGTCTAACAATTTAAAATCTTACGAACAGATATCCGTTAGTTTATAAATTTACCGTATGACGTCGGAAATTGATAAATTTACGAAAATGTGGACGTAAAATATTACAATTTATCTCCCGTTTAGAATCCTACGAAAGTTTATAAACTTTCTAGTAGATTGAAAAACTTACGGATCTTGTTATTTTCCGGTGACATATACATATTATTAATTAAGTTTATATTGATGTTTGGCAGTATCAATCTAATTCTTATCCAAACAAATGTAACTTGTTTAGTTAATTTACAAATTAGACCGTCTACACAGTACTGTTCAATGTAATAAATGTGCAAAAAATATCTGGCTAAGGAAGGAAGCTACTGTAATTAATTAATAAAGCCAATCAATACGAATAACGTTAACATACAGTACATTATTAGCCTAATTCATGATACGTTTTCAATATTTATTTTATTTATTGAAACTGTAATATGAGGTTTTTGTGATAATCCATTTAGGGAAGATAATGTTTGTAGATTTTACTGAAATCGTTGGTAAGTTAACAGAAATAAATAGATAAGTAAATAACAGGGTAAAAAATCGGATGTTCGGACAGTAAAATTCCTTGTAGTGCACAATCGCCCATAGAGTTGAAAATTGCGTAAGTTACAGAGTGTAAGTAAGTTGAGAGTTATTGCGGATGCATATGAAGTCTAACTTAACCTATGTTTAAATAAGGAAAGTTTAGTCCAGTTTTAATAGCAAAAGTTAAAATAAATGGCATAATTTAAATCGCTTAAGTCTTCTATGTAAATTATTTGCGTTACGTGGGTAATACAAACTATGTTTTTAAGGTTGCTCAATAGGCGAGACGACGAAAAAAAAGTAATTAGTCCGGCATTGAGATTATTAAAAAATTTTGGACACGTATTTTTTCTTTTTTCTCGTAAACGAAAAATGACGACGATACAGTGCGTTGAAGTTGTGCGTGACGTCACGATCAGATACAATTTTTGCATTACGGTGACGTCAAAAACCCCCACTCCAGAACTTTGTTGCTCTTTATCTTTTTTTTATTTTTATGAAGCAAAAAATACGTGTCCCGTATTTTTGGCCGATCAACAAGACGGACTAAACAGAATGCCATTTTTTTATGTTGTCGTCATCCCTATTATCACGTCTTACTTGATCTAATACCACTCTACAACTAATGGAAGGCGAAGCATCAATGAAAACTATAGCAAAATGAAAAAAAAAACATACTTTTCAGAGCTTGCATTGCATGCACTGCGTAAACAGTTAAAGTTACGCAAAAAATATATGTGACAGATTTATTAGCGAGGATAACTGGTGGCTTTGCTAATTATGCGTAGCTTACTTGAGAGAATATAGTATAGGCTATACATCAACGCGCTATAACCAACGGGAGGTAAGCAGTAATCAAATTAGAGAGTTATGTACTTGCCTACTTATAAATTTACCAACAATGTTCTTACCAAGTTAACAAGTTCCATCTGTTTGGCACCTTTTATTACTCTCCACCCCTTCAACTATCTCCACTTAAAAAATCACGTCAATTCGTCGCTCCGTTTTGCCGTGAAAGAAAGACAAACATACAGACAGACAGACAGACACACTTTCCCCTTTTATAATATTAGTATGACTTTATTTTAAAGAGCTAACATAACCCTGATGAAACCGCGGGGGACAGCCATATTGTAGCCATATTGTAGCGGGGGACAGCCATTTGTGTAATTCGGCCAAATTTTATATATTTTTGATATCGTCCAGTTAGCAACAGAGATGTTAAGATATACTCGACACGCTCGCATCGCTTCAGCTGCGTTGAGTAAGTACATAGCTCATTAACCGCGTCCGTCGTTAGCGTCATTAACTTGATTTATGTTTAACTAGCCGTGCCCGCGGCTTCGCCTGTGGACGTTCATTTACTTATTTGTTTATTAATACTGTAGAAACAGTAGAAAAGCGGATTTTATTGTCTACAGAGATAACAAGGCAGGTGCAAAGTCATAAATAATCATTTTTGGCTTACTATAAAATTGGTCACCTCAGCAAATAACCTGAAGAATTATCATACAAGTACACGTAAATTGTAGTTGTACGTACTGCTACAACATTGTTGGGTAAACTTAATATTTTTGGAGTTTTTTTTCATTTTCTTAACGTTGTGTACAGATTATATTTAAATGAAATACAGAGAATCCGCAGTCTCATCCACACTATCTAGAGAAAATGGCACGTTGGTTGTTTTTCTAAAACACATTTCGATCGCTTTATATGATTAGAATTGGAAAAACAAGTTACGGTCGAAAAACACAATTCATAGTGATCTAAAATACCGGTCGAACTGATGTCTGTTCACGACCAGTGGTCGGACCAGTTGCGACCAAACTTTCTTTCTGGTCGGCGACTGTGGCCTTGACCGCGACCAGTCGCATAGAGCGCGAGATCCGATTTGTGAAATTTTTTGAATGTCTGATAGCTCATCGGTAAGACATTAACAGACCATTAAACCTTCCAACACACGTGATTTGAGACACAATAGAAAGGCAATAGCAGCCCGACAGCCGGCTGTCGCTTGGTCGTTGAATGGTTAAAAGGCTTCTGTCTTCTGATTCTTTTTTAATTACATCGGGACTAGGTTTTTCCTTGTAATATCAGTATATTTAAAGCGACTGTTTATTATTATCCATTCACCAGGAATGATAAGGAGGAGAAGGGTGGATGAGCAGTCTCTTGTTAGTCCTTTTTGGTCTTCTGACTACTTATACATTTTTTATGGATTAATTCCGGCAACAAACGGTATGGTCTCCAGGTCTTTATGCTAGTTATAATTGTTTGTTTAAAAATAAATAAACAAAAAATCATATATAAGATTTATATGAGTGTTATTTCGTTCGAGCATCTACTAAACTGAAAAAAAAAACTAGTGTAACTAGTGTCTAGTAGACATTTTGAATACTCGATCCATTTCATTCATTCATTCATTGGTGTAAAATAACAAGGAAATATGCGACAAGTACCTATTATGCAGTATTTCCATTGATAGCACCTAACAGGTAATTGGATATATAAACAGGAAACTATATAGCGAACTAAACACATATTTTTGTTATGCCATCATTGAACAGTGTTAAGTATTTTTGACGATCAGCAAAATGTTCGCACACTTATTCACCTCCATTCGTGTTTCGCTAAACTACATCATCATGTCCCTAGCCTTTTCCAAACCATGTTGGGCTCGGCTTCCAGCCTAACCGGATTCAGCTAGATACCAGTGTTTTACGTGGAGCGACTGCCTGTCAGACCTCCACCACCCAGTAAATGGGCGACACGATATCTCTTGCTTAGATTGGTCAGACTTTCCGTTTTTTTTTTGGGGGAGTGGGAAATCATCCAATGACTGCTCCCGTCCTGGGTGCGGCGGGAGAGCGTGTCAGACTTTTACAGACTAAAACCCACTCATGTTCCTTCGGTTGCCCTTTATGTACTGGGGTTACGGTAACTATTATAAACATTCCGCAACCCCGGCAGGACTTTCTGGCTTACCCGTAACGACTGTCAAAGTTCTACGAGTGACAACCTGAACTGAATTTCGCTGAACAACATTGGTCACACTTATACAGTTCTACTTCTCTCAGTCGCGTTCAGCTTCGTAGGTGCAATCGCACATTTTTTCACCTCTGTAATTGTTGTTTTCTGTGGACATAAGTTGACATTGGTGCCGAATCTCTTATTCACAACTAACTTAAGTTAAGTGCATCTTTCTCTTTACATTCAATTAAGAAAAGGACAGAAGATAAAATATTAGTGAAATCCTGTCTTTTATACACTCCAGAGATAATTTAGATGAGATTTAAAAACATGGCGTCTAAATATACGTCAATTTTCTTCAGGCGCTGTCTACTTTGACAGGATTAAACTAAATTGTATCTTTTGTCCTTTTCTTTAAGAAATGGAAAGAGAAAGATGCATTTAACTTAAATTTAGTAAAGTTTGTGAACAAGAGAATCAGCACCATTATGTCGATAGAAAATAATTATTATACAAAAGCGGAACAGACGCGGAATCTGAACGGATTCGTATGCGTCTTCATGTAAAATCATTGTATTTTATGGACATAAGCAGAATAAAACTGAATAAATGTATGTAGTCCCTAAAAAGATCCCATAATATAAGCTGAAGAGTTTGTTTGAACGCACTTATGTTCGAAACTATTAGTTCGATTTGAAAAATCCTTTAGTGTTGGTTAGCCCATTTTTCAAGAAGGCTATAGGGCATACAACATCTTGATTCAGACAATAAGAGCGAAGCAGTTATTATAAACGCGGATGAAACCGAAGGGAAAGCTAAAATATAATAACTGTCGTGTGAAAATAAGTGTCGGATAGCTAAGTTATTGAGGAAGGCTATAGTCTACATGACATCACGCTAAGTTAAGACTAAGCGCCCCACCACTTCATTTTCCATACGTTTAATTTATTTGTGCACGTAAAATGCTGTAAAATACGTAATACGCGTAATTTTAACACGAATGTGGAAATTAGACGGACGGTAGGACGGGACGGTGAAATCAATCGGTATCCGGATCGCGCTTTCGACAAGCTTCTATAAGAGAAACATAACGCGAGCAAAACCATGAGGGACAAGTAGTTAATATAAATAATAATAATACCAGCCTGTAACTGTCCCACTGCAGGGCAAAGGCCTCTTCTCATACAGAGAAGGCACGAGCATTGATCACCACACTTGCTCAATACGGGTTGGCGATTTCAGACTTATAATCACTACAAGTCCAGGTTTCCTTACGATGTTTTCCTTCACCGATGTCTGCGATGTCTAAGATAATCTTTAGAAAGTACATATGAATTGAAAAAGTCACATTGGTACTTGCCGGGATTCGAACCCACAACCACTTGCATGAGAGGCGGGTGCCTTATCCACTAGGCCATCACGACTAATATAAGTATTAACGTTTTAATGCTGTCACGCTAAAACTGGGTTTGGGCGCGTTACGTCATCAACATGTATCACAATGACCACTGAAGTCCCCACATATTATTGCTATATTTAATCTGAATGTCTTATTTGCTGTTAATTATCCGATTACTGATGATGGCCTGATTCCCTGAACGTGTAAAAGGATTATACTAGGTGTGTTTTGTTCTTGCACAACCCGCTAGGAGATGATTCTACCCATAAAAATAAACAACTTTTATTGTGGAACCAACTTTGGAATCGCGAAATAAATGTCAGCTGTTTGTAACAAAAGTTCATTGCCCTCCCGACCATAATGTATGTGCTTCATACATTGATATTTCAGAGTTAGTTCCGTAATAAAAGTTGTTTGTTTTTATAAGCAGAATCGTCTCCTTGTCGGTTATGCTAGACCAAAAATACACCTAGTATTTAACCAATTTACAAAATAAAAATATGGGTAATGCCTAGTAAATAAATAAATAAATATCCCTGGACAACTAACACACGGTCACCTGATCCCAAACTAAGCAGAGCTTGCACTATGGTAACCAGACAACTGATATACATACTTATATAATTTATAAATACATTATTGATAAATTACACTCAGACACAGAAAAAACAATCATGCTCATCACACAAAGTTTGTTCTGGGTGGGAATCGAACCCACGACCTCTGGCTTAGCAGTCAGGGTCACTAACCACTAGACCAACAGGCCCGTTTTCCCGTAGTAGAAAAAGAGGTAAGGCTCAGCTTCTTTCACAATTGTTGGGATTCCCGCAAGGCATGCCTACTATAATTAGAAATGATTTAAGTAGCTAGGAACCCAGAAGTAACCAGTGAAGAAGGAGAGAAAGTTAATTTGTCAAAGATTAATTAGTATTCTTTATAATCAGAAGCTACTGCAATAGACTGTTTAGCGAAAGATATCTGAATAGATGTTTCTAATTATTGTAACAAAACAACTTTCTTTAAGAAACTTATTGCTATTGAAAAACTCTTTTTCTAGATGTTTTTTTATGCATTGAACTAGCGTGTTTACATTATTTGTTAGCTGTTAAGTTTTGAAAAACTTAATTTTGGCATCTATATTCTACGTACGTGTCGAGGTGAACCTCGATTTTATTATGTACATTTCAAAATTGTTGTTTTATTAAATGACGCTCGCCACTCGAGTTTTTATGTTCACTTTCTTTTAATTCTTTTATAAAACACTAGCTTCTGCCCGCGACTTCGTCCGCGTGGAATTGTTCCCGTTCCCGCGGGATTTCCAGGATGAAAACTATCCTATGTCCTTTCTCGGGTCACAGACTATATCTGTACAAATTTCATTCAATCGGTTCAGTAGTTTAAGCGGGAAAGCGTAACAGACAAACAGACAGACAGAGTTACTTTTGCATTTATAGTATTAGTATGGATAGTATAGTATATATAGTATAAGTATATAGTAATTATGGATTTAATATTTTCTGTGGAAATCTTGTTTTTTTTTCATGAGTCATCTTTATAAGTGTTATATTTATGAAAAGAAAACATATATTTATAATGCCAAAATGAAACAGTATTCCTTTTACCACCTGACTTTTATCTTATTAGAAAACGCTCTTAGCAAAACCTTCAAATTGTTTAAAACGATCGCAAAACTTCCATCTCCTAGCAAATAATCATAAAGTTTTATTGACAAATAACTTAGAAAACTCTATAAATAGCTTTTGACAGTTGACTGGCCACTAATTTAAACTTGTATATGATCTGTTTCAGGGGTTATTGACCTTTTTAATTTGAAGGTCACACGGCAACTTACTTATTTACCTATCGATATAGAACACGTTTTGTTTTAATATTCAAGAGGTAAGATGGCTTGGAAAGTTGCTGTTTTTTTAATGGTCCTTGTGAGGAGTTCTCTCTTCTCAGATGGAGATAATCTTTAAAAGTGTACCCTTGAAAATTGCATTAATACCTAGATAAATCATGAAATCTTTAATCCATAAAAATATGTCTATTTAACAGTTACTATAAGTTTTGGTCAAAAGATCAACAAGAGAAAAGCTTTTGCTGCTTCTTTTGGGACAATCCTTTTTTTTTTTTTTTTTGGTGAGTGGGAAATCATCCAATGACTGCTCCCGTCCTGGGTGCGGCGGGAGGGCGTGTCAGACTCTTACTGACTAAAACCCACTCATGTTCCTTCGATTGCCTTTTGGGACAATCCTGCCAAACTATTCCTACTCTTGAGATGCAGGATTAACAGAGAAGTCCAGAAAAACTCCGCTTTGTAAGGGACTACGCACACTTATTTACCTTCATTCGCGTTTCGCTGACCGATTTTGGTCACAATTATACATTTCAACTTCGAAAAATCGTTGAGCTTAAGAGAATTACGCACTTTTATTCCGCTCTATTCAGTTTGTGCCCACAGAAAAACAACAATTTCATACGAAAGATGAACAGACGCGGAAAACCATGTAATCTCTGCACCACCCTGGGTAGACTGGTAGAGAATGCCTAAGGCATTAAGTCCGCCATTGTACATATGTGCATGAAGTTTAAATAAATAAATAAATAAAACTGATTGGTTCATACAAAATTGTTGTTCCCTATGGACGTAAGCTAAATAAAGCTAAATATATATGCGTAGTCCTAAATAAAGCCAAAATCCGTGGCCAATACCTTATAAAAACTAGCACAAATGAGTAAACATCATAACAAGTCTACCAGAAACCACATTCAAATCAATCTGCTGCAGTCGATCTTGATTGAACTGCGCACACGCACCTTGTTCAATGGCTCTCTGAGCCGTGACTCCCTTGCATCATTGTATACAGGTGGGCGGGCCCTGATCCCCGATACTGCAGGCTTCCCTTCTTTATTGCACATGTTATTACTTTTCAAGGCTACTTGATATATTTTTGTTTACAAATGACGTTCCAGAGTACCTTTTTTGGCCTTTTGAAAATTGACTTGACTTTGATTTCGAAATCAGGGTCTAATGCGATTCAGTTCTCATGTATGTTCTAAGTGTATAGGAACTTCAGTGACATCGGAAAGCTCGTAAAGCCGTTGGTGCTGGATGTCATTTGTAGAACTTTAACAGTTGTTACGTCAGAAGCCAGAGGAACTAACAATCAGTCTAACCAAGTGGTATCGTGTTATCCAGTTACTGGGTAGTGGAGGTCTGTTAGGCAGTCTCCATGTAAAACACTGAGGAAGCTGGCTCTGTCATAGTTGGAGATGATGATAAACATCTAGTTAAAATAAATGACTCGATATTGACTTGACTTTGCCAAGCCAACTAGTGGGTTTTTAATGGCCGACTGCAAAAAATAAGTCATAAAAGAAGCATTGTTCTTGTTTTATTTTAGTTCGCAACCTCATAAGGATAAATACTGTGATAGATTTGAACGGTATTCGCCGAATATGTAGGCGTGAGTCAGCCTCTAGTAATTTTCCTACGCAACATCGTATAAATGCAATCACCTTTAAGTTGACTCCATTGTATTAGACTAGGCTATTGCTACTAGCTACTGTAGAGTAGCTTTATTTGCCTAGATTTAACCATGTGGCAAAACATATGTACTATCTTTGATAATTTTTATCGGAGCCTGTGAAAAAAGATTTTATGCGAATAAAATCGTGGACAAAACAGACAAAAGTGCATTAAACACCGAATGAATCATTCTCGTTAATTACACAATT
The DNA here is from genome assembly GCA_033675125.1 of Athetis lepigone. Taxonomy (NCBI): domain Eukaryota; kingdom Metazoa; phylum Arthropoda; class Insecta; order Lepidoptera; family Noctuidae; genus Athetis; species Athetis lepigone. Next base: position 3,420,913 of record CM066229.1, on the reverse strand, counting down.
ATATTTTTTAAACTTTAATTAATTGAAAGAGTTGTTGCGTATTTAAAACGAACTGCGAGTACTTATTAATTTGTTAACTGTGCGAGTGGAACTCAGATAATTGTAGTAAAAAATAAATTCCTGTTAAAATCATAAGCGAATCGCATCGTCTACGATTTTATTAAATGTGAATTCCGCTTTCCAATTCTTTTGATGTCTTGTTTATTATCTCAATTAGGAGATACAAGTTTTAATTTGCGACTACATCTTTAATTTTGACTTTTATTTCCAGAGTCCCGAATTTAAACCTATTATCAATCACTAATGTGAGTTTTCAATTCTATAAGCATTTTAAAGTTTATCTCAAACATCACAGACATAGATAAAAGAAAAATATGATGGGCTTCTACTGTCTTATTACTTCTAATGTTAATAATACCATTTCGCGACCACTGTTACTGCTAAAAACGCTACGGTGCCCAAATATTTTGAAGGAAAGAAAACCTTCCTAGAATAAGGGTTCCATCGGTACCTTTCAAGTTCGAACCAAAAACCAAAGACTGCTTTCTCAAACTATCTCAGATCTACCCAACCTTAAGCCCGGTTTCCACCGCGAGCGGAACGGACCCATTAATGACTTCGTTCGCAAGCGCAAACTGCAAATAACTAATAGTCAAACAAATAAACAACAAATAGTCGAATAATAATTAATAATAAATGCATTAATAAACAATTATGTATTAAGAATTATAATTTTGTTGGTGGAAATACAAGTATGCAGTTTGCGCTTGCAAACGAAGTCATTAATGGGGCCGTTCCGCTCGTGGTGGAAACCGGGCTTTATACAAAAAAGGCATAATTTCTTCATCAAACCGCGTCCTTGTTTCCAAATGGAATCACTACATATTTCCTTCATTAACGTGAATGGCTAGTACAGCATTTGCAGTAATAGCGTGCTATTGGGGCCAGCTCACCTGCCAAGACTCAAGAGTGATGAAGTGATTATGGTAATAACCATGATGAATATGAGAAATAAACCTGGCTGGTAATGGTCCAGATGGTTCCAGTTAGTTTAGGCTATTCCTCATAATGGATGCCGTACAAAATACTGTCTGGGACTCTTTTTGGTGTCAAATGATTTGATAAATAACGTTAGCTATAGTTATATAGTCAGGTTCTGACTGAGGCCAACTCAAATAAATATTGTATTGGATCATTTGGTACCTTTAAAAATTATTGAGCTAAATGGTGTTGAGCCGCATGAGGACCTGAAAGTTATTAAGACAGTGGCGCGCCAAAAATAATTGTACTCGTACCATTCAGGGTCTGGAAGGCCCTTAATGCTGCCCAGTCTTTATCTACGACATTGAGTTGCATTACAGGAGCAAACCACTTATATCCTTTTTGCTCTGCCCGAGGACCCGTGGATTTTTGCCCGTATTGTCATGTCACCTATTACGCTGTCAGCTTCAGATCTTTTGACGAAAAATTCCATCATACCCTGTATTTTTTTATCTGCGAAACTATTTGTAATTATAAAATCTTTACACTCAATTCCAAGTCAAAATTGACCATGTCATTGAGGGTAAACGACCTTCTAGTTAAACGTCTGTAAATTCCTCTGTGCCCAAATTCCAAGGTTTTTCTAATAAAAATACAGTAAATCCCTTTAATAACGTAAGGCATAGGTAGATTATAGTCTTTGCAACCTTCCCAACGTATATCATAATACGGAAAGTAGGTTATGAGGAAAGGCGAGGGGATTGACCAAAATAAGGTGTTGAGGTGTTGCTCCCTCATTATGATATCATACCCTTGGACGGAATGGAATTCGGACTGGACTCAGTATAGCTTTTGTTAGTAAGGGTATGGAATATTGGTGTATTATGGTTGTAATTTGATATGATGTTGTAACTATTTGGCACATTTATTTGATTTCTATTTCTTACTATATATAGTAAAATATATGTAAGAATCAGAATTTTGTTGTAGAAAATTGTATAGAACTAGGAATAAGTGAATTTCAGGTGTTTTGATTGGCTTTAAAGTTGGTAGTGTGGGTACCTAACATACCGAATTAAATAGGTTTTCCTTATCCATACTAATATTATAAATGGGAAAGTGTGTCTGTCTGTTGGTCTTTCTTCCACGGCAAAACGGAGCGACGGATTGACGTGATTTTTTAAGTGGAGATAGTTGAAGGGATGGAGAGTAACATAGGCTACTTTTTGTCTGTTTCTAACGCGAGCAAAGCCGCGGGCAGAAGCTATTTTTTTATAACACTTTCTTAGAATGTATTTCTCCTTTATTTCAATTTATTTGATTTTTTATGTGTTCTTAGAATTTAGGTATTAGGTAGATTACAAGATAACTTAAAGTTTCATTGTGTTCATTTGTTTCAAAGTTCTGATTCGATCCTATTGCTGAGTGACACAGACTAAGTTTTATGGTATACGTTAGGTTTTTTGGCTTTCATGCAGACAAGGTCGCGGGCAAAGCTAGTGTAACATAAACTTTACCTTGTATAACAGTATTGAATCTAAAAGAACATAACTAATAGTCAGTAAAGCTGCTCCTAAAGTAACATTTTCGAAGCTCTGTATAAATTACCCATAATACAAAAATATCAACGTTAGAATGCTATAAAAAGTATCTTATTTACATATACTTTTGGGTCTATAGTTTTATTATAATATTTTGATATCAAAACGTAGACAAGTCTTGATAGATCATAAAATATGATTTATAATAATAGTTGCTGCGGTAGATTCACTTTTGTTTTATAAGTATGACGTTTCAAAGTGCCTTTTTTGGTCTAATGAAAATAAATGATTTGACTTTGACTTTGTTGCAACGTCAATAGGCAGGTATACAGTAAGTTCAGTTTGACAGTACGGTAGGAGCACTAGTGAATAGATTTGCTGCTGTGCTACGCTTCACTCGTTTGATTCCCGCACGGAACAAACATTTGTATGGCCTATGGTGCGACTTCACTTGGTATATTTGGCAAAATATTTGCGTTACTTGGGTAATAATACAAACCTGTTCTCTAGATTTCTTAGAATAAGGTTCATTTTGCTTCGGATTGCACACGGGACTTGGCGTATTTGGCAAAATTATTCAATGTAACGCAATCTGAACATTATTCCAATTAGTCTAGGGTATAGTCTGTATTACCCAAGTAACACTAATATTTGGTCAAATAGGCGTGGTGAAGTCGCGCCATTGCCATTACAGGTATTTTTTTCGAGTGTGGTTGTTTGTATATTATTACGTGAATTCATAAATGTTTGTAAACATTATTACGATAGTGTGTGGTAAAGATTAAAAATAAATGGGAGAATTATTGAAGCCTAATGTATATAATTATTCATGATCTAGTTATCTTAATAAAGAGCCTTCTGAGGTAACCAGAAAACTGGCATACATACTTCTATAATTTTGAAATACATACATCTTAAAATATGTAATTGCGTGTCACGTTGTTTGGCCGCGATGGACCCGTAACTGCTATACCAATAATAAACAAATTGCACATCGTGTGCAGTTTAATTCAATTTGAAGGACAGGCTATTTCTTATTTCGATCCCTAACTTGATGCTCTCATTCTCGATTCTCGATCATCTAGCACTCGATGCTCACTCATCAGCTCATGATTTCATCACACAAAGATTGGTCCTGGGTTGGAATCGAATAGCCAGGGTCACTAACCAACAAACCAGTTAAACTGAAGCATAGTAAAATTATTCTAGCTAACTCATAATTTATTCCTGGCTAGTTAATTCCACCCTATGTTCATGTAATCTATTCTTAATAGTTTCTTAGCAGTTGCAAGAACCATTATGTTCGTTTAGTACTCGGAATTTTAAGTCGCATTCCCTTATAAGTGCGTCTGTATGGTTCATGGCCATCTACTAAACTAGTGGAACAATTTTGTGTCTGATAAAAAATGTTGTCAAAAAATCTTGGAGCAGGTATCTATATTTTTTGGATGTTGCTATGAGACTTGCCGTGCAAGTTTTGATATGGTTTTTTCATAATTTTTTTATTCACTATCATAAAAGGTTTCGCAAAAACTTTAGCCACAAAGTCAAAACCATAACACTCCTTTCGACAGTCGGGTAAAAATCATAATAAATAACTGAATAATCTTAATAAATAATAAAAACAAAACTCAACATGTAGCAGTTAAATTCATCAGTAAATTAATAAAGCGACCATGTACTACCGACCGAGCTAAATTAATAGTCAATAATTGATAATTAATAAACCCAGCCTCGCATGAACCTCATTGATAAACAACCGTGGACACAGGCATAAAGATTATCACTGATAGCAGAACTAAACTGATAATACCAAGTGGAGTTAATGAAACAACAAAAAACATATATTATGTTGCTACACTTAATATTAATTATGTAAAAGTTAAACAGAGCGTTACTCATCACACTGTAAACAAAATAATAAATCACACGTATCACACGTGAATTTTATTGATCAATTAATTTGCGACGAACGTAACTTATCATTTGTTTGCAACCCTTTCAAATCAGCAGGGGACCGTATCCGGGGGAAATGTGCGGCCTTCAATCGCTTTAACCCAATAAACCTCGCGGCGAGATTGGGTTAACTCTAAAAACGTCACGCCATATTTGTCAACAACATTTTGGCAGCTTGATGAATATACGACCACTATTCAATGTCTCAAGATGAACTCACCATTTCGGAGAAAGCGCTTTTAGGCCTCCTAGCCGGCGTCCCATTCATCCTGCTACCGGACACGACTCAACAAAACAAAACAAACCGACCAATCCGATCGCACACAACTTTTTCACGGACACTTGTAGAGTTCACCTCTGTCAAACTTTAGCATTGAACCTTCGCAAACTTTACTCAAGAAACTTGTTCAAAAACTAGCTGAGTTGTAAGTTATAAACGTTAGAATGCACTTAATTTAATCGATGACTTCATGCAATTATTTGCTGATAAGTTATCGAGAAGTTGTGACTTGTAAACCGGTCGTGCCGAAGCGAGTCGTCGGCCCCGTGGTTGGAGAGAGACTGCCGCTACCCGGCAACGCTCGGCGAGCGACGAGGTGCTTAGACTACAAAACCACACCGGCCTGCATTTTTTACCCACCGGACAATGGGTTATTTTGGAGGTTAAGTTTCAAATGCACGCGGTAAACAAGGGTTGGATATTATAATCTACTTTTTACAGACGATCAAGTCGTTCAATGCCACGAGTGTTTACTTAGCACAGCTGAAGCGAGCACAAATGATTCACTTAAGGCATGTTTATACTCTATATTTAGTTGGTCGCTGGTTAATCTTGGTGCGCTTGCGACGGTGACGTCATCGACCACATTTTTATCGACAGATAAAAGGACAGCAATTACTGCGATCTTGTGTGTGTCTTGATCTTGAACCGAATACAATAAGAAGAATTGTTATCGTTTACTACGTTGTGGATTCTTTAAATTAATTGTTATTTTTAGATGATATGAATGGGCGTGTTATCAGTATCTGGGGCCATAGACACAGAGAAGGGGAGATTAGAGTTTTTGCTCTTTTAGATAATTTATATGCAAGTCATGTGTGAGACCATGTATGCTTTAACAACAATTAAAGAGTTCACGGTTATGTCATCGAATTTTTTACGTAAGTGATGAATAAGTTCGCCTCTGTTTGGGACTGGAATAACGAATGGAATTCGTGGTAATAACCTTGTATAGTAGGTTTTAGCTCTATTCATCTCTGTTATTAAAAAGGATAATGCTCCTCGAATTGAGGGGTATTATGTGTGAGTATACTTTAAAATAAGGTTTTTACCCCATGTGAATTATTTTAATGTACTTAATAAAATAAACAAATTAAAGGTAATTTAGTCAAAACAAATAGGACGTATATTAAACTGTTAGTGCTGGAATAAATAAAAAAGGACAGTCAGAAACTCAAACAAAAATATACCAAAATATTTTCAATCATTTTTTATGCACACGGCGTTTTGGCCGCTGAAATTCGTCTTATTTCGACCGGAGCGGACGACAGCCAGCTGCTGGCCAACAAAGTTACACCCTCCTGATTCCATAGGTATAATTTAACAGCAGAAATGTTCTACTTAGCTCACATTTATAACAAAAAGGCTATAATAAATAAAATATCACATTCCGACTGATTGTAGACAAAACAAGTTATTGTTAATAGCAACTCGTGATTATATTGTCTATTATGTCTAGACGTTACATATATGTGTTAAAGGTATTTACAGGATTGTTGTTTACTTGTCATTTGCGCCTTTTATGCTTTGTGAAGGATGAAAAATCTTTTAAAGTTAGATCATAGTATAAAACAAAGTCGCTTTCCACTGCGCTGTCTGTTCCTATACATATATGCTTAGATCTTGAAAACTGCGCAACGAATTTGGATGCAGTTTTAAGTATTCTCAATTCAATTCTCAATTCTTTATTGCGTGCATAATGTATACATAAGTTGGTAGGAAACAGTTACATAGTCACAATTATGGACCCTGACGGGCACAGCATAGATTAAGTAGGAGAGAGGAGGAAGGACACTGGTAGTAGTTATATTAATAAAATTATAGAGCTATTCAAGTTAAGGGATGTATAATACGGCAAAATATAGTAGAGAAAAGTCGGGACTTTCAAAGACACGTGCGAAGCAGGGGCAGGTTGCTAGTAGCTCATATATTGAAGAAGGCTGTAGGCTATATAAAACATCATCCATATTGGAGCTGTAACCAAAAACGCAGATGAAATCGCGGGGGACAGTTAGTAACTTAATATTTTCAGGTGAAAAACTGTCGTATATTTTTGTAAACCTGAATTACCTTGTTCAGTACATTATATAATGCGTCGGTTTTCACCAACGTCCCCTGGGCTTTAAATTTTATTGCCGGTCGGGCTAAAGTATACGTCGTTTTATTTTCAACAACATTTGGTGGCACTTAACGCCTAATAAAAAGTGACCGAACCTTGTAAGTACTCATAATTTGAGTACATACACTACTAAGGTAAGGCAACACTGTGAGATATGCATTATACTGTATGCGGTCCCCGCGCGAATTTACCTTTGGTTACTACTCCACTTTCGTAGGTCGTAACGTAATGTTATATAGCCTTATAGCCTTCTTCGATAAATAGGCTGTATACCACAAAAATAAATCTTTTGATTCGGACCAGTAGTTAGTGAGATTAGCGTGTTCTGCAAAACAAACTTTTCAGCTTTATAATGTTAGTATAGATGCGAAGGTAGAAGCCTAAAATGCGAAGCCTGCTGAAAGAACACCTCGGATGCAACCATTTTTTTTTATGGGTTTGTGGTTATTATTCAGTGTCCCAACATAAAGAGCGTTTATATCTTCTTGTTCAATTATACTATATTATACCCTTGCTATTTCTATCTCCATGCAAGCAAACATTTCTAAAAATAAATCAGTAACTTAGAAGGTGTCAAACCGTAACATTTTGGCATCAAATGCAGTCGCAAAGATTGCTTCTCAAAAGTGGCACTGTCATCGTGATTCTATTACTAAGTGCTCGGAATTCAAGTCCGTTCGAATGCATAAGTACTTAATCCTTTGAACACACGTGATTCGAGACACAATAGAAATACAATAGCACTGCGACAGCCGGCTGTCGCTTGGTCGTCGAAATGTTAAGCGCTCCTTACAAAGTAAGTTTTGCTTGTCAGTTTTACAACAATCGAGGATTGTGACTGATGGTTGCATGTTAGTAATTGACCAATTACTATCAAAAATTCAAGGCATTTATTTCACTTAGACGTTTACAGATTCTTCCGAATTGTCAAAGAGTCGGTCGATTAGTCAAAAAGGTGACGCTAGTTGCTTGTTCCAATGTGTAGGTAGATCTCTATGGAGAAGAACAAGCAAGAAACTCTACTGATACTCTTTCATGGTAACTGATCCATCATTCTTTCGTTATTCGCGATTTTTGGGATGTAATTTTGCGGATTCCCTTGTTAGAAACTAAACTAAATCCAAGTTTAGTGCATTTTCTTTCCATTTCATTAAAAAAATACAGCATTCGTTTATCCTGTCAACAAGATACTTTTAAAAGCATGACAGATTAAAAACATGACCACTAAAAATACGTCTATTTATGTCAGGCGCTGACTAATTTGACAGGACTAAACTAATATTTATCTTTAGTTCTTTTCTTAAAGAAATGGAAAGAGAAAGATACTCTGAACCTAATTTTAGTTAAGTTTGTGTTTTAGTTAAGTTTGTGAGCAAAGGAATCACACTATTGACGAAAAACCTACAAGTAAAGGGCGCTTTAGACAAAACAGCTGATTTATACAAGGACGCAAGAACAGCCTTGGTGATATCATGTATTGAATATATTTATTATGGAATAATGCTCATTCGTTAAACGTTTTCATTGAAATAATGTGGCCTGGTGATGTAATTCTGTAATGTAGTAAGAGCGTCATTTCTGAATGGTTTATTAATTGTACTAAGTTTTGCTTGCGATATATCGCGTGGAAGTATCTTTTTACTTCTTCGGGAGGCACACAAGTTGCATTTCAACCATATGTTACTACTACTCTCCATACTTCAATACTTATATTATTAATTCAAAAGTTACTCTGTCTGTCTGTTATGCATTCACGCCTAAACTACTGAATCGATTTAAATGATATTTTGTTCAGAGGCAGTCTAGAGCCTGAGAAAGGTCATAGGATAGTTTTTATCCTAAAACCCCACTGAAATGGAAACAAGACCAGTAAAGTTGCGGGACAGACTAGTGCCCTATATATCTGGCTATCACACACAGAAATAAATGGAATCTGGTAGTTTCAGTGGTTAACACGTTAAACCAAACAATTTTTACATAGGTAAATAAAGACTTGACGCTCTTAGAAATGGTAAATGTCAGCCCTATTGCAAGTTACGTATTATTTAGATAATAATATATAGCAAGCTTTCTGAACAGTAAATAAATAAATAGTTGTTGAGAGGAATGTGAACGGCACGGACGCAATAATGCGCCATCTATTGTGAAACCACATTGCTGAAACTCAGATGCGCTTGAATGTCGGCTATTACAATACGGATTATAATATGTGCGATTCAAATAAGTATGTTCTAACTTTATTTCTATAGAATATCTCCATCATTCTATTATTTGCGTTTTCTTTTTTTGATCATGAAATATGTTTTTTAAGGTGGCAAAATTTAATTTATTTAATATTATATAATATATATTATAAGCGATTCCATTGTTCACACCAAACGTCATGAAAAAAAAATAAGGTGTATGCTTGGCGTAAAGTATGACTTAACACTCCAAAATGGAGCACGATAGTAATTTTTAAATACTTTATTTGTGTTAAATATTTTTACGGTTTTTACAGTGCTGTAAATTTTTTAATAAATGTATAAAATGCATGCTTATTCTCTATGACATCGTGGTTAAAGAATTATTTCCGACTCCCCACAACAAAAATCATGGTGAAAAACGTTTAGACAGAGATACTTTCGCACTTATTTGAGTATGCAGTATTCGTTTAAGAAAGATTAATTTCCTACAAGCCTTCGAAATCTATATACAAAACTTTTTTCAAAAAAATAATAACCGCCTTCAAAAACTAAAAACCCTAAAATAACTAAAATTTCGGAAGTCGGTGGCAACACAAATTGAATGGCAGAAGAGAAGCCACCGACTTCCGAAATTTTAGTTATTTTAGGGTTTTTATTTTTAGAAGGCGGTTATTATTTTTTTGAAAAAATTTTTTTTGTATATTACTTTTTAGAGTCGACTCCCAATGTTTGACTGTGTATAGTATCTTTCAAAGTAATTTATTTTCAAAATGAAACTACTTACAATCTTATAAAAGAACCATCAAAATCCGTTTACAATTGACGGAGATATCGCGTAACAAACATACAAAAAAAAACATACAGACGAATTGAGAACCTCCTCCTTTTGAAGTCGGTTAATAAAAGAAAGTCTTGCTAGTTACACATTTTATAAATCAAGAACGGCAGAACCGATTTGGCTGAAAATTGGTGGGAAGGTAGCTTAGGACCAGGGGATGGATATAGAATACTTTTATCTTCTTTTTTTAGTAACCAAAAATGCGGGTGAAACCGCGGGGGACAGCTAGTTATGAATAAAATGCACATAACTTAGCACCTTCATTGACTGCCAACAACTTCCTCGTCAAAATTCAAATTCAATAAAATACAACCTTACAACTTGGAGCTCTGCCCACTTCGTTTCAGAGCCTCCTTGAGTGTGTAACAAAATGTCCCCGGTCTGCAGGTATGCCCGCAAACCAGTTGACGATATTCTAATAAGCCGGGCCGAGTAAAAGTAGCGGTACTGCGGTACTCGGCACAAGGTGACGAGTCCAAGAATGTATAGGACTTGTGAAGCTTTAACTTAGCTTTTTAATGAAGAATTAAGGCTTCTGCGCTTAGACGCGTTCAAACTTTCGACGACCAAGAGACAGCCGGCTGTCGCGCTGCTATTGTCTTTCTATTGTGTCTCGAATCACTTGTGTTCGAAGTCGGAGGTTTAATAGGACTATAGTGGCGATCCTCTTATTCACAAACTAACGTAAATTTAAGTTAAGTGCATCTTTCTCTTTTCATTTAATTAAGAAAAGGACAGAAGATAAAATATTAGTTAAGTCCTGTCAAATTTAGACACTCCATAGATAATTTAAACGCGATTCAAAAACATGCCGTCTAAATATACGTCAATTTTCTTCAGGCGCTGTCTAATTTGACAGGATTAAACTAAAATGTATCTTCTGTCCTTTTCTTTAAGAAATGGAAAGAGAAAGATGCATTTAGTTAACTTTAATTTGGTTAAGTTTGTGTACAAAAGAATCAGCACAATTATTACACTGCACTGGTCTAAGTATAATGTAAAAGTCGTATGTGCTACTAATCTATACTTTTTTAATATTATAAGTAAAGCTGAAGAATTTGTTCTGGTTTGAAAAATTCTTTCAGTGGTGGACAGGCCATTTATCGAGGAAGGCTATAGGCTATTACATCACGCTATAGGTTACTGGAGCGGAGCAGTAACTAAAAATGCAGTGGAAAGCTATAATGCAATGTTATAAACGTGAAAGTTGTGCGATGAATGAAAGGTTACCCTTTCGCGCAAAAACGATTGCACGGATTTTGTTGAAACTTTACAGTGATATAGCTCATATATTCGAGTATCGAATAAGCTTCATAACATCACGCTATGACTTATAAGAGCGGTCCTACCCATTGATCTAACATACCCGGGTTTACAGCTAGCCGAGCCTACTAAACGCGCTTGCAATTGTGTCTGTGTTTTCGAATAGCCAAGGTTTTGATGTTAGTAAATAAGTCGAGTCGAGTAAAAGAATTGGTACTCGGTACAATGAGACGAGTGCAAGAATGTATAGGACTTGTAAAGCTGTGCAGGCTTTGGAGGCACTGGCGTTAATGAGGTGTCAACACAGTATCCATACTAATATTATAAATGGGAAAGTGTGTCTGTCTGTCTGTCTGTTTGTCTTTCTTTCACGGCAAAACGGAGCGACGGATTGACGTGATTTTTTAAGTGGAGATAGTTGAAGGGATGGAGAGTAACATAGGCTACTTTTTGTCTCTTTCTAACGCGAGCGAAGCCGCGGGCAGAAGCTAGTTCATTATAATGAGTGTATAAGGTAAAGGACCCAAACAATCTACTCTTTATAACACAAAACTTTCCTAAAGATAATTTCTTGTTAAATAAATACGAACCTGCTCAATGCGCGTGCGATTGTCTTTGGATTGTCTACTATCTGTTATGGTAAGTTTACACCACAACACAAATTCCGAAATAAATGTTAGACATTAATGTCTGTTTCGTTCACACTTGTAATGAATGTTCACTATTACATAACATTTAATAGTAGTTTCTTTTACTGACTTTAAGGCGCATTAAACCTTCTAACACACTTGATTCGAGACACAATAAAGAGACGATAGTAGCGCGACCGCCGGCTGTCACTTGGTCGTCGAAAGGAAGAAGTGATGTTTGGTGAAATAGGAGATGAAAATTTGTATGAAAGTGTTCAGGCGATGTCGCACCGCACAGTTAGTTTATAGTAATATTGCAATATTCATAACGCTAGCAAACCTTACATTACAGTTAATAAGTGCAGGTAAAAGCTCTATAGAAAGCGCGACTTTCTCTGCAGGAACTTGTTCCTCACTATACTTGTTGCTATGAATCTAGACTTAGGGTCGTGTGGCTCGCGGCGACTTGTTAGCAGATATGTGTGACAAACTTTACATCTATCTATAGTCATATTATCAGTGAAGCTGCTTTTGATGCTTACTGATAGACTTTTGGCTGCCGCTGCCGGCGTAAAAAGACGGGCCCAAAAAATCACCTGCCCAGCCCCTTTAGACAAGTGGCATTGTATATTGTAGATTTTCAAATGTATGGAATTGACATAAGCTTTCGCTAAATACTTTGACATCTCCATACTTTTGACAATCTATTCGTTGCGCACTTGCGATTATTTTAGTAGTACTGACAACAATGATTATGTTTGATGCAACTATTATTATACCTAAGTATAAAATTACCAGCACATGGATTCGTCAGCAGAAGCAAGTATTCAATAAGTCATAATATGTATTTATTTCGTTCTAAATGTACTAGCTTTTGCCCGCGGGTTCGCTCGCGTTAGAAAGAGACAAGTCTATGTCACTGAATATAAATACTAAAATCAGTCATAGACCCTGCCGGGCACAGCAATATAAACATTCTAAATAAAAATGCTATCTATCCGATATATAACTAACTTTTACAAACAAGATATTTTCAAGTTCAAATCGCGCGCAACACAAAACCTTGGACGAGATAATCTACTTTTCACCCCATCAACCTTAGCTATAATTTACTAATCCCTATAGTAACACTAAAGGACAGGCTACACGCTATTAATTCTATTGGCGCGACCTTAACCCTCTAGTAGCTAATTGTTACTATTTTTAGATCGTTTGCCGGCCTCGTGGGCCTGCGTTGACGAAAACACGAAAGCGATGATAGGGTTGACATATTTATGTGGAGGGTTGTTTGTGTTTAAGGTTAGTTTAGAATTAATTGGGGGTTTAAAAAGTAGATCATTTAGACCTTATGAGAGAGGTTAAAAGATTTTGATAAAATATTTGATTGACGAGTGTCAAAGTATAGTGACATGAGTGTCAGACTGGTGATATGAGTGTAATGGCGAGATAAATAGACGTTACTAAGCAGACTTTGGCTTAGCCGTGTTCCCGTCTCTATCGTCATGAGTCTCGAATGATACAAGCTTAGATTATATACATGTCTAGATGGAGAATTGCAAACAAACGATGCGCTAAAAACGTCACTAAATGCTTGACATATGTGAGTACCGCTCGTGTACCTATTGTCGTCAAACTGTCAAAGTGTGTGTGTTTAGGGATGCCTGCTCATAATGTGAACTTTCCTTACTGCCATTATTTATAAAAATGACAGTTTAACAAAATTATAAATAGGAATACACATTAATGCTTCGCTGCTCGCGCCTCGCGGCTGCACCAAAAATAAAAACAAAAAATCCAGTAAAAAAATAAAATATAGTAATTTATCAAAACCCATCTCCTTCGATTTTATTGCCTGGGCTACGTTGTCCGATTTACAAATATGGTGGCATTTTATTTGCAAATATTTATCAATGATTAGCTTCAACAGGCTTGTCTTGATCGAAATATGATGTAATGATATTTGTATTTTGTCTCCCATAATTTCGCCGAATCTCCCTAGTAATAAAGTGACAACACTGACTAATCAAACTGACATTAAAAATCACGATTTGAAAAAACGTGTTTTCTTAAAATAATAGTGGGTAAAGAAAAAACTAACCGATGAAAACTAATCTTGGTATTATTATAGGGTTTTCCTGCATAATTCCGACACAGTCGGACAGCACAAACCGGCATAATTAAATATTGATTGTGAGCACCTTATCCGTTGACGTGTAAAATGACACTGACGTAAGGGAGAACCGTGTCTACTAAATTAGTAGTCTTTTTTTGGTCCCTTCAGAGTACGGTCAATGTGGAATCTAGACATGTATATACTCTAAGGCTACAAGCCTGGTCTTGCGAATATCACGTACGTTGTGTCAGTGTCAAATGTGATGCTGACACTAAAGAATTCAGTGTGTCTTTACCAAATTTTGGGGGTGTAAGTGGTTCTACCCTATAGCACGCTATACCCTATAGCGGTCCTCTAGGGTCAAACCCAACCTCACCTGCACGTGGTACACCCTACTGATTCACTGACGAGGGTCTGACGGACTAGGTCTCTTCACAAAGTGGAGACTATTTGAGTTATAGACCTTTCTTCGATTGAGATATTGTAAAAAAAAATAGTCGTGGCAGAATTGTGGTGTCTTTTCCACAAATGCCATTGATAATATAGTTATTTATTTTTACCAAATATCGCTGGTACTGAGATATCTGTAAATCTTTTTAACCATCGTTGTTACCTCGATACGCTTGAAAGGAGATCACGCTTCCTCTACAAAGTGCAACGATATCTTACTTTATACAAGCAAGTGAAAGTTGCGTTCAACTTTTAAAATTAATCGCTTTTCGTCAAAGCTCTGAGTTGTAATTGTAATTAATTTGTGTGCAGTATGAAGACTGTTGTACATGTCTTTTATTTCATTTAAAAAGAAATATACCGACTAGTCAGTAAAGCCGAGTAATCAAAATTAAAGCTTAAGAGTTTTTTGTTTATCCATACTAATATTATAAATGGGAAAGTGTGCCTGTCTGTCAGTCTGTCTGTATGTTTGTCTTTCTTCACGGCAAAACGAAGCGACGAATTGACGTGATTTTTTAAGTGGAGATAGTTGAAGGGATGGAGAGTAACATAGCTACTTTTTGTCTCTTTCTAACGCGAGCGAAGCCGCGGGCAAAAGCTAGTACTTTATAATCCAGAGAATCTCGATAACAAATCGTAAGGCTAGGAAGAGGATGAAATAACAAAGCTGAAGTAAAAGCTTGGCCATATCGGACAACTTCAGGCAAAATCAATGCCCCGATTTTCCCGACTTAGGCAGTTCAGTTGCAGTGCAGTTTTGGTTAAGCTTAGCTTCAGTTAGTATATGCAGCTTAGCGTCGGTCGGGTGTCGTGGTGATAAAAACAAATAGGCGATACTAGCATATTATTTGTTTTGACGGGCTTGTTGGTCTAGTGGTTAGTGACCCTGACTACTAAGCCGCAGGTCGTGGGTTAGATTCCCACCCAGGACAAACTTTGTGTGATGAGCACGAATGTTTGTTCTGTGTCTGGGTGTGATTTATCTATATTAAGTATGTATTTAAAAATATATAAGTATGTTTATCAGTTGTCTGGTTACCAAAGTACAAGCTCTGCTTAGTTTGGGATCAGATGACCGTGTGTAAGTTGTCCGAGGATATTTATTATTATTTATTATATTATTTGTATTATGTTGGAGGACTGCTGCCGGAATTTATATAAGTTTTTGTGCTTCTGCGTTCCAAAAATGCAAGATGTTGTGTCAAGTGTCACACTATGTGACTGGTAATTAGTGTAGGATACTTAAACACGTGATTGTGATCACAAAAAATCAGCTGTTCAGTACATTTATGTTTGCCTAATGTACTGAACGGCCATATATGTATAAGTATATAGGGCGAAATACTTAAATAGACGTTATTTAGCACATACTTTGGCTAAGCACTATACACAAGTGTCAAACAGAGACGGAACATAGCTAAGCCAAAATAGTGCTTAGTGCTTAGAACGTCTATTTATCTTGCCATTACTTCTATAGATCGTGCGGATGAAAACGTCTTCATTAAAAGTCAGTAGTCAGTTCAGTGACTCTTAATATTGTAAAACTAGCATCAAATAGAAATTTCTTAACGAATTTTATGCAAATAATAATTCTTCAGTCATTGCGCACCAGTTAAACTTATTAACACATTTAGTAAGAACAATATTTTATTAAAATTGTTGAAGACAAAGAACATACATAAGTTAATGCTCTGTAAAAATTATTTTATTTGAGATAAAACATTGTTTGTTCATTTTAACAATGTTTGTTCTAATATAATTTATTTCGACTCTGATTATTTGAAATCTTTTCGTTAGTTTGTATACGTAATATAACTTCTTAACTAGACATATTTTTGTGTTGGATAAAAAATAATACAAAGATAAAGATCATCGGGGTTGCGGAATGTTTATAATAGTTACCGTGACCCTGGAACATAAAGGGCAATCGAAGGAACATGAGTGGGTTTTAGTCAGTAAAAGTCTGACACGCCCTCCCGCCGCACCCAAGACGGGAGCAGACATTTGATGATTTTCCACTCACCAAAAAAAAAGATAAAGATCATCAAAATATCGGAGTGTGGGCTTGTGACGTCACGCGAAACTTCAACTTCATTTTTCATTTAGAAGAAAAATGAAAAAATATACGTGTACAACGTTTTTTAATAAATCTATCTCACTGACTTCTACTTTACTACTACTAGATACTTTTTTTGTCGTCACGCCTATTGAAACGTTTTTTGAAAAGAAAATGCGGGAGATTTTTTTTTTAAATCTGAGGTCGGACCTGCAGAAAATAGCTAGTATTTTACATTAGTCATGAAGTTTGATATTAAATTTAGCTAAAGTATAACTAAAATAGTTTGCCTGTATTATTACGTCTATACACGTCGACCTCCACTTGTAGCTAATTTACCATGCCTAAGTAATTAGGCTACCACCTGTATTATGGCGTTTATTATAGATAATTGTGTTAAGTTTTTAGCAAATTCATTTGGTAAATGGATTGTATAATAGGATGGTGTAATTATAAAATTGTTTAATTCATTAACACGATGTTTGGCTATGACGTATGGTGTCCATTTTAGTTTAACTAAGTTTAACAGATAAATAATTGTGGGTGCTATGCAATACTATGCATGTGAATAATACTTAGGTTAGGTTAGGTTAAAGTATTACAGTCATAAATCGTTTAATAATCATAATAATTTATCAGAATGCCCTGGATGCCTTCTCTCTGGACCCTGACCACCGGTAACATGGATACAACTTTTTTTATTTTGATAATAATATGAAAAATGTAAATAATGTGTATAAAAAGAAATAAATGGAAATAATAATCAGAATGCGTAATTCCTTCTGAAGCAACTTTACAGGAGCAAGTAAAGTCTGTTTATTTCTAACTAGCTTTCGCCCGCGGCTTCGCCTGCGTGGATGTCGTACTTCTTCCTCTATTTTAACCCTTAAGGTGTTAAATTTTTAGGGGCTATTTACTTTTTGCACAAAGAATAAACCCTCCAAGTATCATGTCTGTAGTTAGTTAAATAACAAACGCGTTTAATATTGGTCAGTGAGTTTAATATTATATATGTATATACCGCAGTTTCACCCGCGTTATGTTTTTTAAGGATGGGAATTGATCAAATGACTTCTCATGAGAGAGTGTCAGACTTTTACTGACTGACCCACCCTTGTTCCTTCCCCTTTATGTTCTGGGGCTGCGGTAACTATTAGAACTATTCCGCAACCCCGGCAGGCATTAGCCCTAGAGGGCCCCGTCACGTGCTGACTGCTCTTTGAGGCGCGCCTGGAACGAACGTGCCGTCGATACGGGCCTGGTCCTAGTCGGGCGGCGAGCTACCCATCGCTCGTCGTCCGCAGACCCGCGCACACGGTGGCCGGTAGTCGTCTTGCGACTCTCGACGTCTACGCCTGGGTCCCTCCCTGACCGGGGCGCGAGGCTTGACGCTGCATCAGCATGACTGTTTCGCTGAAGGAGGTGATGGCTTCCCGTTCAGTCTCGCCCCGGAGCATGGCCTAAACCAGTAGCGGGAGCGAGAGGTCACCACTTAGGCACGATCCTCGCGTACCCGCGTTATGTTAGGTTTTTGGTTACTGATTGGCTTCCGTGGCTCATGGTGCAATGTAATGAAGAACAATATTATGTGTTATTCTGATAAATAAGCTACGAATATCTTGCAAAGCCGGCCAGCTTTGTTAAGTACTGCCCGTTCGTACCATTAATATATTGCTGCGGAGTAATTTTAAAACTGTGATGTCTCCGAAAATATTATTTTTTGAAATTAAATGATGTAAACGACAATTTTGTACATAATTAAAAACTTTTATTGGATAACGTATTTACATCGATTAGGATTAATACTATATTCATCAAAACACCCTGGCAAATCATGAACTATCTTAGAGCTAATTTCATAGCCATAAAAATGGTTATAGTGAGTGAACTATAAATATTAGACATATGCTGCCGCGGACTTTTTTTTAGAACTTTTTAAGAGGAACAATTCTTTAGTACATAATTTTTGCGTAACTTCAACCATTTACGCAGCGCACGCAACAGAATCTCTCAAAAGGAATATTTTTTCCCCCGTTTTTGTCAAACTTTTCATTACTGCTCGACTCCTATGTGTCTTAGCGTTACGTTATTATAGCCTATAACCTGCCCGGAAGTATGGATTACAATCGTACCAAGTTTGGTTTAAATCCCTTCAGTAGTTTTTAACCCATGCGTGCATATACAGACAGACAGACAGACAGACAGACAGACAAAAAATTTACTAATTGCATTTTTGGCATCAGTATCGATCACCAATCACCCTCCAATAAAAATTTTGAAAATATATTCAATGTACAGAATTGACCTCTCTACAGTTTTATTATAAGTATAGATATAGATATAGATATGCACGGAAATTATTTGAATGCATTATAAATATAGCAGTAATTACAATTTATTTTTAGAGTTGTAAATAGATTATTCAGTAAATGAACTTGTAATTATTCTTTGCTGTAATACACAACAATGTTTAGAGTTACGCAGTTTGATAATAAGTCCGACGATATATGGAAGACTATAAAGATATTCAGTAAAGTATAGTTTAATATTTCTTAATTTTTCCTTATTTTAATCAGTCCAGGCGGCTCTACAGCTTCATATCACGCCACATAGTAAAGTCCAATAAAGCATGCTGGTCCCGTTAGGTTGACCGATCATCGCGTGCGCAGCGGCGGAGCGTAAACGTCTACAGAACATTACCTAGTTTTTGCTCAATGGATAGCGGACACTAAGATTTGCTTTTTTTGTGGGCTCTCTAAGATGAGAGTTTAGTATACGATCCCTGATTTTTTCTACTAGAGTCATATTTGTATTCTAACTAATAAACAGTTTTTACCAGCTGACTGTAAAGTCTTGCCTCTCGATGAGCTTTCTTGAGTGCTGTAAGTCACTCACTACAGAAGTCAAGAGTATATTTAATAAATCACGGAATTTTTCTGCTCTTTAAAAGTAACTCCGGGATTTGGGGCATTTCCACTTTATTCTTTCGTTGTGTGAAATCAGTGTAAGTACATAAACAACTCTACTTAATTTCGATCTCAGGTTATGTCTCTAAACTTTATCGAAAAATAGTACGTTTGGTCCCTAAATCCTTATCAGTGTATCATAATTTAATGTATTTATTAAGGCAAGTACATGAAGATTTATTAGTACATGAGGGACTTAAATGGTTTAACTAATAATCCATACTTATTAGTTACATAGTGTAGGTTATGGTGTAGGTACAATGAATGTTAGGTGAATTGCTGCCCTCCTAACTAGAATACTGATTAACCTGTAAGGAAAAACAGTTCAACTCCCTTATGGTTAACATAATTATCATGTATTGGACCCAAAGTACATTTTTATTTTTTATAAAAAGACAACAAAAATCTAAATTTAAAATAGAATGAAAACTAACTGATGTGAAATTCTAGCTATTCCCTTAAATTAGGCTGAGTTAGGTGCCAAATGTTCAGGTAGGAGAGGTCAGATAAGGACGAAAGATTTATGCGGACGAAGCCGTGGGCAAATAAAATGCTTTTACCATCCTTTAGGTTTCACGAAAAAGGAGAATTCATTAACTTACTTCACCAAGCAAAATATTGACAGAAAACAAGCACTTAGATAAACTTTAGCATATAGTTAAACAATAAAATAATAAAAATACACTAGCCATTGGCACAATACAAAGTCTAGTGTATCGTTTCTGCTTGACCCTAGGGTCAACGAGAGGAACGCAATCTTGGAGTATTTGCAAGGAAAGTGGATAACCCTTTCCAATTTTTTTTACAAGTTGTGATTTTAAACCTTTTATTTTATCGGCGTTTGAAGGTCTGAAGTCTTTGCACTTAACACTGATAGCCGCTTTGAGACACAATAGAAAGGCAAGAGGTTAATGGAATTACTATTGAGCTTTATTTTAAAACTAGCTTCTGCCCGCGGCTTTGCTCACGTTAGAAAGAGCCAAAAGTAGCCTATGTTACTCTCCATCCCTTCAACTATCTCCACTTAAAAAATCACGTCAATTCGTCGCTCCGTTTTGCCGTGAAAGAAAGACAACCATACAGACAGACAGACACACTTTCCCATTTATAATATTAGTATGGATGAACTAAACCATGATCTTTTAAGCTGTGATAAAATATATGTCTTAAAACGTACTTTAGGTTAGCTATTCTGCTGTCTAATTTGACAGCGCTACGCCTGAAGTAAATCGACGTATTTTTAGTGGCCATGTTTTTAATCGGGTCAATATTATCTTCTGTACTTTTCTTAATGAAATGGAATGAAAAAGATGCAAAGAATTTAAATTTTGTGAAGTTTGTGAACAAGGGAATTGGCACCTATATCTTGTTATCTTAGATTATAAATAAATAAATATTTTGGGACAACTCATACACGGCCATCTGATCTCAAACTAAGCAGAACTTGTAATATGGTAATAATATACAAACTTATAATACAATTTATATATAACACCCAGACACAGAACAGCCAATCGTACTCGTCACACAAAGTTTGTCCTGGGTGGGAATCGAACCCACGACCTCCGGCTAACAGTCAGGCGGGGTTATTACCTATGAAATAGCAATCAGCAATATCAGCAATATTTGCGCAGTGATCGCGCGGTCAGCGCGCGATCAATCGCTTAACGTCAAAAATTCGTATTATGTATGAACCGATTGCTGATTGTTCTAATGCACTTATTGCTACGATGACGATAAAGTAGCAATCGCTGGAACTAATTAAATATCACCTTTAACAAAAAAAACTTAACTTTGCTCTTAAAAACCGTACTAAATACGAAACCACCAAACGATAAATGCATATTTTAGGTAACTGATTGCTCCACAGAGGCAGCACTATCGCTAGATTGCTATTTGACTTGACGTATTTTGAATTGACGTTTATATTGCTAAATTATCGCGATCGCTCGGCTTCTGCAAGATACGTAATCCCAGTGCCGGTCACCAAGCAGTAGACTAACAGGGCCGTCAAAAGAATTAAACCGTAGTATTGACTCAAGCGACTAAAAATTATATGCATGGTCATAATATTCCTGAAAATAGAAATATTCTAAAGCTTAAAATTTTTAAATACATGTTTCTGAGAAATTTTAAAATAAACGTACCCACTCTAAAGCCAGACTCGGCTAAAAATAGGATGTTTACTCGTTTTTGCCGTATAATACACACCTTAAAATATCTGGCAATTATCTTCCCAAACCAAGACCTCTTAAAGGAGTTTTTCCACGACACCGTACCATACTGTGACGATGCTATATGAACGTATCAGGCACGAAAAAAGGTACGGATCATTATTCCCACTATAACGGATTGCATCTGTGTATTAATTTAGTGTTGCATCCCCTTATCAGCCGCTTGTCATACCGGTATGATTTCCGTATGGTTGTAGTTTTTTGTATTGAAAAGTAAGGGACTATGTCATAACACCTGCATGTTCCGTATAAAAAGAAAAAAAAGTGACGCAACCCTGTCATGACACGACCCTAACACGGTCAGGGCACGATACGGTCAGGTGGCTAAACTCATTAAAACACACAAAATGCAAATAAACGTATAAGATAAAGACCGTAATAAAGATGCAGGATACACCTGCATTAAAAAATCGCACCTGCCTTCAAATTATGGCAGAATTATACTTTACTTGTTAAAATATGCGGCTCGAAGGACCATAACAGGCCCTTTTTGAGCTACAGATTACGAAGCGTTTTTGCTCGACCCGGGACGGTAACGAAGGATAATGGTTTGAGGTACGTGCTGTTTAGCCTTTTGGGGTACTGCTTAGTTGTGTTTATAAAAGTTTTTAGTGCTTACATGAATCTGTTTTAATTTTAGTATTTTTGTACTAAGGTACGGAGTTCTGAGAGAGGCTTAAAAATGTTTGGGATTAGTTTGCGTATATAGACGTAAATGTTACTAGGTTGCCCTATTTGCATTTATGTCTCCACTAGCTTCTGCCCGCGGCTTCGCTCGCGTTAGAAAGAGACAAAAAGTAGCCTATGTTACTCTCCATCCCTTCAACTATCTCCACTTAAAAAATCACGTCAATTCGTCGCTCCGTTTTGCCGTGAAAGAAAGACAAACAGACAGACACACTTTCCCATTTATAATATTAGTATGGATTTCAAAACGAGTAAGAAAATAGACAAACATACAGTAGTCGGCAGAGAGGCGAATAAATTAAACTGACATTTTGTTATGGCTGCCACGATCAGTAACATCATCAACCTTCAAAATGGCGATAACTCTATGGAATACGTTAAATAAATAATAAATAATAATAATAATATAATAATACCAGCCTATAACTGTCCCACTGCTGGGCAACGGCCTCTTCTCATACAGAGAAGGCACAAGTATTGATCACCACGCTTGCTCAAGGCGGGTTGGCGATTTCGGACTTATATTAACTACAAGTCCAGGTTTCCTCATGATGTTCTCCTTCACCGATGTCTGTGATAAATAAATATACTTATTTACATAATAATTTGGGCACAGGACAAAAAATACGTGTTCTTCCCGCTACAATTTGTAACTGCGACCAACAGATTATCAAACAGGCTTACGTCTATTACACGCGTGTCCTTAGCGAAGAAGAGAGATCCTTGAAGTTCATCTTTTGTTTCGGGAGCTTGATGTGTTAAAAATGAAGGCTTAGCCAAGAACCTAGAACTCGTGGAGCTTTACTCATCGAACGTTGTACCCAAGTATAGTATATAATCAAAGGTTTTACCATTCTTATTACAATATCGCCAAACACCGTAGGGATAGAAGAAGATTGGTACTTTTAGGCCCGAGTCACACCGGAATGGCAGCGACGCTGCCGCTCGCGTCCTTTTCAAGCGGCGCTCGCGACCTTTTCAAGCTTTTCAAGCGGCGCTCGCGACCTTTTCAAGCTTTTCAAGCGATACTAGTCTTTTAAGTATGTAGTTAAAGTTTAAAATTATTTCACACTGAAGGTGCTCGCCGCGCCGCTGCCGCGCGCCTTTTGTTTCTAGCGACGTTGCCGCTCGCGACCTTTTCAAGCTTTTCAAGCGGCGCTCGCGACCTTTTCAAGCTTTTCAAGCGATACCAGTCTTTTAAGTATGTAGTTAAAGTTTAAAATTATTTCACACTGAAGGTGCTCGCCGCGCCGCTGCCGGCCGCTGCCATTCCGGTGTGACTCGGGCCTTAAACTTCAAGTGCTCTTGACTGTTCTTTTTGACAACCTTCGACTTATAACAGATTTTTTATAGATTCAAACTTGAGAGATTTGAATGATTTCTATCATTCAAATCTCTCAAGTTTGCAACTTGAGAGATTTGTTTGTTTGAAATGTAAGATTGCAAAAGAAGACAATTATTAGTTTAGCCTTTTCAACATTCGAAAGGAGATGTGACTAACTCTCTGTCTTTTCTTCCCGACCTTGGACTATGTACTGTTTACTAAGCTAGCAACAGTCACTAGCAAGTCAAACCTTTTCAATTTACATATTCATAGGTAAATCAAAATTAATGGTCGTAACCTATTCAGGCTAATTTATAAACGCTAGCTATTAGATTCATAGCGGTAGATTCTGATTGGTTGCACACTTTTGGTGTCAAACCGTTTTAGGTATATTGTCCACTTGCGTCAAAACTTAACTTGAAGTTAAGTAGTGTTGTTGTTAGCAACTAACTTGCGGTTAATAAAAAAATTCTCTAGATGGAGCTTCGAACCATATAGGGTGATTTTTTTATCATCTGCAGTAACTCTGGCTTCTTTTTCGTTCCAACAAAAAAATGCTCCACGTTTTGCTGTGTGATGTCAGATGTGTATTTTTGGGCCATGAATTACACTAGTATATTATTAACCATTTAGCTTTTTTTAAAGGTATTGTAGCTTTATTATTTCACAAAAGAAGTTTTGGCGTTGTAATGTCTACTTTACCATTTATAGGTGAAACTAATTAACACTTTTCAAGTAACGCTGCGCTATCAAGTACTTATTAGCACAAGCAGGTTAAGAGTAGGCACAAACGTGGCAAGCAGGACCTGTTTTTGTGTCTCTGGGATATCTTTCGGAGCTCATAGTGGACTAACACTGCATTGGTGTTTTAACACTCACCTATGCAGCGGGAACGTACGTGACCGGCAATTTCCAGCTGGCTCCTCGGAGGGTGTGAGGTTTTGACTGCCGCTCCTTGAGTTCGGGAACACAACGAGCCTCCACAAACCAGAGCAGAAAGTAAAACCTGCATCAAAAGAGATTTTACGTAAGCTTAAAATGACGTTGTGCGAAAGTGACCACATTTTTCACAATGTCATTTTGCAAAATTGACGTTGACACTTCTGGTGGATTGGACAAATAGCACGAAACCATGATTCAGACGTTCAATCATGCTCGCAAAAAATTATGGTTTATCCAACTTCAGAAGCCTTAAGTTTAGTTTAATAACTTAATTAGTAAGATCCGCTGTCGCCCAAGCAAACTTAGGTGCTGTTCTTCTAAGTTAGCTGTTTGTTTGAATACATCTGTTATAAATTATAACCGTGTCTCGTCTTGTTGGACAATATTTTTGGAAGCATGTTGATGAATGAACTAATTGAACTTGTTGGGAGTCGCGGTCTTTAGTCTTCCGCTTCGCTTGATAAAATTTTTGTTAATTATGAATCTAATAAATTTAGGTTGTATTAAAGTCACTTCTCCCTTAGCAATACATCTTATTCACCATACTACTTTTGTCAAAACACAAAAACGACAACCAGATAGACCACCTCTCTTCAATACTACACAAAAACAGTAGATAAAACATAAACAAAAAAAAAACCTAAAACAGCTCAATATTCGTATCATGAATCCTCGTGTTTTTTCATCAACGCTGTTTGCAGCAGCAAAAAATTAAATGGTGGTCCCAACTTGCATTTTTTGCGAGCCCGTTGGGAAATGACGGCCATGAATGGTTCCGTAGCCACAATTCAGCGTCGAAATTAAACAAATTTATGACCATGTTCGTTTGAGGTTTGGCAAATTAAAACACTGCGAAAATCGTACCGGTATTTTTTGTGACGTAGTAATTAATTTTTGCCGCAGTGTGGCATATGTGTTGAGTGTTTTTTTTAATATCTTGATTTATTTTTTATTTTTTATTTAACTTCAAATTCTGTTGACAATAACGATACGTCTGGGCATGGCGAGATTATAGTAGGTTCTTCTCTAGAGCCTTGGCTATGACTGCCGGTAGCACTTGTCCTGAAAATAGTAGGGTATAGTCTTTATGTGATTATGCATTTATTTATTTACACTTTTTTTATTTACACACCAACTGTAAAAAAATAATAAGATAGACAGCATACAAGAATTTAACTTATCTAAATTCCTTTCTAATTAAATAAATAATATGTTAAAAAACTAGTCCAGTTTGTATCAGGTCACGTGTATTTTAGTACAAATACGAGAACAAATGCTGCTGTAAATAAGTACCTATCTACCGTTTTTACATCACCAAAATCAACCAAATAGACGCCTAATACCGTAACCAAATAATATTGTAATACCTATTGAAACTGATTTTAAAAGAGTGTTCATGGAGTTTCTTGCTCTCGATCTTCTCCATAAAAACCTACTGTTTTGGAACTAGCAAATAGCGTACCTGTAAATTTTGTTAAGTTTTTTTTATTACTTGTGTGAGGCTAATAGTGTTTTTCTAATAACCCTGTACACATACCCAGAATTATAAATATATGAACACGCTCGTG
Source organism: Athetis lepigone (assembly GCA_033675125.1). NCBI lineage: Eukaryota > Metazoa > Arthropoda > Insecta > Lepidoptera > Noctuidae > Athetis > Athetis lepigone. The sequence continues at coordinate 3,394,777 of CM066229.1, read as the reverse complement.
TGCTCATTACCTACAGAATATCGTACCAAGCTAATATATAACTTGTGAATAATATTACCAGAGGAATTCACAGAATTCCTAATATTAATTACCTAGTTATTTCACAGGCGTATAATATTCAATACAAATATTTCTCAAGGTCTTTTCCCTTCGCTGTAGCAGTTGGACCTAATGGTGCGGATATACGGGCGATTAATGTCGTTATATTCTGAGCAACACATGGCAAATTTGATAATAATGGCTGTGTGATTTTATTAATATGAGTCCGCTGTGTCCCAGAGTACACAGCGGGTGTTCCAGGGTAAAGGTCTCCCTTACTTCTTTCTATTTTATCCCTATCTTTAGCGACCTTAGTTATATTACAAGTGTAAAAGGTGTAGAAACTAGAAACCGGATACTAATCAACAATTGCATGTGATCCTATACATATAGCGGGAGCAAAGTAAGTCAAACTAATTTACTTACAGAGCGCATATGACTTATCCTGACCATACGGGTTCTTATGGCAATTTAGATGTTAAAAATTAATTTCTCGAACACACGTGAAACAGACTATAGAAAGACAGCCAGCCGGCTGTCGCTTGGTCGTCGAAAGGTTATATTAATACTTGACTAGGTAGGTTTCTTCGAAGTCCATAGGTGGTTCTAGACTCCTTGCTTGAGACCATTATCGTCTATGGCGATTTTGATATTGAAACTATAACGATCGCCCGTTATCGTGTTCGTAATCTGATTATACACCGAAATGAACCAAAAGAAGTGTATTAACTTGAATCAAACAGTAGCCATTAAAAGCAATAAAAAATTGCAAGATGCAGTTAAAAAACTCTGCGCGTGTTAACCTAATGGCAAGTTGTAATAAAAGTTTCACCAACGTACACCTAAAAATTGTAACAGTAGTTATCAACTTATCAATTATTATAACAACGGGCAACTAAACTTCTAACCAGTCATAGTTTCCTTAACGAGCAACAAAAAGTTGCCCGTGTAACAAAGTTTCGTGTAAACGATGACTAAATTATACAGATCGGGCTATGAACTCATAGCCTTTTTTGTTTACAGCTTGTTCTGTCGCCGCAAATTGCTGTAAATTGGTTATTACATCAAAATACAAGCAGTTTCAGATGAATTACTGTGTTTACATGTTGTTCTTATTTTTTTCGTAATGTGATCATCTTGGTGTGGTTAGTTTATCTCGTATTTTTATTTGTTGTTTTTTGTTTAGTCCCATTAGCAATGTCTTTGGTTTGAGTAATCGTACCCGAAAGTAAATATATTCGGAAAAATGCTGCCAAACGCTTTGGTTGGTATACCGCCGTTTACCCGAATTTTATTTGCCCTAATTTCATTTGCCATAATAGTCAACAGCCATAATATCATATGACATAATACTCATTTGCCCTACTCTCATTTGCCATATTAGTCACGTGCCAGAATCATTGTTTCCCATAAAGTCACTTGCCATAACATCATTTGCCATAATCATTGTAAGCCATAATTATCACATGTCCTAATTATCACATGCCATAATTATGATATGCCATAACATAATTTGCCATCGACATTGGGTGTATAACGGTTGTCTATATCAAGAGAAATTGGATGCAATTGGGACTTTAGGGCACCCCGACTCGGACAGGTTAGGTTAGAAGGGGATGGCGGGGTCGTGTGAGCGAGCGAAGCGAGCGAATAGACCCCGCCATCCCCTTCGTGGTTATTTTTTTATAAACCACACAAAAGTAGGAGCCCCGCGAAGCGGGGCTCCGTCGACCTAGCCCACCATCAACCATGCACAGAAAAAAAAACCATTACGGGGCTTAAATATTTGTCTAATACTTGTTATGCCATTTAAATATTATGACATTTAAATATTATGTCTAATAATTATTATGGCACATAAAAATAGGGCAAACAATACTTATGGCATTCGTATATTATGGTATCTAAAATTCGGGCAATTAAAAGTATGTCATATGTCTTTTAGGGCAAATGAAACATTCGGGCAAATGAAATTCGGGTAAATGAAATTCGGGAAAATGATGATTATGGCATATAATCTTCGGGCAAACAATAGACAACCGCTTTGGTTACATCTACAAATATAATAATAGCTTATTCTCTTTATTTAAACTTTTTTATCTCGTACGATGCATTAATACAAGTTGCAGGTAATTCCAAATTGGTAGGGTGGTTTTTAACCATTTATAACCGATTTATTGGTATTTTCTTTTTAATCTAAACATAACCACTAGAATTAAAATAAAGCGCATCAAAAAACTCCTCCGCATCGCTTTGAACTGGTAAAGTGCCCAAGAGAAGAACAGCATTGCCATCCTGCGTGGCAATGCCAGCCGCTTGAATTAGCAAGGCTAAGCATGGGCTAGCTCGTGGTTTAGCATTTCCACGTTAGATGGCAATGCTAATTGCTATGCCTCTGGCCCAGGTAAAAGCCAGACTTTGGGTCACAGGAAGAGTCAACCAGTCATTACATAACCTAAATAATAATAAATATACTAGGACAACTCACACACGATTATCTGATCCCAAGTTAAGCTCTGCTAAGAGCTTGTGGTATGGTAACCAGACAACTGATATACATACATATATAATTTATAAATACATACATATTATAGATAAATTACACCCAGACACAGAACAAACAATCATGCTCATCACTCAAAGTTTGTTCTGGGTGGGAATCGAACCCACGACCTCCGGCTTAGCCAGGGCTACTAACCACTACACTAACAGGCCCGTCAAATAAAATATTGTTACATAATTACTCTCGTTTATGTTACCAAGCTGTTGGTTCTTATTCAAAAGTTCATCTTGGACAACACTGATATCAGTGAAGGTAAACATGGTAAGGAAGTCTTGAGAACTCCTACATCTGCCTGCAATGATGAAATGATCAAAGCTGTTGCCTTTTCTGCATGGAAAGAGGTTTAATTTACACATCACTTATACCGTATCAGCTGTACCCTGCGGTTTCACCCGCATCTTTGGATAATCCTACCTATAGCAGGCGTCCGACACTCGCTCAAGGCCACGCGTTTTATGCCTACCGCTTCGCGTATCGTCGACGATACAACGAACACCGGGCTGTCGCGCGCCCGGCTGAGTGCTCGCGTGTCACGGGTACAGCGCTTACTATCAAAATGCCAAAACCACGTAATTATTGCCTGATTATTGTGCAATTCCCCTGTTTCCCAATTCTCTTGTTTCCCTTTTGATTATTTATTTAAAATTATTCACGCGGTTTTGGATATTTTCGACACTAAAATATATTAGTCGGGAATTCAAGGAACGAAAAATATGCATCAGTCATTTTATCAAACTAAAAAATATTTGATCAACAAACAAAATAATAATTGTTTTTCTAAAACATTCGTTTTATTACCATTGTCATCATACGTATAACCCTAGCAGATTTGCTGGACGGTATACCGCCGTTTACCCGAATTTTATTTGCCCTAATTTCATTTGCCATAATAGTCAACAGCCATAATATCATACGACATAATACTCATTTGCCCTACTCTCATTTGCCATATTAGTCACGTGCCAGAATCATTGTTTCCCATAAAGTCACTTACCATAACATCATTTGCCATAATCATTGTAAGCCATAATTATCACATGTCCTAATTATCACATGCCATAATTATGATATGCCATAACATAATTTGCCATCGACATCGGGTGTATAGCGGTTGTTTATATCAAGAAAAGTTGGATGCAATTGGGACTTTAGGGCACCCCGACTCGGACAGGTTAGGTTAGAAGGGGATGGCGGGGTCGTGTGAGCGAGCGAAGCGAGCAAATAGACCCCGCCATCCCCTTCGTGGTTATTTTTTTATAAACCACACAGAAGTAGGAGCCCCGCGAAGCGGGGCTCCGTCGGCCTAGCCCACCATCAACCATGCACAGAAAAAAAAACCATTACGGGGCTTTAATATTTGTCTAATACTTGTTATGCCATTTAAATATTATGTCTAATAATTATTATGGCACATGAAAATATGGGAAACAATACTTATGGCATTCGTATCTTATGGTATCTAAAATTCGGGCAATTAAAAGTATGTCATATATCTTTTAGGGCAAATGAAACATTCGGGCAAATGAAATTCGGGTAAATGAAATTCGGGAAAATGATGATTATGGCATATAATCTTCGGGCAAACAATAGACAACCTTGCTGGACGACACGCACACACGTTAGTCGCGCGGCGGGCAAAAGAATCTCAACTCTTTTTGTGCGTACTTATGGTACATTTCTCCTTGCTGCAAACAACTAGTATTATTATTATGATTTTGTAGGCTATTATAGCGTAGGTATTATGGTTTTTGTATTGGAGTGAAGTATCTGTTACGTAGTAACTATTTATTAATCTGTGCCTATAGGGCGTAGCATGTTAAATGGAATTATTTGACATAGTATGGGCTATTTAACACTAAGAGAATTTTACAAATCGGTACGAACAAATTCTTAAGGTTTATAATATTTTTTTTGGTGAGTGCGAAATTATCAAATGACTGCTCCCGTCCTGGGTGCGGCGGGAGAGCGTGTCAGACTTTTACTGACTAAAACCCACACATGTTCCTTCGATTGCCCTTTATGTTCCAGGGTCACGGTAACTATTATAAACATTCTGCAACCCCGGCAGGCGTTGGCCCTGTTGGGCCCCTTCCTGTGCTGACTTCTCTTTGAGGCGTGCGTGGAACACTAACGCGCCGTCGACGCGGTCCTGGTCCTAGCCGAGCGGCGAGCTACCCATCGCTCACCATCCGCAGAACCGCGCCTACGGTGGCCGGTAGTCGTCTTGCGACTCTCGACGTCTTCGCCTGGGTCTTAGTCCGGGGCGAGAGGCTCGTCGTTGCCTCTCGCGCGCCGCCGCTTTCTTCACTAGCATAACTGCTTCGCAGAAGGAGGCGACGGCATCCCATTCCGTCTCGCCCCGAAGCATGGCTTGAACCAGCGCCGGGCGCGAGAGGTCACCGCCGCCGATCGCCTCTACGAGGACATGTCGATGGTCCGCCCATGCGCGGCACACCTCCACCGTGTGCTCGACTGTGTCCTCCAGGCGACCGTTGCTGCAGTGGTGACACCCAGGTGTCGCTTCCGCCCGAATCCGACACAGGAACCTCCCGAAGTTACCATGTCCGGTGAGGACCTGTGTCAAGCAAAAAGGTTTATATTTATAATATATAAAATACGAAAATAATACAAACAAAATAAACTCAAAAATGCGTGCTTTAAAGCAGTAAAACGCCTTCAATGAATCAAAAACCCCTACCCTACATATTATTATGCACCCATCTTTTATTAGCCCTTCCCAATAGTTACCACTCATCCACATATTTTTAGGTTAATAAAATATACCCACTATGACGTCATACAAGTCTACCTCTCGTGAGGACGTGAGGGCCAGGAGACGCGGGTTGCTGAAGGGGGCGGGAGGGGGCGGGAGGTCGTTCGACGACCCGCGTGCCAGCAATGTGCAGCCTTTGCGGGCTGTGCGTTGAATCACTAACCACGGTGTTAATGTGGTGACGTGGTGTGTAGTACATGTTTGATCAACAGCTTAATGGTAGTGAGAAATGTGTAGCAGTAGGTCGTGATTTTGAGGCTTAACCTTTCAACGACCAAGCGACAGCCAGCTGTCGCGCTGCTATTGTCTTTCTTTTGTGTCTCGAATCACGTGTGTTCAAACTGCTATAATTTGGTGTAAACTCAATTGACGAGTATCTACACCAATATTATAAAGCTAAAGAGTTTGTTTGTTTGGTAATTACGGACTCGTATTAACTACAAGTCCAAGTTTTCGATTACTATAATGCCCAAGATACATTTTAGAAAGGACAAATGAATTGAAAAACTTATATTGGTACATGCCTGGATTTGGACCCACAACCATGTTATGAGAGGCGGGCGCCCTAACTATTAAGCCATCACGACATTAACAAAAACTATTCACCTGCAAAAAAAATAGGCTTTATTTATCTATTTAAATTAAATACTTTTTAGAAGTTTTTTTTCTAATTCCATTACGATATGTAACTACAACATTATCAAGCCGCTATTGACAAACCAAGTCGAGTAATTTTGGAGATTTAAGGTGAACGCAGACTTGGCCGCACCGCACGCCCCGCAGTCCCCGCAGTCATCGCATTTTCTTTGTTGTCGTTTTAGGGTCTGCGGCAACTGCGACGCGGGTAGGTGTGCGAGGTGGCATAGAACTTCATATAAAGAATTCGAATGCGAAGACTGCGGCGCGTGCGGTGCGGCCAAGTCTGCGTTCACCTTTAGTATTTGGTCAGTTCGGAACCTTTTGTAACCGAAAGAAAATAAACATATGAAGGTTTTTGTAGTTCACCTAACTAACAAACATCTACGTCCAACAGTAACAACGAAGAGTTAGCGGCAATGTCCGTGGATTACCAATTTACCAGATGGTCGAATATTTTGTTCAGATTCGAGGTCAGACGGAGTATTCTTAGGATTTTCTGCAGACTACGTGAAGTAAATAAAAATACGAATGAATGTACCTACTCTTTGTACGTTATGTACAGCTAAGATATTTCTTATCAATGTATTGGGATTTGCAGCGTCTGTATTCATGAAAGATTGAAAGTTGAACCGAGATTTCCTTCTAAAGTTGTTCTTTTGAACCAGACTATGTGTTAATTAGATACTAGCCGCACCAGCTTTGCTCGTGTCAAATCTTTGAAAACACCGTCTTTCTATATATATTAAAGTAGGTATACTTTAATACGCTCGCATAATCTTTTCTCTTGAATCAGTCTATATATGTAAAAAACCGTATCAAAATCCGTTAAAATTGTTCAAAGATGGTACACATAGAGGCGAACAGACACATAGCGGATATCGACTATGTTTTGAATATACCAACTATATAGGTACTGATCCAAACAAATCTTTTTGGTTTAATTATTATTAATATCTATCCCCCGCAATATACCTATAGATACGTGTTTGGTTACTGCTTCTCATCCGTGGGTTAAGGCGTGCTGCTGTATGTAAAAGCTTATAGTATGTTTCAATAAAGTTCAGTAGATATTGCGTAAAAGAATAACAGACATTAGTGCATCAAACCATCTATTAGTACAAACATAATACCTAATTGTTTTTGCACTAATTTTATTTGATAAGCTAAAATTAAGCTTTAATATTGTGACTAGCGCCATCTAGTATCGAATAGTAAAAGCTAATAGAACGCCATCTATTGGTGAATTATGTTATCTTTATTTAATGCGATGCAACTTCAACGCGAACTGTATAATTAACCTAAATTTATTTTACTATTTTTAGTTGTAGACACAAATCGAAAAATAATATAATAATTCTGCGGTGCAGGTCTTTGGCGTTTTGTAAAAAAATAATAATTATGCGTTGGGGTAAAAGTTAGTACTCCTTTACTCTAGAGAGATGGCGCTGTACGTCTGTCTTTGCTTTGATACGAAATTAGAAAATAGTGTCAGTCAATATTAAATTAAAACTTCGAACACACGTGATTCGAGACTTCGATACACAACAGCGCGACAGCCGGCGGTCGATTGGCCGTTGAAGGGTAATGGGATTATAATACATTAAAAAAATTGGACGTGTTCGATTCCCGAAACGAGTAAAGCAAACCGAAGTTTGTTTGATGGTGTGGCATCAACGCGAAAGCGCGTAAATTCTTCTATAAAAATATTTCATAGGTATTCAGGATATTTTACTTTTGGTTTTGAGAAGCCTGGAGTGTCGTGATGGCTCAGTGGATAAGGCGCCCGCCTCTCGTGTAAAGGTTGTGGGTTCGAATCCGGGCAAGTACCAATGTGACTTTTTCAATTCATATTTACTTTCTAAAGTTTATCTTAGACATCACTGACATCCCGTGCCTCGGAAAGCACATAAAGCCGTTGGTCCCGGTTGTCATTCGTAGAACTTTGACAGTCGTTACTGGTTAGCCAGGAACTATGGCCTATCTAACCAAGAGGAATCGTGTCGCCCAGTTACTGGGTTGTGGAGGTCTGACAGGCAGTCGCTCCACGTAAAACACCGGTACATACAGACAAACAAATAGAAAAAAAATCTAAAAAAAAAACTTTTTTCAAAAAAATAATAACCGCCTTCAATAAATTTGGTAACGCCAACTTAAGAAGTTTGGTAAAATCAACAAAAATTCGTGATAGGACCGAACATTTTTTTCAGTGTTTTGAGCCTATTCATTACAATCAAGCAAACAAAGTTTACCTCTTTATAATATTAGTAAGTATAGATAATTATTTATAGATAACCTAAAATAACGCCCTATAAACAGTAACTCATACTAATTTACCAGATTCTGGGTATTTTTAGATAGTTTACAGTTCACGTGCGGTTTCAGTTTCATGATGACAGTCATCAATTTACCCCAACAACGTGATTGTTATCAAAATGTAAATATTTGTTTTTATTTAACCCAGTGACTGATAGTATCATACATAACCACACAAAAATGCAAGGTCCTTGCTAACAATCTTTACCACAATTTACCATGATCTTTAACATGTTGGTTATAAGGTGGAAACTCCTAGATTATAAGATTGTAAGAAAATCTGCCTTATCTTCTTTGGATAATGTGGGTTATTTTCTTACAATGTTTTAAAGAATAATATAAGAAGGTACAGAAAACTCAGAGGTTTCATTTCTATAAGACAACTGATTAGGTTGTCTTCAATAAAATTTATATAAAATGGTATCTAAACTTACTGAATGTGTATCAACTCACAGCCCGAACAGTGGTGGTCTTAAACACGTGCTACTTAATCTGCGCTGCGTATACGTTTTTGAACGCCTACGCAGGACAAACGCTAGTGTGAAGGCGCTCTAAAGGGTATGTTTTTTGTGAAGAATAAGTATCCACAAAGAGAGGATTTTTAGAAATTCCCAATCCCAAAAGCAAATGCTGCTCCATCCCTTCTCTGACTTGGCGCTATATCTTGCCAATCCTCAAGAAAACCTACTAAGTCATCCGCAATTTCTTTTGTAGTCTGCCGCGTCTCCGTCTCGTCGTGACTCTGAAGTAGAACTGTAGAACTTGACCAAAATTGTTTAGCGAAACGCGACTGGTGCTGAAAGTAACGTCGCGTCGCGAAAAACTTTGATCGAGCAATGTAGTTCGCGTAACGATTGTGATGTATTCTCCCGGTTCTTCTTATTTTTGAACGTAACTTGGAGTTGGTTTTCTGTAGTTTCATTAAACGTGGTACTGCTATCGACCATGCTTGTCGTTTTTATTGTCTAGATTAATCGCGTATCTAGGACTTATTATGCACAGGAGTCACGTTTAGTTAATATCACTGCCGTTAATCGTAAATGTGAAACTTTCCTAGAATTAAACTACGACTTAGTTTGTCGACTTCATGCCGTAAGCTCTAGTTATTACCTAAAGTGGTGAACATGTACTGTGGTACTGTGTAAAATTAATAATAAAAAATTTAAAAATCTTATAAAAAAAACAACATCAAAACTACCGTTAAAAAGCTGGCCTAAATTCTCCTGCCACTACCATGAGCTTGGTTGTCTGACACCATTTATATTTACTTATTTACTTGTAAAGTCGCGGTCTGAAAAGGTTAACCAATTTTGAAAGTACATTCTATATCACACTTTTTTCATTAAAATCTAAAATGCCATATCATGTTACTTGTTACCTTTTAGAAGTTATTAAGCAAAATGAGACAACGAGAATAACAAAGACGTTACTAAGCAACGGCGTCGGCTTAGCCATGTTTCGTCTCTATCGTGCACTTGACGTTTGGCAGTTGTGTAACAGTGACAGGTATAGTGCCAAAGTAAGTGCTTTGGAACTCTTTTCTTAATTTGTTGAATTGACATTTGTCAAAAAATATTGTTTGAACGTCGTTTAGACAAGAGTAAAATTTTACAAAATATTTTTTTTCATATTGAAATAAAATGGCAAGTTTAACCCTGGAGCAAAGGACAATCTTTGTGATTTACTGTAAGGTTTGAATAAGATGTCACGGCGAAGAAGACCAAATAATAGATCATGGAAATGATTCAGGAAGAAGTGATGATGCCACTACGAGATAGATCACGCTGTGCTCGAGTGATACCAGAAAATGATACCAGAAATACTGATCTATGCGCGTGTCTTGTTGCATCTATGCACTGGTCGTAACTGCGGAGTAATGTTATGCTTGATGTTGAATAAAGATTTTTTAAGTTTTGATTTATTATTTCCTTATATTCTTATTTAAAAAAACTAAATTGGTCGTAGCTGTGGATCCGTACTAGTTCATACTACTATTATAATTGCGAAAGTAACTGTCTGTCTGTCTCGCTTTCGCGCCAAAACTACCGAAACGATTTAAATGAAATTTGGTACAGAGTTAGTCTATAGCCTGAGCAAGGGCATAGGAAAGTCTTTTATTTAATTCCAAGGGAACGGGAACTACGCGGGTAAAACCGCGGGGGTCAGATAGTATTTACCAAAGATTTTATTCAGTGCTTTTTTTCTTCATATTCTTATTCAAAAAACTAAATTAGTCATAGCTGCGGAGTGATGTTATACCAGATATTGAATAAAGATTTTTTCAAACTTTTATTTATTATTGCTTCATATTCTTATTTAAAAAAAAATGTTTTTCAAAGTAGGTCTTCTGTATATCAAACCTTTTTAGTAGTCAGTCCATCACATAAAGCATTGATTGTCATATTATTAGAAAAAATAATCTATGATCAATCAAATTATCATAAAACAGACGTTTAGAACTTGTGGCCTTAATGTGTGCATGCAATTGTGATCCTTATGGTGGTAACCACTTTCAGACCGCGACTGTACATAGAGCATAATTTTTATCATTTTTAATATGTTTTTTGTTCCTTTTTTTATTATAATTACTTTTATTTTAGACTGCAAAGGCCTGTATGTAAATACCTTTTTTTCGGGTGAAAATCCTCATCAATGTCCTCCGTCCTGAGGAGGCGAAGAGGTCTGTCAGACTCTTACTGACTAAAAACCACCCCTGTGTTCCTTCTCCCACCTACGCTGAGGATCGCGGGAACCGATACAACTTCCACAATCCCCGGCTAGTCCCTGTATTAGGGGTGATTCTTGCCGTGGGCCGTGCCAGGGCCGGGGCGTGGACGAGCCGGGGCCCGTCCGTGCTACGCAATTTATATTACAACGAATGTATGGGACGGGGCGGGACCGTGCAACAAACGTGGTATTGAAGTGTGTCGAGCGGGCCCGGGCTGGACACGGATAATGCACTGGGTAATATAAATTGATTCATACAAAAAAAATGTAACAGATTACAACCGTGCCCCGTCCGGGCGCCGGCCAAAGCACGGCCCGCTCTAATAAGAATCATCTCTAACATCATACTACGTCCGACAAGACCGGAACATTGACTAAAGACGCAGACACCACCATAGGACAACAGATGTCTAAGGTACCGGTTATGAATCATCACACACTCACCATCTTGAATAGTTATTGAGGTTCTTAGTATACATACTCATCATCTTAATGACAAAGGTGTATGACTGATCATTGTAGCCTATCTACTCTACAATTTTAATGTGAAAATCTTTATCTTAATTGCGTGCCTCCTACCTTGACAGCCTACACATTCTTCTATGTCTTCAGCTTGGACAAGTCACACACGGCTATCTGATCTCAAACTTAGCAAATATTGTAACATTGTAACCACTCAAGTAACAAAATTTGGTACTATAAAGGTCCTGAGAACGTTTTAGAACACACTAATCAGTGTTCATGATTAGTACTATAGTGGTGTTGTAAACGTTTACAAAACCCATAGGTCCTAGTTTTATCACTGATTTCATCACTTATTATTATTATTTATTATTGTATAACCATTACATAAAGGCTCTTACGGTGATAATTCAGTACTAAAATAGTGCTGTTTTCTACGTTTATGTCACAAATTAATAATGCTAATTAATGGTGCTAATTTGGACCGTAAACGATTCCAGTGCTCTTTTTTATCATACTGGTCAAAATATATCGATAAGTTATGTTTTATGTCATTTGCCATTGTTGCTTAACGTAACATTTATTAAATTGGACATACAACAAAACATTCATGGACCTGTATTCATGTAACTTTTCAAAAAATTCAAAATTCAAAGCATTTATTTCACTTAGACCATTTACAGGTACTTATGAATTGTCAAAGAGTCGGTCGGTTAGTCAGAATAGAAAAGTGACGCTAATTGCCTGTTCCAAAACGTAGATCTCTATGGAGAAGAACAGGCAAGAAATTCCACGGACACTCTTTTAAAAAAAATCATGTTTTACAAAATCTTGGTTACATTTTCTTTTTGTTGCTTCTACATGTGAAAACAATGTAAGTATGTAACAAAATAAACAAATACAAAATTAAAATAAAAAGTCAAAAATAAAAAATAATAATAAAAAGTCATGGCAGTTAAGAGATGACCCATCTCAACTGACAGCGCCCGTTCACGAGCATGACGCGAGGCATCAGCACCATTTAGCTCAACCATTTTGAAGGGAACCAAATGATCCAACGCACTCGCCACCATCAGCGAGACTTTTTGAGCGAGCATGACAATGCTCCTAACCGCCATGTCTATTTGTGTCAGTAGAGAACTATCGTAATAAATCACTGCATCGTACTCACATTTACAAATATTCAAATATGCATCTAAATTACACAAACCAAAGTTTTGTTCTGTAAATAAATATAAATGGGTGAAATTTAGTTAGGTACCTATAAATATAATAACAATAACGATCTTAAATATTCATGTCAAAAATTACAAACATTTTAATCTTCCAATGATTAAAATTTTTAATTTTGGAAATAATGCTTTAAAATTATATAAAACTAAAGTTTTAACTCTCCCATTACTTGCACTTGCGAAAATTATTGTATCGATAAAACCAATATACTGATTTCAAGTTTGACAATTCGTCCTTATAATTTACATGTTTTAATAAAATTAAAATTTATAAAATAAAGACTTGTCCCAAATATAGCTGCTATAATATACAATGGCTTTAGGCGTGCATGACAGAAAACAGCAGCCATATTTTTGCCGATATATCTAGGAGTCACTTAAAGGGCTATTGAGAATGATAATGGTACTATTCAATACTATAGAAGAGTTTTCATGACTTTACAGAACTAGACCCATACCGATATTGAGGGAGCTTTTAAGAAGCGAAAAGGTTACGTAAAGGATGTGCGAGGTGCTTTTATAGTGCAGATTGTTTCTGTAATAACGTTTTCTATAACACTACAACACTAGTACTGTAAAAGTTACTTTGACGCTTTATTAGTGCAAAATAGATACATAAAAGGGACAGTAAGGTCCTCAATAGTACTAAATAGTACCATAATCACTTTATTCGTATCTGTTACAGTGCAGTACATAAAAGATTCTTTTGTATGTTCCTGTAAGCGTTCTTAGAGCTAAATTTATAGAATCTTAATCTTATAGAAACAAATAGCTTTGTTAAAAACCTTTATAGTACAGGCAGTCACAATAATTACCATAACAGGCCTACTATTAACACTGTTTGGTGACAAAACGCCTTGGTTATAGAACCTTTTGCTACTTGGGAGACAACTGATATACATCCATATTTTAATAGATAAATTACAACAAGACACAGAACAAACAATCATGCATCTATCACCGGTCATATTATAATATATTTTTTTAATTAAGTTTTTGTAAATGATGATCATGTTTCCAAATGACCAAAGATTTTTCGAAACTATGTTAGGATCAACTGCCGCCAAACCAACCAGACCCCTACAACCCAAGTATTGAGTAAATAAATGTAAAACTTACTTTGTTTCTTTCTTCTACCAAAGATCTAAATAAAAAACCGACAACGGTTTTACGTGCTTTCCGAGCCAAAGGAAAGAACGGTTTTGAAGTCGCAACTTCAACGGTGAATATTTTTTAAAAGAAATACCTACATTTATTTTTTACTTAATTAATTAAATACATTTTTGATTATATCTTAAATTTAATTGAGTAAGAAATTACTTCGTGGTGAGAAATATAGACTTTTAGGTCAGTTATACGTCAAAAACTAGTTACTTTATTAAAAAGTGGTATTAAAAACATATTATAGGAGATTATTTCTGTCTAATTAAATCACAAATCTTTGATTCCCCGACCCAAATACCAAACATTCGTAACCAAAACAATAATGCTCCACTTAGCCAAGCGCCATCAGAGCTAACATAAATATTTAATTAAATATTTAAACAAATAAATAATTTAAATACAAAGGTTGTCGAGTGTCGGGTGTCTAGAGATTGATTGTCGAATATTTTATTGGCGTTATGGCGTTCGTGGGTGACATCGAACCTTCGATGTGGATGCTTGAGTTGCAAGTGATGTGCGGTTCCTCTGATAGCGAATAAGAATCACTGGTAGAAAAAAGTGCTTCATGTAGGTAGCTGTATACATAAGCCCAACTGTCAGGTGTTGGTCACAGAAATTTTAGCAGTCAATGTTATCCCTTTGACTGCCGGAAGCGCAGATCTACGCGAGACACAATAGATTTTAATTGTTTTATTAATTACGGCATGCAAGAGGTTAAGTATGTTGCAAGCATCTTAACTTGCTTGTAACAAAAATAACATTGACCTATATAAAATATAGTTGCCCTTGCCATCCACACAGGATCCATAATTAAGGATTAGTCAAAAAATGAGCCTAGGTCGTGACAGAAGTTATTTTAATTTGGCTTATTCCCAAAATTCATCCTAAGGGAAAAAATATTTGCGCATAGGTAACGTTTTTGCAAAATGCGAAAGATTTTGCAAAAACTTACTCGGATGTTATTATTTTATTGTTATCTGTAAATGTAAACATAATAGTTTAAGACTTTGTAGCGGAAACGTAAATAAATATATGTTTGCATGTCCACATCCCGCAAAATTGCACACTCAAATCCGACTTACGGTATGATAAGTCACTAGGTTTTCGCCGAATGTATCTGGAAGCATAACATTTCCATGAAGTTCAGGAATCCGTTAACTGTGTAAAAATTCGCTGTGAAAGCAACCCCAACCATCCATCGGCAATTGCGGCGGCATCAAAGAAAGGCATCGATACAAATTAAATAGTTTTATTTTAATTCTGACGTAGATATTCGTGTCGTGTGGCTAGGGTGACCATGCGTTTCGTTAATATCAGGACATACAAGCTTTTGAAAATGAATGTGAATAGAACAGAAATGCAATAAATAAATAGAAGCCGGCTACTAGAACCATATAACTGGGGTTCAAGTCTGCTGTTGCAATCGTGTCTCAATGACCAATCATCGACCGGCACCGGGATTTCGTATCTTGCAATAGCCGAGCGATCGCGATCATTTAGCAATATTTGCTGCTCAAACGTCAATTCAAAATACTTCACGCCAAATAGTTGTCAAATCTAGCGATAGTGCTGCCTCTGTGGAGCAATCAGTTAACTAAAACATGCATTTTTCGTTTGGTGGTTTCGTATTTAGTATGGTTTTTAAAAGCAAAGTTAAGTTTTTTTTGTTAAAGGTGATATTTAATTAGTTTCAGCGATTGCTACTTTATCGTCATCGTAGCAATAAGTGCATTAGAACAATCAGCGAGCGATTAGCAATCGGTTCATACATAATACGATTTTTTTTGACGATCGCGCGATGATCGCGCGATCACTGTGCAACTATTGCTCATTGCTGTTTCATAGGTAATAACCCCGCCGATATTTGTCAACTTTGACAGTTTTTGTGTGGGGAATGCATGGGGAATGCGCCAAAAGTTTGACGTTATACGTCAAAAATCGATCATTAAACTACTATTGCATTTACATTTTACTACTATACTTGAACCCCAGGTCAGTCATATTATGTCACAATAGTCTAGTGGTTAGTTGTCCTGAATGCAAAGTCGGTGGTCGGGTTCGATTGTTTGTTCTGTGTTTGGTTGTAATTTAAGTATAATAATTATAACTTGTTAGGACTTTGCCTAGCATGACATATTTTTTTATGTTTTTCCTTTTAACATTAACGTGATGGTTTTAGGTACAGTTGTGTAAGTTGTGCTTATATTATTATTATTTTGTACTTTAGCAGTGACAAATATGTACACACTTATGTAAATAAACTTTATTAATAGACACTGTAAGTACGCTCGAGATTATTGTGGCTTTAGTAATGTTCAACATTAATATAGTTAGTTTATGGCTCGTAAACTACTTATACTTAGTACGAGAGAAATGCGCTTCTATAATTAAATCTTGACAGTTCGGCACGTGGACTGACTTGTGGTTTTTACTTGCATTCCAGTAATACGATAGTTTCCACCATTATCAATTGACGTACATTTTATGGGCTGTCAAAACGCCATTCTCCAATAGATTTTGTATGGCAATGGCGACTTATGACGACACTAAAATAACAACTCAGTTGACTATCTATTTATTGATTTCAAAACAACTAAAAATCAAATTTTATAGCAAATTGACAATGAACCGAATTTATTAGGCTGAAATTAATAGAGGTTTTATAGAAATTGTGTCTAACATTTATTGGTTAATGGTGGAAACTATTACCCAATTATAAACTATCCTTAAATTGGTAATAAATAATACCCAAATGCAAATGTTGTAATTTATCTATAATATGTATTTATTTATAAAATATTTCAGTATGTTTATCAGTTGTCTGGTTACCATAGTTCATGTTCTGCTTAGTTTGGGATCAGATGACCGTGTGTGAGTTGTCCCAGGATATTTAATTTTTACTTATATACCAACATATTTGTTAAAAGTTTGGTTGTTTTTGTAAGTGTGGTTATAATTGACGGACCTGTTGGTCTAGTGGTCAGTGACCCTGACTGCTAAGCCAGAGGTCGTGGGTTCGATTCCCACCCACTACAAACTTGGTGTGATGAGCATAATGGTTTGTTCTGTGTCTGGGTGTTATTTATCTATAATATTTATGTTTTTAAAAAATAATATATGTATGCATGTATATCAGTTGTCTGATTACCATAACACAAGCTCTGCTTAGCTTGGGATCAGATGGCCGTGTGTAAGATGTCCCAGGATATTTATTTATTTATTTAATTATGTTTGTAAATGCACTCTAAATACCGCAGAAAAAACCGGCCAAGAGCGTGTCGGGCCACGCTCAATATAGGGTTCCATAGTTTCCCGTCCGTCACAATAAGTGTTCCCACTTATAAGTAAAAAAAAGGCTATTTGTTACGTTGACATACTAGTTAAGTACGCAGAAAATATTTTGTACAACCTTTTTATCTTTTTTGTACAAAAACTGTTCTTTCTATCAAGTTCAAAATATTTTTTCTAGAAAGTCCTTATAAAGTTCTACTTTCCAGATTTTTTTCATATTTTTTAAACCTACGGGTCAAAAATTAGAGGGGGGGGGGACACTTTGATTTTTCCTTTTGGAGCGATTGCGATTATTTCCGAATTTATTGACATTATCCCCTATTCATTTTTAAATACCTATCCAACAATATATCACTCGTCAGGGTTGAAATGAAAAAAGAAATGACTTCCCTCTTTACATATAGGGGGGCTACCCTAATAAAACATTTTTTTCCAATTTTTATTTTATCACTTTGTCGGCGTGATTGATATACATATTTGTACCAAATTTCAGCTTTCTAGTGCTAACGGTCACAGAGATTAAGCGAGGACGGACGGACAGACAGACAGACATGGCGAAACTATAAGGGTTCCTAGTTGACTACGGAACCCTAAAAAATCACAATTTATGTTCTCTATCGTATCGAATATACGCTATTTTTCTTTTAAAGAATAGGCCATAGAAACAACAATAAAGTATGTTTTACATACATGCTTGTTTTTACATTAATTTAGAAAGTCAAAGTAAGATTTATAAAGTGCGTAATTTAAATAATAGTTGTCAATTTATTCTTGTAAGCATTTCAGAATAAATGATTTATCATAACAGAACCGTGTATTGAAGAAAAATACAAAATACACTTTCTCTGTTTATTTTTCTTTTTTATTTGAAGTTGCAAAACATTGTTTTCGATATTACGTCAATTTAAAACAGGTGTTACGAATGTTAGAAAATTATGTTATTTTTTGTCATTGGTTTTAGAGTTCCTAATCCGAACGGTATGAATCTCACGAATCGTAACATGTATACGGATAGTTCAAAATATTCACAGTGTGTATATGTTTACGTTGTTAGTTGGTACAGTAAATTAGACGTTTTATTATTGAATGAAGCACCTGTTGCTATCCTAACAGTCTGTAAAAACTGAAAAACCAAACCGACAGACAGACAACAAAATGATCCCAACCCTTCTTTCCTTTTGAACTTCGTCGCCTTAACCTTTCAATGACCAAGCGACAGCCGGCTGTCGCGCTGCTATTGTCTTTTTATCTCGTGTCTTGAATCGCATGCGTTCGAAGGTTTAAAAACCGTGTTATAAGATTCATAAAGAATTCCCTAATAATCCATACTAATATTATAAATGGGAAAGTGTGTCTGTCTGTCTGTATGTTTGTCTTTCTTTCACGGCAAAACGGAGCGACGAATTGACGTGATTTTTTAAGTGGAGATAGTTGAAGGGATGGAGAGTAACATAGGCTACTTTCTGTCTCTTTTTAACGCGTGCGAAGCCGCGGGCAAAAGCTAGTAAAATAATAAAGAGACAAAGAAAAAACATTCAGAAAGAACTGTCCACCCAAACTCATAGCCACATTAACTGCACTACACCAGTCGTAAATGAAAACGTTTGGTTGCATCACGTAACCATTGTTATGGGTACCCAAATAACCGTCATGGTCCATAAATATGCGCTCAGTTGCATTTCTTACTCGGCGACCTTGACTACAATGTAAGCAGTTGATAGTCACCTATTTCTGTTGCACATGTCCGGAGATCGGTACAGGTAGGGCAATATTGTAGCAGTAGATTTTATTAAATAGGTAATATAGACTATGTTCATGTTGGTATGGTGATATAGACATTCTTCTGAATTTAAGTCAAACACCGGGGCTGACAAATGATTTAAGAATAAAAAAGTGTGGTAATTAAAATTTTACTGATATTCAAGAATCAAGCTTAGGTGTGGCAAGGGTCATGTCTAGCTTGGGGCTAATGTTAAAAACTGTGTGTAACTTTTACTGCGTTTTTGTTATTATTGATTATAAAATACTCATGAATAAATATGAAAAAAAAAACAATTTTAGATAATAAATTTTGAAATTCATTCATTCGAAACGAATAGGTATGGAACGGATAAAACTTTAAAACTACTGAACTCTAAAGGAACGTAGAAAGTTACATAATATGCTAACATAAAATCAGGCTATGTTCCTTGGGAGCGACGCAGTAACCCAAGACCTCACATAACACGTATAAAACCGCGACGATGGACAGCTATTAAAAAATAGCTCTACCTATTCCGATGTTTGCCGATGAAGTCAAACGGTGATACATTGTGGTGACAATGATGTTAATTATGTTGAATTAAATGTGGTTATTCTAATTAATTGATAAAGACACGTGTGGTGATGGACAAGTCATGTTAGTGTTATTCATTGTAACCCTTTAAACTAAAGCATTTTTTTTTTCAGATCTAACCAGCTTATGTCCAATTGGATATAGAAAACTACGATTTTATACGTAATCAGAAAAGATGCGGAACGTACAAAATAGTCGTTTGTTGAATAAATATGCGAAGTCCCTTAAGAAAAGTAATTCAAGGTTTATTAGCAGATTCTCGATTTTAAACTTAGAATAATTCCAGGTTTCCTCACGATGTTTTCCTTTACCTGGCCAAAATAAACTTTAGAAAGTAATAAATTAAAAAAATCCACCAACTTCAATATAAAATTTCAGCACAATCACCGCTATTATAAATAAAATGTGTGATTAGGAAATACTGAAATTAAAAATTACTCATTCATGAGTTGGCAAGTGTTGGCCCAATTTTTGTGAAAATATTCAGGTCGGTGGAGACCATCCATCGTTGAACACGTTACTAAGATGACAGTGCGTAGAGATTATGAATGACGGATTTATTATTTTACAAACTTTTGCCCGCGGCTTCGCTCGCGTTAGAAAGAGACAAAAAGTAGCCTGTGTTACTCTCCATCCCTTCAACTATCTCCATTTAAAAAGTCACGTCAATCCGTCGCTTCGTTTTGCCGTGAAAGAAAGACAAACATACAGACAGACAGACACACTTTCCCATTTATAATATTAGTATAGATTGGTTTAATAAGTTGACTTTTGGTTGCACAGTCGTAGTACTGTCAGCGCAAAAATATCGGGACGTAAAAGATTGTTCGAAATGATTGCAACAACAGAAAACAACTTTATTTCAACGGAATAAAGTTTTTGTCAGAAAGACAGTTGTCGTATAATCGTGTGCCAAACGAGAGTCGAAAAAATTAGATTAAGGTAGAAAAATTGGATACCGCGGCCCCGGACACAAAGGGCTAAGAAGGAACATGTGTGGGTTTCAGTCAGTAGAAGTCTGACACTCCCTTCCGCTCCGCCCAGAGCAGGAGGAGTCATTTGATGATTTCCCATCACAAAAAAATGTTAGAAAAACTGGTCAGCCCCCATAGACAAGTGGCATTGTAGAATAGATATCAAAATAGAATAGATTGTCAAATGTATGGAGATGTCAAATTATTTAGCGAAAGCTTATGTCAACCCCATACATTAATTTGACAATCTATTCTAATCTACAATGTCACTTGTGTAGGGGGTCAGAGTGCTAATAAAACACAAACATAGGGATACACTAGACTTACTTGTTATATCGGTAATAGAAAATCCACATTGGCAAAATGTTTTACCTATTGCGATTCACGTGATTGGTCGGTCAGGTGATATCAATTATAATTATTTCAGTAATTAGAATAAAATCCGGAGTGCTAAGCGACTTTTGTTGCCGACCGTACGCCCTAACGATAATTAGTTCCCTAGTGTATTATTACGCTTGCTATTTATTTATATAATATAATGTTGTCCTTGCATAGGACCAACATACCTAATCCATACTAATATTATAAATGCGAAAGTAACTCTGTCTGTCTGTCTGTCTCTTCTTCACGCCTAAAGCACTGAACCGATTTGAATGAAATTTTGGATAGTCTGGGATCCGAGAAAGGACATAGGATAGATAGTTTTCATCCCGGAAATCCCCCGGGAACGCGGACAAAGTAGCGGGCAAAAGCTAGTAACAAATATGGCGCCTGCTAGCCTTATTCGAATAATAAACCTCTGTCAAGGTCTGGATGTGACGTATAGACATTATGTATAAGAAATTATGTTTTAGATAATTATAATTATGTTATCACGTAAAAATTAGATAATTAAAGATTATTTAATCTGTATATCCTCATAAAGTAGTTATCTTATCAATAGTGGTGGCGCATCTAAAACATCTCATACTTATCATCATCATCTCACAATAAAGTAAGTACACATTTGTCATTTTTGCTGAACTGGACCTTTTTGGCACAGCTGTCAGGAGCACTGTAATATTATTTTATTTTTTGACGATTATGTTAACCTTACCAACTCGGCTGAAATAAACGTTTTATCTATCTTTTATCTTACTAATATTATGAAAACTGGCTAAGTCCCAGTCGGACTCCCAAACAATGAGTTTTATACAATACCACCACACAATTTAAAAATCGAGTCATTCCATCCTTTTGTCATTCAGGAACCTACTGAAATATACATACAAAACTTCATCCACATCGATCCAGTTATTTAGGAGTTAAATGGCAAACATACGAACATCAGAAGTATTTGTAAGTGTATATGGGATACATCCGAGTAATCTAAGACAAGATAAGCCATCCAAGAGCTAAAAAATGATAACTTTATTAGATGTCTGACGAAAAGGATTTTCTACATAATAAATGTCAAAAATAATGAAAATCTTATTTATTTTAGTTGTACGGAGATAGAATGGACGTAAAATGATACAACATACAAATCAAATCTGTAAAAATATTTTCAAACAAAACAACCGCCTACGTACGTAAAAATCCGACAAAAAACAACACACTAGAAATCAAGAGTACTAAATCGACATCATTTCCTATTAAAAAAACCTACAGCTGAGTGCCTAGTGCGAGTTTGTTTTACGTTAACGCGATCGACACGTTTATGACGTTCGGCGCTCCGATTGGCCCGCTTCAAGCTCTTAACCAATCACAGAGCTAAACTTAGTAAACGTTTCGATCGCGTTAACGTAAAACAAACTCGCACTAGGCACTCTGATAGTCTGATACCGGCACAGCCCACAGACTGAAGTGGAAAGCCATTTCATGGGTTTGCGCGCGGCCGGCCGGCGTCGGATCCCCAGTCGACATTACTCAACCGCGGCGCGTGCACGCGTCTACACACTCCGCTTCGAAACCCCCGACATTCGGAACACCATTCAACAAATTCGCGAACGATTTTTCGACACAGTTCCCTAGTTTTCCAACTGATTGTGCTACTTAGTGTTACCGTGCTGTGCTTTCCGAAGGTTCGGCGTTACTAAGGTAAATACACCGGCACTAATTTGCAACTTTTTGGACGTTCTGCGTGTTAAGTTATCGCTTAAGAAAGCATTTTTAATGTTTCTTGAAGTTATTGAAATTTCTGAATACTTTCTGGTGTAGAAAATTAGAAGTTTAATTTGTTTTATATTGAATAGAGTTACGCTAATTATGATTAAGTTTATGAAATTAGTTACCGCTATAGATTTTGCGATGTAGAAAACAAAATTTATCGTAGTTAGGATTCAAAAATAGAGACTAAAACGTTCCAAATGTTACGAAACACTTTTCATTCATGAAACAATTTACCATTCAAGTTTTAAACAGCATCATATTAACTGTAATACATCCCAGCTCAATTAGCCATAAAACAATTACCAGACCAATTAGGAACATTCCCAAAATAGACGAACTTATTAGAACTCGCAAAAACGATGAAAATACGGTGTTTATTGAACAAATCGACAGCAATTAGCATAAACAGGAGCTGCTAACAACAAGTTAGCGGCTGAAAGCTCGAGAACCGAGACCACCTGTTACAAACAAACATGGAGAAAGACCAATAGATCAAGGAGATATGGATATTGCGTAAGCAAATATGACAGGGGTCTTTGAGGGATATTCTTTCCATAACCAAGTGACGACAGAAATGTTCGGCATGGTACACCTGCATTATCTACAAGTGGTGGCAGTTGAGAGAAACAAAAGATCAATGGATACATCTTCAGTGAAAGATTCAGTATTCTCTCAAGTACTTAGTAGTCTAAAAGAAGCTGTGGGAATGGGAATTGTAGATGAAGTAAAAAATGTCGTAAAAAGTCTTTAATTGCGCGGTTTCCATTATATTTCTGTATGTCTTGAATTTTAATTACATTTTACATACTGCCTCGATAAATTAACCAAGTTCTTCTATTTCCGACTCCGTGATATTTTCGACGTTTGTATCATATTATTATGTAGTCTTCTTATCATAATCAAGTTCATAACTTCGGCAAATATTAGTCAAAACATAAACATTATGCAAGCAAATATGATAATTGGTAAAACTATATAAATGCTGGAATTTTAATAAATACGGTTTGCAAGGTGCTTCCACCTTATTGTGCATTGGCCTGTCAAAAGTTCAATTTATGTTTCGTGTAGCAAAACTATTTGCATGTATAATGTGCAGGCAATCCAATCCTGTTACATCATTTTATTATGATTGAAAACTTGGAATTACTTAGCAACAAAGAAGAATATTGTTATTTTCATTTTTACCATTTTATGAATCAGAAAGACGTGTTTACTTTTACGCTTAAATTACTTAAGAAAGTGTGATAGATTTAGGTATAAACATAAATTAGACCTTGAAAATTAAACGCAACTTTTTTTTAAATATCGGCAAGATATAAACAGCTGTATATATTATTTAAAAAAAGAAATAAACGCACAACGCAAAATGTGGACAGGCCGTGAATAAAACAGAACACCCGCATGAATGAGACGAATCGGTGTGTTCAATACTTGATTTACCAAAACCGGTACAGGAATTTTAGCGGTATGAAGCCAAATTAGTACAAACGAATACATCTGCGAATTCTGATGGTAAGTAAAAAAATATTCGTGAGTTTTAATTGAGTAAGAGGAGGGAACTAAAATATTTTATGTGAAAGACGTAAGAATTTTTACGGAACACATTGCTATCTAGACAAATTGCTTTGAAGAAGCATAAACTTCAGATCGTACTAAAGCATGAAATAAAAATGGAGTGTCTAAAATATATTTTTCAGAATACGCTTTGCCAGTTTTGCACGTGAGCTCAATTTTTCGAGCGAATTCAAAATGCAAAATATTGGTGTTATTACAGTAAAATATTTCTGTGACTTGTGTTTCATCTGTTCCTGGCTTGCATCAACATTTCTTTTAAGTCATATTTCTTTAGTGCTCTCAATTTTCTGATATTTGACCGTGACTTTGACAACGATGTTTTTAAAATAAGAAATGAAGAATCTTTAGAATCACAATCTGAATTGCGTAAGCTTTCTTTCACAGCTAGATTTAAGAGCATTCTTGTTGATACGTCTGATGTCACAGAGATTAATCATGACCTAGAAGTCATGGTCAATCTTCGTATAAATTTTAATCAAAACTATCAAGGAGTTTCTGCTTAATTGCTTGTATTAACTTGGAGACATAAAGACGATATACCGTAGATCGTTTCAGCTGATGTTAATGCTGAAACTGCTAAAGAGGCGAAAGTATCTTCCAACATAGCTGCTAACCCATTCGGAAAGCTCTAAAATAACATTTTAAGACGCTCTTGGGAGGAAAAGCTTTTACCAGTTTTCTAGAGGGAGATATTTTATATTCCACAAGGATTTTCAAAGTTGATTTTCTTAACGTTCAGGTTAAAGTAGTTCGTTCAGACGGTGATGTCATGTGTTATGTATTGTCAGTCGTGTGGATATGTAAATATGTTTCATTGTGTAAACACTACGTTATCTCCATGTGAGTACTTGTTTTAACAATATACTCTAGTTACGATTCTAGTGCTGAGGCCTTATTGAAGGATGTGTCTAGTTTCTTGATTCTATTCATTTGGTCGTAACTTTTGGGACCAATTTATTTGATTAGATTGTATCTAATCTGATTAAATATTAATAAAATGGCTACTAATCTCATTTTGATATTTAGCAAAAACATAGCAAATGTAAATTTTCGCTTTTATTATGACTACAATATTTTTGTCTCTGATTTTCTGATACAACTAGCAGACAAAAAATATTTCTCGCGTGCGTTCCTAAAACGATGCTCCGGTAAAATACACGAATTCAAATCTGATTCAATTCCGCACTTTTACACTATTTGCACACATTTTTCAATGCCAAGTGATTCAATGCCAGAATGCCAGTGCAAACTGAGTGTGCAAACTGAAACTTGGCACGAATATAACTAGAGCAATATTAATTGTGATAACTCTCTGAGGAAGTCTGGCACAACTAATATAATATATGAAAACAATTTTATTGTTTAATATATTTAATAATAACAATAAAGTGTTTATTTCAGGCATTGAATACCACCCATATTATTACAAAATTGATAAACTAGAATATAAAAGCAAAACAAAACAAAAGTACAAAAATAAATAAGCAAAATAAAATTAATACTAATTAAATAAAATAGAAAATAATATAGCAAAACAAAACAAAAATATAAATCAAATTAAAAATATTAATACTAATTAAATGCAATATTAAATAAAATTAATACGCTCACTAGGCATATATACATTTTTCACATCTAACAATAAAAGACAGTAAGTTTTCCGGCACCGGTAATTAAAGGACTAAGTTAATCGTCTGCATAGCTAAGGTAATTTAGACATAAATATGGTACTTCTCAGCTGATAGAAAAGTTTTATGATTATATTTTCAAATATTTTTGAAAACACAATAAAAATATGATAAAACCTTTTGTGGGGAAATAACTGCCGACGCAAGAGAAAATAATGAAACTACGAAAGTGGGTACTAACTTTGGTATGGGTGAAATGGAAAGTGGAGCAGAAAACTGCAGTAAAACTAAAAAGCAGGAAGTGTAAACTAAAAGTAAAACAAGATACAAACGTAGCAACAGACAAGATAGTGTTTATAGCAGTTTTTATTATAATAGATATGATAAGAACGCTAAACAAATAAGGGCACGGAGCAGCACGCGGTCGCGGTCACATAGTACTGCAGTGGTATTTGAGGGCAGACACTGTCCACTTTGATGTGAAATTCATCAGTAGCGTATCCTTCTTCAAGCGGAAAATCGTGAAACAATAAAATGGATATGATAAGACCGCTCTAGACCAATAAGGGCACAGAGCGGCACTTTTGGTCCGCAGTTGCGGTCGCAGTCATATACCGCGGTAGAATTTGTGGTCTATTTTGATGTAAGAATATTATCAGTAGCGTCTCCTTAATCAAGATTTCAGAAAACCGTGCAATAATAAAATCCTAATTATGTAATAGTTAATAACCATTAGAAGAGAGAGCTTGTTGATTTTAGTTGTAAAACATCTGTTAGGTTATGCCTTACTGTTAACCTCTAGACACGCTACTGGCGTCTCTACAGATACAACGGCTGTACAAACCTGTCACCTCGACCGTGACCGCTACCGCTTAACTAACATCGTCGCCATTATCATATCCTAAAATTCTATAGCTATCAGAACCTTTAAATCCTTTCGCAGAATCAGGTTTAAGATAATTTATTGCATTTAAGAACTCACTTACAACCTATTGTTTAAATTCCACGACGATTCTCAGAATCAGTCAATGGGGGTTTTGTAATCCATGTTTTGATTTTTAAAACCATTCTCGCTTATCATTGGCCTTTTTATGATTTATAGCATTGGTGCTTTTGTTATCTTCATTTTGATGATCGACAGAACAGATGGCCATTATAACCCGTCTTGTTTTAACTTTATTGGTTTATAATTCAAACAAGTTTGTTGTTTAAGACTAATCTAAAGGATTCAGTTTGATTGGAGTTTATGTCTACGTCTTGGGAGTCTAGAGGAATGTTTATGCTTCGTGACTGAATAGTTTGAACATCGCGGATGTTAAATCAAGAAATACTAGGTCCCTTTGATCGAAGTTGGGTCTAGTTCAATTTATAATTACAACTCATTCTGATGTCAATATTTCTAGCTTTGCCCCGCTCTAAGAATTTCTTCCGTCTCGTGACTGCTTAGAAACAAACTAACGTAAACAGATTATTACACCACGAAATTTAAACCAAGCTTTAGTATAACCGTTGCATCAAATCTTTCTCCATTGAAATTACAACCAAGAAGTTCATTGTAAGGTATGGATGCACCTAAAATGCCAAAATTAGGTCATGCTATTAAAATTGATTGATTGAATTCCCAAAGTGCTTTGTTTTAGAGTTAAAGTTATTTGCATCGTGTTGGTGCTTTTCGCTTTTAGTAACGTCTTGTGGGATGGTTAACGCTGCAGTAAAAATGAGCTCCACAATATTGTGACATTCGCGAACATTAATCTTTCAGTTGGCAATGACACAAGAATCTATTGCATCATATCGTGTAATCGCGGTTTATATTAGAGTGACTGAGTTATGTGCAGAAAATGTATCGACTTGCTCTTGTAGTTTTCGTGCAAGCATTACGTGAGTTTTAGAAATTCAACCTCTAACAAGTTAAGTAAAGAGGGTAAGAAAGAGGCTCTTGGTCAGACTTCTTGGCTTCTGACTATTCGTAAAGACTGCCAAAGTTCTACGAATTAAAACCGGAACCAACGTGTTTACGTGCTTTCCGAGGCACGGTATACGAAAGGGCACGGAATTTAGGAAACCACATTGGTACTTGCCCGGGTTTGGACCCACAACCCCTTACATGAGGGGCGGGCTCCTTAACTGTGTTATCACGACATTTGTCTCAAACAATAGTGTCGTGGTAAATGTTTGATGCCGCCATATGGTGTGTGGCTTCATTCAAACAACTTGTCATACTTCCCATTTCTTACATGAAAAGATTAACAGTTGACTGACACTGCCAATTAAGTATGTCATTACTTGTAATGAGTAATTCAGCTTGAAACCTACATAATGGCGGATAACGAACCAATTTTTACTTCAATCGGTTGGAGTTCGAAGAATTCGTTGAAAGGTGCA
The DNA here is from genome assembly GCA_033675125.1 of Athetis lepigone. Taxonomy (NCBI): domain Eukaryota; kingdom Metazoa; phylum Arthropoda; class Insecta; order Lepidoptera; family Noctuidae; genus Athetis; species Athetis lepigone. The sequence continues at coordinate 3,366,526 of CM066229.1, read as the reverse complement.
AAAGATTACCGGTCAATCAGAATACGATGGAACAATTCTTTGAATAATGAACTGAAAGAATAAGTTCATTCAGACGTTTGACGTCTTCAAAAATAAAAACTTTTTGGAAGTCGGTGGCTTCCGTTCTGTTTGTTGTTTTAGATTGTCATTTCTCTTTTTATTCTTTTACATTTTACTGGGTTTTTTACTAAGTACATTAGTTATCATCTACATTTTTGAACTATGCTAAAATACTATAACCTCCTCCTAAATTCCAAAAGCAGCACTCAACGTTTAGTCCAACGCGAGATAATCGCGAACAAATATATTACATACTTGCGTACAGATCAAAAACTAGAACTATTTTGTTTTAATAAAAGGTGATTAATGTCAAGAGTAGCGCGAAAAAGAAGAATGCTCCGCTATGTTGGTCTTGTATAGGTAATAATTATTCAATCTATTTAATTTAATTCAATGCCAAATAAATTGCCTTTTGACGGCCAATTTAGAATCTGATCGTAATATCATCTAGGCAACAAGGCAGAAACTTCGTCTCAAATTATAGACACTCTGATTTATGTAAAATATGCATTTGATAATAATTTGAGACTGAGAATGCGACAGGTCTTCAAAGTGATGTCACACATTATCATAAATAAATGTATGATTATTTACATAATAATGAGAATTGTCTGTTGTAGTTTCATGCACTATAACACCAGTCTATACATATTCACTTTTATCTGTCTGCCTGTCCGTTTTTTCTTTCGTCTAAAATATTTAAAAAACACCGATACCATTTTATTTATTGATCCAAAAATAAGGTTTATTGAAAACGTGCATGATATGGAGCAAAAAGCTAGATTTTTTGAAGATTCGTAACACGCGTATCAAGTTGAGGGTCTCTAGTATTAATAAGTTAAATAACGTACTAACTTCCGATTTCAGAGCACTGCAATAAAGAGAAATTGAACTCCAAACTAATGAATAGAAATCAAATAACCAAAATAATGAAATCGATTACCGCATGGTAACGCACTATTAAATAACCGTCGAATATCGAAACCACAACTGCCACAATAAGCCTACAAAATCTAAATTAATATTAAACGTGAACCCACAATATTGGTTACATTTTAACGAAGGGCCTAGAATCTGTACTGTCAATATTACGTCTGTGAGACGAAACTGACTAAATAAGAACACCATGTAATGTTCTAGTACAAATACAGCGAAGGTTACTTTGCTTATGTAATTTATGTAAACTTTGGGTCATATTCAAAATGATTTTAGGTCGCAGACGAATAGGAAAACGTGATGAACAAACATACACTCTTTCATTTTAAAGCAGGCCACAGCAAGCATACTTTTGTATTTCGGTAAATGTGGCGCCACATTTGCAACGTGATACATTTATTGCCCCGTAGTTCGGCACCCACACTGAGGACACATTTGTTGCGGGCGTATACGACACATTTGTAGCAAATAATTGCGAAGCAACAATAGCGATGGCGACTGCTTAAAAATAATAGCATTCTGTTTTGTCCGTCCGTTAGACCGTTCATAAGTACTAATTAAACATTAATATATAATACAAAAATGTTACCTTTGTGAATTCATTCAGATAGCAATTAAATAAATCTATCCTATCGGCAGTGTCATTCAGTGTATGCAAGGGCGCTTTACTGAGCAGGTTAGTTCGCGCGCGTGGCACTGCTAACAACCGTGGCCGTCGCGTCGGCCGTCGGCGTCGCAATGCATTATACTTATCAAATTAATGTAACTGACGGACTAAATTTTTTATCGTCTCGCCTATTGTGCCTTGGTAAATGTTCGATGCGTGAAGTATGTGGCGCTGGTGTGCTGCCTCTTTAGTGTAACGCTCGGCTGCAATGCGTATTGTGAGTTCGATTCCCGTACTACACAAATATTTGTGTGGCCTATAGGTATTTGTTCAGAGTCTGGTTGTTTATGTATTTGAATTTATATGTTTGTGAACACAAATTCTTGTTGACAGAGAAATTCATAGACTGGGGCGACCTTTTCCAATTTAATAAAAAAACAGGTCAAGTACAATTTTAAAGTGCAAGTAGTTTTTAAGTACTTTTCAATTCATGTATGAGTTTTAAATTTTTTCTTTGACATAATTGAGATCGATACACGAAAAAATTGTGCAAAACCTTGAGCTTGACGAGTGGTTATATCAATTCTCGTGCCTCATGTCTCAAAGAATCGAAATACAAATAATGTTATCAATATGATATAACACTCAAGATTATCACATCGAAAAACTTATCAATAGACCAAGTGCTATCTGTTAATCTTTCACAGAAATCAAATTAGGAATGTAGATTCATTTCTGTTGTTAGGTTGGTATAGGCGCCATCGATTTTTTTACATGAAGGTTGATTGATAAAAGGATGAAAGTATATCCTATGTGCTGGCTGATAATAAATGTTATCGATTTATAAGCCCTTGTATGGAAATAGAATGTACTATCTCATTCCGTTAGACATGAATGAGAAGGGATATGTAAATACGATGAAGGTTTTATACAAATGCAACCTAATAAAAATTAAGACTGGTGGAAAAAGTAAGTTTATGTTTAAACATTCAAATGAATTCCAGAAAGGAGAGATTGTCAATGAGATTAGCTCGACAATATAATTATTTAAAGTAAACGAAACTTGTCAACAATCTTTATTTAGTGTAATTTGGGATCTCCCACATCATCATCTCCCTAGCCTTTTCCCAACCGTGTTGGGGTCGGCTGCCAGCCTAACCGGATTCAGCTAGATACCGGTGTTTTACGTGGAGCGACTGCCTATCTGACCTCCACAACCCAGTAACTGGGTGACACGATACCTCTTGGTTAGTCTGGTCACAGTATCTGGCTAACCAGTAACGACTGTCAAAGTTCTACGAATGACAACCGGGACCAACGGCTTTACGTGCTTTCCGAGGCACGGGATGTCAGTGATGTCGAAGATAAACTTTAGAAAGTACATATGAATTGAAAAAGTCACATTGGTACTTGCCCGGATTCGAACCCACCTCTTACACTAGAGGCGGGCGCCTTATCCGCTGGGCCATCACGACACTAACTTGGGATCTCCCACATGTGAATTATTTATACTCATTGTTTTACATTACCTATACCTATAGTCTCGTTGTTTCCTTGAAGCCAATGCTTGAAGAAGAAAATCTAAAATAAAACACCAATATTTATAATCTTACACTCTTTGTTGTATCTTCTGTGTTCTTTTATCTTTCCATCTACTGCAGAAAGATATTCTGTAAATATGTTCATCAGAGAACGTACGATCAAGTAAGATTAAGGTGACCTGGAAGTCTTTAAGGTCCGTATTAATAGACGTCACTCAACTCTGAGACGCTCTCAAGTTTATTGCTGTCCTTATTTTTTCCCTTTAGAATGACAAGGACAGCAAGAGACTTGAGAGCGTCTTGGAGTTGAGTGACGTCTATTAATACGGGCCTTAGACCCCTAGCATTAGGTAAGATGGAAAATCGCAAATCTCCTCAACCTCAATCTAAATAAATTTTATAGAGGCACATTTTTCAAACTAGACGAGTTGGTGAAAAATTACAGACAAAAAATTACATTAGTTGGCCTAATTACTAGAATTTTCAATCTGACAATATTAAAAAAATCACCATTAAGAAAGTGGGTAAGTAGGGCTGATAATTGGGTTACTAACAATTTATGTATTAATTGTAATGGCCCATTTTCCACATTGTGTGCCAGAAATTACAGTGATTTAGCAGGGGTGCAATTTTGAGTTTTTTTTTGACATTGACACATCTGATTTTGTCAGTTTTGACAAGACCAGAATTCACATTTCTTACTTAGAAATTTATAAGATCTACAAGCTCTTAAATGAGAGACGGCCTTAACTACTAGACCATCACAACATCTATAGATCTAACTTAAAATCCTTGAAAGTTGTCCATTACTTCCACTTTTATTGGTTATACATTATTCTATAGTTAGGTATTTATTGACTGGTTGTCATTATGTGCAATCCATTGAGCGTAGGCTAGCGTAGGTGACCACGTCCGGGCGATCAACCGACCCTGACCTATTACTGTTACCCCTGCGACTTGACTGTGCACCTCGCTCTGTGACGTAACGTTGACGGAATACTATCGCTTTTCAACGAACGAGGCGAACACGGGACGCCGCGCGGGGAAGCGGGAGTGGGGTCGCATTTTAGCGAGGTGCACAGATAAGTAAGTTTATTTTTTGGGAAGTGGGAAATCATCAAATGACTTCTTGTGGGGCGGGAGGGCGTGTCAGACTTTTACTGACTAAAACATGTTCCTTCGGTTGCCCTTTATGTTCCGGGGTCACGGTAACTACTATAACCATTCCGCAACCCCGGCAGATAAGTAAGGGTAGTGAGACTTGTTAGACGGTCTATAAGTCTGAGATACATAAACGCTGCTTAGCAAGTGCTTTGGCTTAACAATATAACTGTCACCGTCCCACAACTGTTTAACTAAGATACTAAGATAGAGACAGAAAATAGCTAAGCAAAAGAACGTAGCTGAATAGACTCGTATTCGTCGTTATACGCTTGCTTGCAAAACTCTGAAACTCTGTCGACGAAGCGTACGCGTAGTACGCTTAGTTTTGTATGTAAGCTTAATCGTAATCGTAATCAAGCGTAATCTGTTGATATCCTTACTTTATCCCTTAAAAGTGACAAAGACAGCAACAGATTTGAGAGCGTCTTAAAATTAAGTGACTTTTGAGTATCTGTGGTCAGTGACAGTCAAATAAACATAAGCGTTTATTTGAGATTTCAATGTTCCTTAAAAAATATAAATATTATTTTATTTGCAGTGATGATCTAAAAAGCTAGGCATTCTAAATAAAATGCCTGAATATGTGGCCTCGGAATAATAAAATTAACTAACGATTTTTATAAGTTTTATTATTAATTAAAATTCGTCTTATTTGACATTTATCATGTGAACTCGTTATTATAATTGTAAGGAACTATAGTTTTTTTAGAAGCTTCATAGTTAAATTCGACGACATTTTTTTAAAATAGTGATGACCTATAAAATCTAGAAATGTCAGTTGTCTGCATTTTTTTTTATTTATATATCAAAGATAACAAAATTATTTAAAGCGATACCTATTTTCGATTGTATAACATTAAATACTTTTTAAACCATTAAGTCCCCAGCAATTTCACCAGCGAAATGTTTCGTTACAGCTTCGCTCCCGTCGGAGTAGCTTTAATATTTTTTTTTTCTGTTTGACTTCGACCATTTTAATCCTACAATAACGTCCTGCAAGTAACACGTCGAATTACCAGTATAACATGTTGTATAATATTAATTTGTCATAACTTTTAAAATATAATAATATATGTCGCAGACAGAACAGTTTGAAGGTAAGTACCAGGCTGTCATAAAATCCAAAGGGGTTATCCCGTCGTTAATCCTAAGCAAATAGTCACGATGACTCATCACATCCTGAACAATCCTATACAGTTACCTCACATTAAAATCAGGCCATTTATAAGCACATAGGGTACAATGACGTCACGTCTCCAAAAATCATTCGGCCAGCACCGTTAGCTGTCAAAGCAATAAACAAGATAATTGATTTATTACTGTTGGCGACATTGACTCGAATCAACTCATTGGAGACTATTTGGTGAAGGTTGGCGTCGAAGTACTGTGATGATGGTATGATGGGAAATAATATTAATAGGACCTAAACCGTGGGTGCAGTCCGGTCTGTTGGAATTAGGGACTACGCACACATTCATTGCACTTTAAAAAACGATCATTGAGACACGATTGTAATAGCAGTCTAGGGCCCCTGTTCAGCTTCTATCAGCCGCGTTCAGTCGCGTAGGAATCAGGAAAGTTGTCTAAACCTTTCAACGATCAACCGACAGCCGGCTATCGTGCTGCTATTGTCTTTCTACTATGTCTCGAACCGAATTCGAAGGCTTGAGAATAAAAACCATATTGTTGTACGTAAGCTGAACAGAGGGCCTAGACAAGTGGCATTGTAGAATAGATAGCGTAAACGAATAGTTTGTCAAATGTATGGAATTGACATAAGCTTTCGCTAAACAATTTAACATCTCCATACATTTAGGGCTGCCATCCGTCCGGGTTTCCCCGGATTTGTCCTAGTTTAGAGAGCGTCCGGGGAGCGTCCGGGCGGGGCAGGCAAAAAGTGTCCGGGTGAAACCCGGACACTTAGTGTCAGGGTATTCCCAATTAATTAAAAGATAAGCGATAAATCTAAACAAATCTTAGTTAAAAATTCATTCGTAATTGGTAAGCGCAACCAAGCTAACTCCTACGCTTCAAAAAAACCGATAACGGCCGATGTCCGAACGACCCCCGGGGCGCGCCACCACCCGCTACAACTGCCGGGGCGGTTAAACCAATGCAAGACTTTGACAAATTCGACTGGATGATTTTGCCAAACATCAGTGAAAGTACTCCATGGTCTGATGTTGAAAAAACAGTTATTTTCCTCAAGGATATTAATATAGAAATCGATGACACAAAGTTAATTGACGAATGGGTAAATTTAAAAGCTTTTAGCTTGAGCCTTAGTGACGGAGATAAACTGTTAAGCGCAAACCAGCTATGGCTGAATTTTTCTCATAAATAGAAGAGTGTAAAATGTTGACTATTTTATTTGTTAAACAGTAGTTTAAGTTGATTGTGTCAAACATTGTTAAATAACTAGCAAACAAGCTGTTTTTTAATGAATACATTTTATTTTTATTGTTTTTTTTTTCTGGGATGTCCGGGATAAATACTAAATTTCATCCAAATGTCCGGGGTTTTTGAAGTGTTTGTCCGGGGTCGGCAATTTAGGAGATGGCAGCCCTACATACATTTGACAATCTATTCGTTTTCGCTATCTATTCTACAATGCCACTTGTCTAGGGTGGCAGAGACGGAAACGGTCGCAAAAGCGTCATACAATTTTTTTTTTCTAAGAACATAAGCTGATGGAGCTAAATAAATGTGGTTTCTAATTGATCGAGTAGACATTAAACGTTTAATGAATGAAAAGCAAACTCAACCAAGTTAACCTTCAGAACGCCTTAACCACTAAACCATCAAAACATTAATTAATTTAATGTTTACAATAAAAATAACCAAAATATAGTCGAGGCGATTGCTTGCACTTGACGGTTTCAATTGAATTTCTGAGTAACACCAATTGATTGCCTGACCTGTTCAATTGGTGACGCGACGCGTCGGAAAATGATACTATAATTATGATATATGATTATGGTACTTGTGTCGATGTTATTGGGACGGAATTTAGAATGACAGTCCTGAAAAGAGAGTAGGTTAGTTATTGAACGGTTTTGTTCGGTTTTTGTTTCTCTGACGACATTCAATTGATAATGACGTTTATGTACTAAACTTCGCTCACATATTAAGAGGGGCAGTTAAGTTCTTTGAATAAACATATTCCCAACAGATTGGGTCGTATTTTACTATTGATATTCGTACAGTCAAACTCAACTCCTTGGATTACATGTTCCTTCTCAGAAAGAAAAAAAAAGGGGAAAGAGGACGGGTAATGTAGGGCTGGCTGTATTTTAAAACTTTTCTTTAACCCTTTGACTGCCCGAACATAGCGTGTCCTGTATGTTAAGCACGCCGTTCAATTAAAAAATATTTAAATCATGGATTCCGAACGAATAAAGATTCGTTGGTAATTATCAAAATTGTTTTTGTTATAGTTTACCACGTTTTTGGTTGAAAAGTTTATCGTTAGTGTGCAGAGCATGCGCTTGCTTGTCAAGTATACGTGACTCTGGCGATCAAAAGTTCAAATCATAACCACGTTAAATAAAATACCTACAATGTTCAACAACAAACTTAATAAAAACACATGACAATGCAACCACACACAACAAAGTCCACATACAAATAAAACCTAACAGCTCCCATTAATTTCATACAAATCCCTTCTCGGGCTACAATTCAAACAATATTGCAATAAACTACAACACCCCAGAGAGTGGGTCAAAACAGTGGCCATTAGTTGCCAATGTCCCGTTGACAAGGACCTCTAACACCAGATGTTGCAATCCGGTATTTGACACCATCATCAATTGACGTACTTTTTATGAGCTGTTCTCCAATAGACTTTGTATGCCAATACCAGCTTGTGACGTCACAAGCTAGCAACCCTATTGACTAACTATTTATTGATTTTAAAGCAATTAAAAATCCAATTTTACAGTAAATTTAAAACAAATCCGATGCTTAGGACTAATAAAAAGATAGGTTTTATAAAAAATATGTCTTAGATTTTTCGGTTAATAGTGTCAAATACCGTATTGTTTCAGTAATGTTTGTGGAATGTCCCTGTACTGTTTTCTTTGTCGCGTGACTATAATAATTTCTTCTCTTAAGCGTTGTATGTTTTTACTCCCAAAATATTCACTCCCTAAATTAATAATTTACATTGAACAGTGGCTATTAGTAGCCAATATCCGTTGACAAGGACCTCTAACGCCAGATGTTGTAATTGTTGCATTAATGTTTGTGGAACGTCGTGTGCTGTTGATTTTGTCGCATGACTTCGATAATTTCTTCTCTTTATAGATGTTTGTGTTTTTACTCCCAAAATGGAACTACTTAAATTTAAAATTTACATTGAACAGTGGCCATTACTTGCCTATGTCCCGTTGACAAGGACCTCTAACCACACACTGGAACAATTACACCAGATGTTGTTGTAATTGTTCTAGCAATGTTTGTGAAATGTCGTGTGCTTTAATAATTTCTTCCCTTTGTCGTTGTTTGTGTTTTTACTTCCAAAAATATACTACAAATAGCAGTTGGATTCTTTGATTGTTTTTTTATTTCTATTTTTTTTTTAATGTAGGTACGTTTTGTCACTCTCACAACTGAGACGACTTCGAAAGGCACCTCATACATGTATAAATACAGGCTCAATATGACAATATAAGCATTATACTATAATATGTACTTAAGTATTAGTTAAAAGAAATTATCGCTTCGTAATCCTACGCCTGGAGCTCATGTTTCAAGTGCTTAAGATTTTATGCCTGAAGTTGCTTCATGCACAATCTTCATGAGTATAGTCAATTAATCATATTTTATGAATCGCGTTAGTAAGCAAAGACTTTTGAAACAAGAGGTTCTAAATCTTAATACGAGTCCTTGCAACATGAGAACAACGACCGTAAATAACACTATGTTTTTTTTTGCATGGCTACCGATTACGAAATTAAAGTTATTTTTTACCTTTGAGTTTTATCTTTTCTCTGTTTTAAAATAAAAATAAACAGCTTTAGAAACGACAAATACGAAAAAAAAGGCGGAAAATGACACTAAAAAACGTGGCAAAACGATATTCGCATTTTAAATTCCATGAGTTTTGTTCTTACTAGACAAAGAAGTGTCAAAGGCCCATTATCTATTTTAGCTCTATTTATTTGTCTTTTAATAATCTATTATATTTTAAAAATAAATTTGTATATAATATGTAAAAATGCAAGGAAACACGACACTTTCAAAAAAAGATAGACCAAAAAGGTAGGTCAACAAAAAAGGTTTGCGTGTCAAATTTATAGTGACAGCTGATCGGAACTGCGTGATTTATGTACAATATACAGGACAGATGTCCTTGCTGTCGAGGGGTGCGCGGGCGCTTGTGGCAGTTGGCGACATATTGTCTCGGCATCTCGGTGAATGGAAGTATAGGATAATGAATTGTGGGGTGACTCTTGGACTAAATTGATGGCATTAGGTTATAATGTTCCGAAAGTGCAATTGGAATGACCAGCGTCCAGACAAATCGTGCATTTTTCTGCACACGCTAAAAAATGAATACTTGAGTTAAATGGTAGATATTAATAAGGTCACGTGACTTCTCCACTAGTAATGTCATTGCTATACATATATACATACACATTAGCCAGTTTTTAAAGTCATAGTAGTAGAGAAATACCATATTTTTTATGTTGCTGCAGAACTGAGTTTTAGTGTGTATTAAGTCAGCAGGTCATGGAAGCACTCATACGTATGACATTTATCATATTTCTTCGGTTTTAATTAGATCATCGAAGAAATAATAACCAGAACCAACGGTTTTAAGTACACGAGGATAGCACACCATACTATCAAACTGCAGATACTGAAAATTCAATTGCTATACAAGTTGCTGGAAAATTGTGCACAACACAATGAGAACAAAGCTTGCTTACTGCAATACGAAATTCTTAATGATTCCATTAGCAACAGGGGCATCTGTTTCAGAGGGTGCTAATGGTACAAATATCAGCATTTTGCGACAAATAGTTGCAGCGGTTTTGTGAATGCGGATTAAATTTACAGTTATGGCTGCAGCTAGGCGACTGTTCGGCGAAATTAACAATAGAAATACACTTTATTAGAGAAAAGGGATGCAAGGCACGTGTTCTATGGGATTTGTCGTCACCATTGTTAACTTTTGAGTGTGCGAATACCCATTTTTTCGTGATCGTGACGGTCAATTTTATAAAAGATCCTTTTATGTATTTTGTTGAAATTATACTAATTATTATACCTACCCATCACCTCAAGACAAGTGGCATTGTAGAATAGATGGTAAAACAGACTTCGATACGTGATGTCAAATTACTTAGGTAATCCTTCGAACACACGTGATTTGAGGCACAATAGCAGCCTGGTTGGTCATCAAGAGGTTATGAGTAAGGTTTTGCCAATTCCATACATTTAACAAACAATCTACCTATTCTAAAATGGCACTTGTCTAGAGCTGGTGAACTGTTATAAAAAAAACTGCACTTATTTAATTTAGATTTTTGGGAAGTTAATGTACTCATTAATACGGTCAACTTTTGCTACTGGACCAACTTGACAAAAAAAAACGATTAGCACCCAAACATTCAAAATGCAAGTAACAGTATTTTTTTCATGTTTTATGGCTAGTTTCATAAAAAAAGTATTGGTGTTTATAATAACTTTTTAAATCTGAAAGATGTGGTGCAATTTGGGAATCCGTATAGTAGGTTTTTTACTTACTTTTAACGCGATAACCACTAAACGAATGATATAGCTATTGCTTATACATTCGAATAATACATAGGTTATATAACTTCACGCTTTAACATACAACGACAAAGCAGCAACTACATACCTATCAAAAAGCTGTTAAACCGCTAGGGACAGCTAGATAGTAACATTTTCTAAAGGATAAACAAAAGGGAGAAATTGTAAAAGTCACGCGACAGAATCAACAGCACACGACATACCACTAATGTTACTGCAACAATTATAACATCTGTGTTAGAGGTCCTTGTCAACGGGAAATTGGCAACTAATAGCCACTGTTCAATAAAAAAAATTAACCGATTGACGAAAGAAGGGTTCTGATTTTCGAGTTTATAGATGAATGTGTGTATGTCTCATTCTATGGCACGCTCTACAGCCCAAATAAACTGTATAACGGATTTTATAAATAAATGACAATGCAACCAAAGCTGTAGAGCTAGTTAATAAAACAAACCCAGTTCTCACAATATTCGATTAAAGTCCAAGAACTTTCATGTCTTCATAATTTAGTATTTAATACTGAATTTACTTAAAAGATAATTCGTAAGATCATATCTAACTTTGTAATTAACGAAGTGCTGTAAATTAATTTAAGAGAAGCGAAGCTTAATTGCGTAATAAACTTGTAATGACAAACGCTTTTATTATAATAAATTTATACGTACTTATAAAGAAATAGGACGGAAGAATGTTAAAACATTACGCAAATACTACAGTTTTCGACAAAACCCTGATTTTTACGACTTAAACCTTCGAACACCGTGATTCGAGACGCAATTGAAAGACGATAGCAGCCCGACAGCCGGCTGTCACTTGGTCCTTGGAAGGTTCAGAAATAAAATGCAGACGTATGTAAAATAAGGCAACCAGGAAAAAATTACCTTACGATTGTCAATTTGTACATACGCGAGCAAAGCTTGTCAAAGCTGTAGCATCAGTTTCGTAGTACGAAATTAAAAGTTTGGCAGTAGCAGAGTTAAAACTTGTTTTTCAATAAACTTAGTCAGCCAGATTGCTAAATGTGTAAACAGACAAAAAACAAAAACAAGACAAGAAATCGCATTGTTTTCTTTCGGTTCATGAATTGGCTTATAAATAACACATTTTATTTTGTATTCTAGCAAATAAACCATTCATTCATTCATTCATTCATAGACTTATGAAAAACAGATCGTTTACACTGTGTCGTAATATTAGGATGTAAATACATTCAGAAAAGACATATCAATGACATGTCTATCCGTTTGTAAGTCAATTGCTACTTTTTCATTGAGAATTTGGCAATGATAAACATATCAATGAAACTGGTTTGATTTGTTTGTGAAATATTTGGTAAAAAATGTTTTTTTCATTAAAATGTGTTTTTCGAGGAAGTTGACTGTCCTGCTCCCCTAGACAAGTGGCATTGTAGAATAGATAGTGAAACGATAACGATTGTCAAATGTATGGAGTTCTCAAAAAATGGTTTAGCGAAAGCTTATTTATGTCAATGCCACTTGGCTAGGTCCTCTGGTCTAGTGGTTAGTGACCCTGATTGCTATTTCGGAGGAGTAGGCTCGATTCCCGCCCAGGATAAATATTTGTGTGATAAGCATGATTGTTTGTTCTGTGCCTGCGTACCTAATTAAATCCGTACTAATATTATAAATGCGAAAGTAACTCTGTCCGTCTGTCTGTCTGTCTCTTCTTCACGCCTAAACAGCTGAACCAATTTAAATGAAATTCGGTACAGACGTAGTCTGAGTCCCGAGAAAGGACATAGCATAGTTTTCATCCCGGAAATCCTCCGGGAGCGGGAAGTATTATAGGGCGCGTACAAAGTCGCGGGCAAAAGCTAGTTCTTTATAAATTACTAGCTTTTGCCCGCGACTTCGTCCGCGTGGAATAATAGTTCCCATTCCCGGGGGTATTCCGGGATGAAAACTACCCTATGTCCTTTCTCGGGTCCTAGAATATATCTGTACCAAATTTCATTCAAATCGGTTCAGAGGTTTAGGTGTGAAGAAGAGACAGACAGACAGAAGGAGTTACTTTCGCATTTATAATATTAGTACGGATTATATTAAGTATACTAGTGTTGTCAGTTATTAGGCTACCATATAATTATATTTGCCGGTTTTGTGTAGTATGTTTGATCAGATGGTCGTTATCCCAAGATATTTATTTTATTTATTTAGGTTGTTTAAAATACATGGGTTGGTGAAAATTCTAACTTCAACATACCGTACTTTTTAACTCACGTTATTCATAGTTATTAACTTTATTTCAAACTTCGATATTCCGTGACACAGACCTCTTTTTTTTTACCTCTCACAATATCTTAGGATCGAATTATGTTATAGGTACTTAGTGTACTTACACATATTTACATTTATAATATTTTAAACATATAATATAAATAGTTTGTTAAACAGTAATTAATAATTAGTTTAGTCACTTGGCATTTTATTTTTATGTCAAGTTACTAAATAACTCAATTATAAAACAAAGTTATCGATGTACTACCTGAAATACAGTTAATTAGAATCGAATGTTCTCGAATGTCACTAGTTCCATGCATAGTGTTTCTGTTAGATTCTAGTGGTGATTGACAATAAACTTATTACATTAACAGTGGGCTGTAAAATTTGTGTAGGTATCTAAAATAAATAATGAAATAGTAGTAAAACAACATTATTATAATACTAGCTTTTGCCCGCGGCTTCGCTCGCTTTAAAAAGAGACAAAAAGTAGCCTACGTTACTCTCCATCCCTTTATCTATCTCCACTTAAAAAATTACGTCAATTCGTCGCTCCGTTTTGCCGTGAAAGAAAGACAAACATACAGACATACAGACATAGTATATAGTATAGTATAGTATAGTATGGAAGTATGGATAATAATATTTTACTTCTGTTTTGTTTATTAATTCAGAAAAAGCAAATAAATTACGTTTTTAAATAGTAGAGCGGCTATGGGGAAAAAGTTTGCCCAGCATTGAAACAGCATTTACTTGAATAATAATTATAAAAAAGAAAATGGTTTTTTTAACACATTATTTAATTTAGTTGTTTAAATATTATTATAAAAATAAATATATACAGGTACAAATAAAAATACAGGTAAAAATATATAGGTATAAAAAAACTAGTTCAATCAATTTAAAATTAAATAAAAACATAAGGATGTTGGATGGAGTTACGGCTTTACTACTTACTAATGTACTTTACATATTATAATAAAAAATCTCAATAACAAGTAATATTTTAATTGGTTAATATAAGGCTAAATCAAATATTTAAATTGTAAGAAATATTTTGATTATGAGTAATTAATCCATAATTTTATGTTAAACAAGTTATTAGAAATTTTCATAACACTGTGAAAAACGGTAAAACTTAGCAATTAAAGATGTAATGCAATAAAGACATTAATTTATTAATAACGTTATAAATATATTAATTACTACAACGTTTCCGTCAACCTGTTTCCCAATTCAAAAGTATTTATTTTTAAATTATTCTTACTCACGTCTATGGTCAAAAAACAAATGAATGAACACCAGAGACGCCATTTTGCTAATCTCAGTGACAGTGACAGCAAACAAAAGTGTCTCCGCAAACAGGATGTGGTAATAGATATTCCTTTTTCAAAAGACTTACAAAGAGAAACTGAGTATCCGTATTTTTTCTTCACCACAATTTCATTGAAGACCATTCATTCAAAGCTTCTGAACCACATTAAACAAAACACCAACATAATAAAAAAAAGTCCTTTCATTCGAAAACCGCGAACGGTGCAAGAAAAACTGAATGTTACCAAAAACAGTTGATGCAAGGGACGCCACAAGGCTGTATAGCTTGCCTTTGCCTTACGATGGTCACGAATCCCATTGTTTCCTTGCCCAATAAAACATCAAAGGGTTTCTGGTGTATACTACTTTGGACTTGTTCATTGCTTCCTGTGTTGTTCGATTTTTGAACAGGTGTTGATTTTTTTTTCGTAGTGTTGTTTTTGGTATTTTGTCTTGGTTAAGAAACTGGAGCAGAAACAATTAGCGATATTTAAATTTAGCTCATTTGGTTAACATCGAGTTGTTGTAACTACCTCTATAGGTAATACAACGCCGCAATAACTTGTATATAAATTGTATTTTATCGCTGTGAAGATCTTTGGTAGACAGCGTAGTGCTAATACTCTTATTTATTATTCCTTAACCTTTGCAAAAATATTTTATGGCTCAATAAAAGAGGTAATATAATTTGATCCTAGTATACGTTCGCAATAATTTTATTACATTTATTTATGGTATTATGTAAATCTGACTATGATCCGGAGCACGTCGCGTTTCAGGTCACTGGCACATCCGTTAACGTCATTTGTGTCTCACCTACTAACATTAATCTGAAAACTGTCAAAATTCGTAAAATCGATTAACTTTTGTTTATAAAATGTCTGAAATTGATTTCACAAAGAGACACTAATTGATTTTCTAAAATAAAAAGATAAAGTCTACTAACATTTTACTGTAGTTAGTTAGTTAATGATAGTGAAGTACCTATCTAGACAAAAAATAGATTTCTATGCCGAACTAAACAGTACTAGAATGTAAGTATTGAACGTATCATAGGTGCGTGCTACTTAGCTATGTAACACCAACACGTCATATCATACTAATATACTACAATCCATACTTAACATTAAAAAATGCAAAAATAACTCTGTCGGCCTGGCTCGCTTTCACGCCAAAACTATTGAACTGATTTGGGATAGTCCATAGCCTGAGAAAGGACGTGGGGTAGTTTTTATTTATGACGTCCTAAAGTGCCTTTTTAAGAAATAAATGATTTGAGTTTGAGTTTATTCCAAAAATCCCACGAAAACGGGAACTACGCGGGCAAAATCGCAACAAAAACCATTAAGTTAAATCAAACAAGACTCGTAAGGAGTAGTAACTGTACTGGCTCTCGTGGTGTTTACCCTAAGATTGTAATAATCTTTAGCCTGAATCGCTTCCGTGAGAAGCGACATGTTCGAGCTTCTTGTACAAACACTCGGCTTAAGGAACAGGCTTTATATTAGCTCGTAGATGGTTAGAATAATAGTGATCTTAATCCTTATGTGTGGTCGGAGGTCATAGCTCCGGGAATAGAATAAACATGGGGTAATGTAGCAGACTTTAGTACGTGGACTAGAAACGGGTAAAGGGAAATGAAATAACTTATTAATAAAGTAAAAGCTGTCATAGTTTTTGTATGGCAGTCCGCCACATTACTTTCTTTTATTAAGTGTATATATTTATTATAACTAACTTACTATAAACTACCAAGCGACACACCCTGTAAAATAACACTAATACATTAGAAATACTTTTTCTACAAAAAAAAAAATAATTAAAATGATACATCAATTAAAAAGTACCTACATTCAAAAAGGTACTTTTGTACCTACATTAAAAAAGCGACAAAAGGAACACACTCAAACCTTGATGAGCTCACTCATTTATTTTAATAATAAAACTTACATAATCTTGTTCCATTTATAAAATTTTAATTTTGAAAAGTGAATGGGCATGATTCACGATGTGACTCGTTCGAACTTCATTCATTCATTCTTTCGAGTTATTTGTGTTCTTAAAATGTGTTACTGGGCCATCTTTGATATTTGATAGTCAATGTTTATTGAAAAGAATTTTCATTTAAAACACGGCTTTTTCCTTTTTCTTTAAAATATAATTTTGACGTGATTAATGAAGGGCTTGTTGCAGAAACCAACTATATTTCGTGGATTTTTGCCAATTTTCTTTTTAAGTTTTTGATGCAAAAATGACATCAGAAACAGATGAACATTTACATTTAAGTGTAACTACCTACTGAATTAAAATTAGTAAGTTTATAAAAAATAAGTATTTATTTTGTTAATTGGTTAAATGCAGATGTCAATAGGTATAGTGCTTTCAGATGTCAATACCTATAGTGTTTTGCTTATTTTAAGCGAACTATGGAGCCAGTGAATGTTTCTTCGTGCCGCTACTCGGCCTGCCGGGTACTCTGAGAAGAAACATCCGAAACAAACTCAGAGCTCAAAAACTATTCTAAAATCAAAAAACCAACGTCTGACCAACAAAATAAAAGTTCAAAATACCAGACAGATCAAACCATTGTATCGGTTAATTCAAAGAAGTTTTTTTATCTATTATAAATTTATATTGAATACATCTAACATCAGATACATGTAATATTGGATAAATATCTAATAAAAATACCTAAAGAAAGCGTGTAAAATGTCAGCCAAACATTGATATTATCGGATTTTATTGATCGATGACTGTAGTATTGAGGATGATACGATAACCTTTGTATTGTTTTCACCTACTTAGATAATATTTTACTTGCGATTTTTTTATCTATATTTTTGTTTTTACAGGTACACGACACGAGCGAGAATACGAGAATATTGATAAGTATAGAAAATATTGACTTGTTTTTGATTTGAACTATTTTAGGTGAAGACTAATTGTCCCTCGCGGGTTCACCCCCGCCACTGTATGTATATCTTTGGTAACTGTTCTGCTCTTAACGAACCTGCTGGTCTAGTGGTTAGTGACCATAACTGCTAAGCCGGAGGTCGTGAGTTCGATGTTAAAGATGATATAAATATTTTAGGACAACTCACACACGGCCATCTGATCCCAAACTAGACAAAACCTGTAACTATGGTACTTACCTAGACTACTCATTTACATACTTTTAAAAATTTATAAACACTAGATGACCCGGTGAACTTCGTATCACTTACCTATCAATGTAAACTTTATTTAAACTATATCACCTTTTTTCATAAAAGATTTGTATCGATTTCGCCACATTATCACAATCTGTATTGACGTGTTTAGGGGCGGCCTAATAGTTGTTTAGTAATCTGGCAATACTGTCATTGTCATTGTCCCTTAATTTTTGACGAAAAGATTGTTGAAAGGACATGTTATGAAATGGGCTTATAATAATTTTGTTTTTGAACAACTATCATGTGCGGTTTTTCTGGTAGGGAAAATTGTCCAGGATAGCCATACAGAAACAAAAAAAAAATTAAAAGCACCATTATTTAATAAATAAATATTTTAAATCTAGATATTTTTTTACCAATGAAACCAACTATAATAGGTGTACTGATGACAAAAATGGTAAATAAAATATGATGACAGCAACACTGGGGAAAACAATTAAAATATTTATAGCAATACTAATATTATAAAGAGGATTTTTTTTGTATTTTTGTTTGTTACTCTTTCACGCAAAAACGACTGAACAGATTTTGATAAAATTTTACAGAAATATAGGTTGTAAAAAAACTTTTTTCAAAAAAAAATAACCGCCTTCAAAAACTAAAAACCCAATAATAACTAAAATTTCGGAAGTCGGTGGCAACACAAATTGAATGGCAGAAGAGAAACCACCGACTTCCGAAATTTTATTACTTTTTAGTGTCGACTCCCAATGTTTGACTGTGTATAGTATCTTTCAAAGTAATTTATTTTCAAAATAAAACTACTAACAATCTTATAAAACGAAAATAGAAACTTGAAGACAAAGCACACATCGTCTATGAAAATTTCGTCAATTTTTTTTTGTTCTTGGTGAATTTTTCGAGAAGCACTGAACCGATCGCCACAAAATTTATATGGGACCACCCCTGAATCATGACTTATCAAACAAAAAAAGAACCATCAAAATCCGTTGACAATTGACGGAGTAATCGATGAACAAACATACAAAAAAAAAACACAAACAGCCGAACATAGTACCTCCTCCTTTTTGTGAAGTCGGTAAAAATATATCAGAATAAGACAGGCGATAATTTGTGCAGTTTATTTAACAGTGATGTTTGATTAGTTGTATTTTTCTATTAGCTGATGAGATGATTGGGACCTACTTGCGGCCTACTCTGGGTAAAGCTAAAAAGGCTTTAGGTACTTATTTTAGCCCCTAGCCATGAGTGACCAAATAAAGATATTTTTTAAAAGAGAGTGAGATATATCGAGATATATATCTGGTTAATCCATTCTAAAATTATAAATGCGATAATAACTCTGTCTGTCTGTCTCTTTTTCACGCCTAAGCCACTGAACCGATTTGAATAAAATTTGGTACAAATATAGTCTGGGACCCGAGAAAGAACATAGGTGTTCATCCGGGAAATCCCCCGGGAATGGGAACAAAGTCGCGGGCAAAAGCGAGTATAAAATAAATTAAGATAAACCCAATCATTATAATATAAGTACTTTATTTACACAACAAAGATGAAAGAAATGGTAGATATTTCGCTTTGTGATTAGTATCCCAGTTTGGTTGGGGCATTGCAAACTTTGATTCAACCTTATTGCCCGTTAAAAAAAATGATTCTGTACTTTGTCAAGATTATGACTATGGTAGTGATCGTCACATAAGGCAAGTTAAACGTCTTTAGGCGGCTCATGTGAATCTGACACCAAGGCTACTGACTTCTTCATCTGCCTTCTGCAATAATTCGTCGTGTAGCACTATTACACACCCCTGTAATAAGCCAAAGTTGTATGTTACGTACCTAATATTATTTTACGTACCTAAATTTATTTTAATTAACAAAAAAATACACACAAGCATTATATTAACCCAATATCGACAAGTCAGCCAACGAAGCTCACGACGAGCGAGCCTAATAGTGCTACCTAAAACTAGAACCAACTATGGCAAAAAAATGGTTACATTTGAAGGAGTGCAACTATATAATAAATTACCATCAAGTATTAGAAATGTACACTCACTCAATGCATTCAAAATTCAGCTCGGCCAGTATTTAACAGCAAGTAAAACACTTTTACAGAAATGAATGCGTTGGGTGGGTCGTCTTTGTGAAACTATACATATGGAGGTGAAGTCGAACCTTTTTTTATATTGTTAACATTAATTTATTGTTCTCAAGTAAGTGACATTTGTGTATGTTTTATTGAGAATAAAGTTTCTTTAAACTTAATGTTATACAAATGTTAATCTCATATGGATATGAAACAAAGTATCAACCTTGGCGAGGCACATGGTCTAAAATCGAAATTGCGTGTAAGCTACACCCTCTTCTTTACAGATTTATCGGTAGACGTTATAAACAGTGCTTCTGGATTGTGACCGCGGTGATTTCGTAGTCATTCTTTCACTTTTTACTTAAAAATTCTTGAAAATAACAGAATATGTAAACAAACAAACGTCACTTGACAGATGACATGATAACAATACCATATAAAAATCAATACATGTTTTACTTTTTTTTTTGTCATGATAATCTTATATATAAAAATGAAACCCGTTTTCCGTTGTCACGACTTGGCATGAAAACGGCTTGACCGATTTGGCTGCTTTTTTTTTTAAATGTTCGTTGTAGTTCAAGGATGGTTTATACGGCAAAAAAAAAACGAATAATTGTCGGGAAAGCCCTAAAAACAGCCCTTTTCTTTTTCCCATACAAACGTTTTCTAACTAAAACGTAGAGTCAATTTGAGCTTTAACACCATACCATAAAGTTCAAGTGTTAGTCGAGAGGTTTCGGGAAGCCAAAACAATTGAGTGACGTTAGTATCGTATCGTCGTCAAACACGAATTATCTTACGTAAAATGTCACTTGAAATGTAAAGGAACGTCTCTTTGATGTGGTAGTAGGTAGGTAGTGGGTAGGTAGTGGGTAGGTAGTGGGTAGGTAGTGGGTAGGTAGTGGGTAGGTAGTGGGTAGGTAGTGGGTAGGTAGTGGGTAGGTAGTGGGTAGGTAGTGGGTAGGTAGTGGGTAGGTAGTGGGTAGGTAGTGGGTAGGTAGTGGGTAGGTAGTGGGTAGGTAGTGGGTAGGTAGTGGGTAGGTAGTGGGTAGGTAGTGGTAGGTAGTGGGTAGGTAGTGGGTAGGTAGTGGGTAGGTAGTGGGTAGGTAGTGGGTAGGTAGTGGGTAGGTAGTGGGTAGGTAGTGGCTAGGTAGTGGGTAGGTAGTGGGTAGGTAGTGGGTAGGTAGTGGGTAGGTAGTGGGTAGGTAGTGGGTAGGTAGTGGGTAGGTAGTGGGTAGGTAGTGGGTAGGTAGTGGGTAGGTAGTGGGTAGGTAGTAGGTAGGTAGTATGTCAATTCGAATTCAATATTCATAGTAATTGACAGGACAACGTCTGTCGGGTCAGCTAGTAAATAATAATAATAATAAATTACAACCATAAAGGTTGTAACCTCTATGGTTGTAATTGTCACACTTGAATTTGACACTTGATTTGCGGGTACTTTTAAACTTTTATATTGAAAAATGAAATTGTTGTTTTACTCTATCTTTCTCGCAATTTTTCCATATTTTCTCACCGTTTAGACCTACCCTGGACTACGACAAACATTTTAAACCCAAAATCAGCTCAATCGGCCCAGCCGTTCTCGAGTTTTAATCAGACTAACGAACATCAATTCATTTTTATTTATATAGATTACATATTATTTATAAATGAACTTTATTATAATTCGTATGTATACCTACAGCTAAAATTTCTTCAAGGATCATTCTATTTTGTTTCATAATTATTAAATACCTATAGTAGGTTAAGGATAATTAGATATACAATTACTAAACTAAAACTAAACTATTTTAGTATTTACTCCTTTTAATACTAAACGGTTTTTATTTCCAACGTAAAATTTAACAGACACTTGGACTTATAGCGTTAAGTAGCCCTTCATTTGTTTACAGTACTACGAAACCAACTTTAATTAGGTAATGTTAGATAAGATAATGTACTACTCATTAGTTCCTTATGCAGTGCACTAGTTGTGCAATATTTTGTTATGTTTACTATGTTAGTCCTGTTTTGAGGATTTCGCAGGGTTTCAACGGAACCCTATGTCCAACATAGACCTATGTTTCTTAGCCGGCTTATTTAAGTTTAGTTTTGCTGGGCTTGTCCGCACTTATCCTTAAAATTGGGTCATTACATTTTTAGCTGGCTAATATTATCATAGAAACAGTCCTAAGTTGAGAGTGGATATTTTCAAAGAGTATGTTTTTGATAAAACAATTAGAGAAAAGTTAAATATTATGGAGAAATGACTCCACGATTTGCGATTTTTAGGTCGATCTTAATATTGTTATATAGAATCCTTCGTATGCGACTCCAACTCGCACAGCCATATTTTAAATGACTAAATTATCGTACCACATAACGCAAGGGAATACGTACCGCGAGGACAATTCTTTCACGGGACTAAAATTTGTATAGCCTACGGATATTTGTTCCGAGCTAAGTAGTTAATGTATGAGAATTTACATGTTTATAGTACCTAATGTGTTCTCCACGTTAAAAAAACACTGACACAAATTCACCATCGAAAATTTGAACACAATAGTACCGCTGTTAACAGTTGTGTCGTAAAACAAATAACATTAGAGGCGACACATCGTAAAAAACATAATTCACCGCCGTTACACCATTACACGATGCACTTACCGGCCGAGGTCAGACTCATCGTAGTTTACAAAAATGGCGGCTTTTATGTCTGCAATAAATGCAACCCCAAGGCTGATGAGATCATTCGGCGAAAATTAATTGTGGGAAAGTTGGGAGACAAGTTAGAAGAGGTAGCGGGACAAACGTTGGGACTTAAATTGCTGGGGGCCTAAATGTGGGTAGGTATTATTAACATGGTGGTTTTGTCTCTCGCAATGGTATGCTAAGTCAAACTCAGGGCGAGCCAAAAAAAGGAATAAATATTATAAACTAGCTTTTGCCCGCGGCTTCGCTCGCGCTAAAAAGAGGCAAAAAGTAGCCTATGTTACTCTCCATCCCTTCAACTATCTCCACTTAAAAAATCACGTCAATTCGTCGCTCCGTTTTGCCGCGAAAGCAAGACAAACATACAGACAGGCAGACACACTTTCCCATTTATAATATTAGTATGGATAATCAGCATTTCGCTTAGATCTTGGGCTCTTCAATTTTTAATAAGTACGTGCAAGCCGGATTTTTCGGTCTTTCGAGGAACGCCACTGGTTTCACACCGATTGACCATTTAAACAATTACGATACCAAAAAGGAATTTAGTTTTTTTTTATTACTTATTAATCGTTCGTTGGTTCGGCACTCTATTAACGATTAGAGGGTGACATTATTAAACTGTCACCTCTAATATCCACGTCCCCATTACTATTCTCATAACTTACACCACACAACATGTTCAGTCCAGTGTCATAGCCGCAGATTTACGAGCAAACCCCACATGTTCTCATTTAAAAGTCACTGGTGACATATTCGCACATCATCGTCTATTCCAACACTTTACCTACTCACGTTATCTTATATTACTAACTAAGCAACTTTTTATCACTGAATACAATTATTTTTTTATTTGCAATATC
The DNA here is from genome assembly GCA_033675125.1 of Athetis lepigone. Lineage (NCBI taxonomy): Eukaryota > Metazoa > Arthropoda > Insecta > Lepidoptera > Noctuidae > Athetis > Athetis lepigone. The sequence goes on along the minus strand of CM066229.1, from coordinate 3,343,056 downwards.
ATTTTGAGGAATTTTGTTTCCTTGGTAAATTCTTTACCATCGTTGATTGCTGATGAGATATCCGATACATCATGAAATTGTCACTCTTCAATTTCATTTTTACCGTCACTTGACAAATGTCACCCCGTCACCGTCACATGCCCCTCACCTCTCATAACTTATACCACACAACACATTCTAGTGTCACTGCGGCAGATTTACGAGCAAACCCCACATGTTCTCATTTAATAGTCACTGGTGACATATTCGCACATCATCATCTATTCCTACACTACCTAACGTTATTATTATTATGGCTAGTTTTAATTGAAATAGCTCCGTTTATTGGGTATAACTAACAGGCAGACCCAAATTACCCCATTAGCTTGTCTGCTGGAGTTACGAAATACTAGCTTTCGTCCACGGCTTCGCCCGCGTGGCTGTCGAACTTCCATCCACTATATATATACTCCTTTAGGAGTCGAATTTCCAAAAATCCTTTGTTAGTGGATTTGTCCAAGTTTCATGTCTCTAGGTTCAACGCACGTTTGGTCGTGCGTTGATATATCAACAATCAGTCAGTCAGTTTACCAAAAAAGTGGTTAATATTAGCTAGTAGTTGGTCTTGATTTCTGTTATTTTCCCTTTTTTGGTCCATGGTTTTGACTTGACCGGTAAGCAAAATGAGTTGAAATGTGCATCATTAAGGCGCGACTTCATCGGAATATTCGCCGTTCTTTTCATTTAATTTTGAGAATCAGGTCTGTCTGCCTCACTAATTTAGAAACAATATGCCTCCTCACCGATGTGATGCTCGGGGCAAACTTGATGAGTTTGTCATAGTAGTAGAATTAAAATCTGACACCAATAGTTAATTCTTCCATTACCCTCACGTAGTTCAAGTTTTTGACAATTATTTATTTAAGTATATAATTATGTCTATATTTACAAGGCTATAAAAACCGCCTTCTAATTTTTCTTTTTATTTTTTTTTATTACCGCTATCATCTCCCGCAAAGACCACACACTAACAGCCAAAATACCAAATTCCAAACGGTACCAAAACAAAAAATCTAATGAATATTAAAACTAACTTAGAAGGAAAACCGTGTCATTTTTATTTAACTTGTAACCCTTACAATGCTGAGTGCATCTGTGTCAACAGTCATGCACGGACAATACACGGACTAATATTGTTACGAAGCTATGCTCATTATTCTAATATTGTGGGACATTTTGGTATGCTGGTGTTTATGAGACGTTGCCCCGTTTTCGTTTTAACTAATTTACAGACCTGTCATCTTTAACTGCTAAAAACAGGCATTACAACTATGATTTTTTTGTATGAAAATACTCTATAGTGGGACATTATGTATTTATATAATAAACTTTATAAACTGTGGAGGTGATGTCAGTTCAGTTACAACTTAATGAAGTAACATCTTTATTCCATCCTTCACAGTTTTTAAAAAGTAATAATTATTAAAATCTACGATATCTCACTAATCATGATAAAAATCAAGCGTTTAAATGAAATTTATTAACCGTAACTTCATTACAGATTCATACCATGCCCATAAAAGTAGCAAAAAATGATGAATCTTACAACTTATTGATGATGTCAATATAAAACTCCAAGGAGAACAACAATAAAATATTAAGTAATATTAACTGATATGTAAACGCATTGTCTTCTCATCCCACGTTTATTTTCTGGTATATAATAGTTGCCTACACATGGGTATTCAAGGCAAACATAAATACACAAATAATAAAAGATACAATATAAAAACATCCATTGTCACCTTTGACGGACTTGTCAAATTTTGAAAACCAAATTAATCCTTCTGTCAACAAATTGATGTGCACACGAATATAGTCCTTGTGTTTTTAATTCAGAGAAGTTAAAATTGGTAGTCATTTGAATAATATTAAATGTGTAAAAGGTTAACCCGCTGACTGCCACCGTCATGTCAAGTTCACTGAATTTCGTAATCAATGAGTCTATCATTTATGTCATATTTACATTATGTCATTTTATAAAATCATTCAATTTATTAAATACACGTCATCGTGGATTTTATAGTTCATCTGTGATGATTTAATTTACATAACGTTTCCATTTTCGTTTTAAATTGTTCGTCATGAATATTAATGGAGTTTGATCTCATGCGTTTAGCTCCACGGTTTTCAGATTGAATTGAAAATGAGAATTTGTTATAAACGTTTTACATTCATGGAGAACCCAACACGGGTTATAAAATATTTAGGACAATTGGAACTTGCAGAATGTAAATGGATCTAATTTTTGATCATGTTTCACTTCTTTGATACGATAACAGTGAGAAAATTTTACGGGTTCCAGTTTTTACGATACTATGGCTAACTACCAGTTAATTAACAGATCAAAAAATTGCTCTTACCAAATATGATTGAAAGGCAAAATATTCTTTCGTACTCATTAAAATTCAATCTCTAACACTAAAGTAAATTAGTGGCTTTTTAATTACTACTGTGTGATCTTTATAGCTGTAGGTATAATTTACTTTTTATCTCGTTAGCACAGGTAACACTTGCCGACAATACGTACAAAATGTTACTCAGAAAACTTATGTTGCTTGTCACCATGGAAGGTAAATATTTTCTCCTGTTTATTAACAATAGATGTGTGTCAGGGCATTGTCCTAGTGTCAACTTGTCAGTTGTCTACTAATTAGTCTCGAGGTGACGAACCGACTGACAGATTGTCAGTATTCTAGTTAAAGTGACGACATATTGCATCACTGTCAAAACTTATTAGGCCTTTGTAAAAGATAACTTTTACGAACGTCATTAATTATAGAACGAATTTTATGACGACGGCGTTCAAGGGTTATTATGGGTAATTTATAGATGGGTAAAGGGGAATGGGCAAAAATATATGGAGCTTGGTCCAAATTTCCACCACGAATAAGAACTATGGCATATGACGTATCACTGCGTACTGAATCATTATATGAAGACCGCAATCAAAAATATTTACTCAGTAAAAAGTTATGACCCCATAAAAACTTGCAATTTAAAAACCTTTTTATGCTTCTTTATTTTTTTATATCTTTAAAACTACTCGATTGGTTTAGGTGAATGTTATGTCGTTGTAATACATATGTTATTCTGGTTGATATAAGCTAATGGCGTTAAAAAAACAATACGGCGGCCGCGGTAGGTACCTTGTTACGTCAAAAAAACACCAAACTGATGAAATACTTATATTTACTTTTTAATACTAAATATTTATAATACTAGGAAGAATGTAAACTATTGTGAAAAAAATATTTCACAATAGTTTTATTTATTTATTTATTTATTTATTCATTTTATTTTATTAGGAAAACATACAGTGTATTAATACAGAGTAGAAACAGATATAAACAACTGAGCACCATTTAAATGTTTCCGCATATAAACATCTAGAAAGCTTGTTATCAATCTTTAGTGATAAAACAGGTAATGTTATTATTCCTGTCTTACAGTGTGGGGTCTGTCGGCGTATACCGTATTGCTTCCTAAGTGAGGAAGGGACAAAACTAATGCTATCTTCATCTACGAGTCGACGCTAGCAGTCCCCGGGTTCCGAAATGCAAGAATATAAAAAAATACTTTTAACTGCTTTTAAAAGCAATCCACACTTTCAGATCCTGCCCTATCCGATCCCAATTATCGGATGAATTCATACAGCACGATGCGAACCGTTCCGTATTAAATTTTTATATGGGTAGGTGCACTAACGTTATTATTGTGTACTTGGCAGTCGATTTGAGCGCATTACAGAACAGGGGCAATACGTCATCATTGCTACCATGTTATTACTGCTTAAAATGTGTCTATGTGCAAAAAAAATAAACGATTAAATATTTAAAAAATCGTATTTTTAAAACAGTCATAACTTTTTTCTGAGTGGATATATTTTTTTCGCCTAGTAGTCAAAATTGTATGGTATTTAGTCGACTTTAAGCCTACATAGCTCCCATTAGTGGTGGAAATTTGGACCACTTCTGCTCATTGTCTTTTAGTGTACAATGATTTATGTTTGTATTTTGAACTTTAATAGTAAGACAGACATGATATTATATAATAAAAATAATTATAAATAAAGATAACTATTTTACAATGTTTCTTATCACATAGTTCAGTTGTACAAGACAAAAAATCAAATACCTTGAACTAAATTCAAAACAGTGAAACATCATTATATAAATCTACTCCGTATATTCTTTAAATAAATTCACCTATAAATTCCAGCTTCTTCAACAAAAACTGAGAATTTTCAATAATAAATAATTGATAATAAATAACTGAATTATTTATTGGTAGTAATTACACCGACGGTATTGCCTACACGGAGCCCTGACCCACAATAGATGACGTCACGTAGCCCTGACGGACATAAGTCATATAGACTTATGTTACACACGGACAAATAAATCAGCAAGCTTCGCAAACTTGCACCTGTTATCAAAATGATTGATGATCAAATTACAAGCGAAATTAAGTTTTTACAAGCGTACGTAAAGGAGACAGGTGGTTGTCATTTTCAAGTTTACGTAAGGAGAATAAATTAATGTTTTTTTTTGTTCATGTAGTATTTTACTAAGTGTTTTCTGCTGTTTTACAAAAACTTTTATCTCATATTTTAACTTAGTTAGGGTTGAATTTTCAAAAATCGTATCTTAGAAGTCTGTACGTTATAATAAGAATAACTCTGAGAGAAAAAAAATAGTTTTAGTAGTTTGTCTGTAAGTTGTTTCCCACCAAAAAGAATGTCGCCTCTTGTGTAAAGAAGATTAATGCCACGACATTATGATAAATATTGTTATTTGATCTAATTCTTAATCGTAGTTTTACGGCTACTTTTATGGTCTTAAGAATAATAAAATATAATTTCACGTCAACAGAGATATTTATAACAAAATATCACTGACGAGCAATCATCATTTCGACTTCCGCAATGACATTATTCGCCACCCAAGTAGAGTTTTCATCTTGAGAACCGTTTTACACAAACCGAGACACAAATAGTCTGTTCCGGGAACGATAATGCTAAATAAATAAAACATTTCAATCGGTTCTCGTCTGGAATAAATAACTTTTTGCCGACAACCGAAGACACCTGTCCCATACTCATTTATCTTTGCAGTTTCACAGACGGAAGATACCGGAGTAATGTTTTTGTTTTTTACTTTTAAACATCATGTGTATCGCGGTTTTCTTTTAATTAAAATCACTGGTTAAGAGGAAGTAAATTGTTTTTTTGCGGTATTTGTTTTACCGGTCAGTCAGTTTTGGTGGAATGTTAGTGGATGTTTATGTTTTAACTAGTTTTATCCCGCGGTCTGCATTGTTTTCCATCCATCGGAACCCTCTGTTAGTGCTATACAAAATTTAAAGACAAATTTTATATGCATTGTCAGTGGAATTGTAGTAAATAAATAGACATTCTCATTTGTAATATTTGTTGGAATATGTTCCAAAAAAATATTGAAGGATAGTCTCAAAATATTAAAATAAGATTCATTTTTATTTTTTAAAATATACATATGATCTCATGACATTCTTCGACTAAGTTAGATACGTGAAAAACTAGGTGCGTCTCAATACTAAGTTACATTGTTATTAATTAATTAAAATACCTCGTCCGCTTTTAAATTATGCTTGCTGGACATTAAAATTGCTTTGTGACATTCTATTCTGTTCCTAACATTAATTTTTTTTAATAAATAATAAATCATGCCCAAAAGGAATGTGGTTCTCGTGGTTTGACACCCAATTTAAAGTAATTATGCAGATTTTATTAGTTGATGCACTTTACAGACTCAGTTATAGTATTTTTTGATGAATAATTTATTTATTTATTTAAATAATCGAAGTTTATTTTAACAGTGTATCACAATATTAGACAAATATCGCTATTATTTATGTCAATGTTAGCTTAAAATTACGTTTTTCATTTAATCGTGTAACTATTTTTTTCTTTTAAAGGAATATAATATATCTACATATAAAAAATATCGCTTTGGAAATAATAGACAGCAACGCCATTTACCGGGTTGAATTGTGTTTTCAAACCCATTGAAATATACACACAAAATTGTATCCAAATCGATAAAGCCGCTTAGGAGGAGTTAGGTGACGAACATGCGACCAGAAGAACTACACAAATAGTTGTCGTATTTTCTCAAAAGCGATTTCTACGTCGTGACGTAAGCGCTCGCCACACTATCCTGCCGTGTGTCACAAACTCATTGTTAATCCAGACTGACTGATGGATATCTAAAACGTTTTATTTATCGTATAATTTGTGTTACAAACAAGCGTATAATTCACAATGGACCGCCTGAACGCGTCGTGTCGTGACGAGAATAGATGAATGAGTGCCACTAGCGCGAGTTTTTTTCTATAGCTTCTTATATTTTTCCAATCTGTCTCAGTAATATTGCGAGATTTAATGAGAGATTTTCATAGAGAGAAAAAATGTGGAGAGATTACGGCAAACTTTTGACGGTTTGACCGCACGGTTGGCTGCTGTGATATGTTGTGAGTTAGATGCTCGCTAGAGATAAATATTTGTAGCACCCACAGGTATTTTTCTGGTTGATTGTAAACTCACCTACGATACACAACAAGATTTTCGTAATATTTGACAGCTTTCAAGTACTTTCAGTCGCAAAATGGTTTATGAAAGAATTAGAAGAATGAGGGAGTCATCTCGTGTTCTTGGTTATAAGAACACGTGTATGATCTCCAAACCATAATTTAATAACCGTACAATTGTCATTTAAACTGAAATATTATTTTCAAACTGGACATTGGCAGAAATCGCCGAAAATTCGGTGGATTGCCATAACAATTATAAGAGTTGAAGAAAAAAGTGAGACTTGAGTTATCTAATTCGTATCTAATTCATAAAGGGTTATTCATAAAGAGCAGCTTCACTGAAGTGTAATTATTTTTTCTGCACATATCCGCGTTGAAATTTCTATACTGTGAAGCTGTTAGTCATGCTTTCCATCCTTTCGACGACCAAGCGACAGCCGGCTATCGCGCTGCTATTGTGTCTCGAATCACGTATGTTTGAACCTTTAAGCCAGCCTTAATTAAAATTCTAACCTAACTTTGCCAATTTAGATGTCAACCTTTTTTATAATCAACTTCAATAAAATTGATTCGATTTTTTGCCGTAAGTGAGAATAAATTATTATCAAACATTATCTAGTCTTTGCACGTATTCAAGTAATACCTTTTGAGGATAAGCCGAGAAGTCATGTATGTGTCAGCTTGTAAATTAGAATTTCTTCGAAATTTGTGATGTACACAAATTAAACTTCAACGCATTTAAACCTGATTATTAAGAAAACGCTAAGCCCTAGGTGACGTTTAAGATGACAGATGCTAGAAAAGTCATTTCAGCAAAATATTTCACATTAAAAATAATGGTAATAAATGTCTGGTCTTCTAATTTATACGCTGGTAACTACCTATCTACGTGAAGGATTTATAATGGTCAAACGGACATAATGAGACCATTCCATTCGTCTTGTTAAATTATTTCAGCAAAACATTGTTTTTTTAATAATGTTTCCTATGCCTGTATTTTTTCTTATCTGCAACCCAATTCGCTAAGTGTTGAGACCCAAAAAACTATTGATCAATGACTTTTTTGCAAACGTCAAAGTGACATTTCCGAAAAGTCCAACCAAAACAAAAAAAACGTTTGTCATAGGCACGTGGTTGGAAAAAAGAGGTTGTCCGTTTTTGTGATATGTATTATGTCAAATGAGCCATTTGGTAACCGAATCGCGTAACACTGATGCTTGTTAACAGACAAAAGGTTGTTTTTATTGGCAAGCTTCGTGTTTCTAAGAACCTGTTTAATTTTACACAAACGATTTGGTCTTGGCTACCTATTTCAATTTATTAAATGTTTAAAGCTAAAATTGACCGGTTGGTTCAGTATTTTTTTGCGAACACGCTAGTAGTGATCTGCGAAAGTGTGTAGAATTTATTTTGATAGTGAAAGTTTTTCATTAAGAAAATACCGCGAAATTTGTGTTTGAAGAGAAAACGTTTTAATATGATTCGATTTACTACTGAACCTAAGTTGTATACTAAATCAATAATCAATAAAAAAACCGGCAAAGAGCGTGTCGGGCCACGCTCAATGTAGAGTTCCGTAGTTTCCCGTCCGTCACAATAAGTGTTCCCACTTATAAGTTTTAAAAAAGGCTATTTGTTACGTTGACATACTAAGTACGCAGAAATTATTTTGTACGACCTTTTTGTCTTTTTTGTACAAAAACTGTTCTTTCTATCAAGTTCTAAATAATTTTTCTAGAAAGTTCTTATAAAGTTCTACTTTCCAGATTTTTTTCATATTTTTTAAACCTACGGGTCTAAAGTTAGAGGATGCTTTGATTTTTCCTTTTGGAGCGATTATTTCCGAAATTATTGACTTTATCAAAAAATGATCTTAGTAAACCCCTATTCATTTTTAAATACCTATCCAACAATATATCACACGTTGGGGTTGAAATTAAAAAAAAATCACTTCCCACTTTACATATAGGGGGGCTACCCTAATAAATCATTTTTTTTCCAATTTTTATTTTACCACTTTGTCGGCGGGATTGATATACATATTGGTACCAAATTTCAGTTTTCTAGTGCTAACGGTCACAGAGATTAAGCGAGGACGGACTGACAGACAGACAGACATGGCAAGACTATAAGGGTTCCTAGTTGACTACGGAACCCTAAAAAAGAACAATCATAAGCTTACTAATAAAGGTTATCTCTATCATTAAACTTCTTAAACCTTCGAACATACGTGATACGAGACAATAGAAAGACAATAGCAGCCCGACAGCCGGCTGTCGCTTAGTCGTCGAAAGGTTAGTGATGTAATTTAATTTTTTTATCTGATGATCTGCACGGGTACTGAAATAACTAAAACAAAAATTTGTTACTCACTTCTGTTTTCGCCAACCATGCAAAATATTATTTACCATAATAATATTCTAAAACTGAGACATAACAAAGCAACAAGTTACCACATGTCTATTTGTCTGAGTCCTAATTTACATAGCGTCAACTGTAGTTGAGCTGTAAACGATTACTCGTGTGGCCGGGGCCTTATAACCTGACTGTTTATGGTTGTATCATAAAACAGTGACTAAGTACTGATGCACGGTACTTAAGATAAGATGAATGCAATTTCTTACGACATCCTTGTATTGTAATAAATCTGTGAAGATGGTATTTATGTAAGTCTAAAACACTGTCAGGAAATTAATAATTTTCTGTCAATGATGTCTGTAAGATGTTGATTTACTATGAATTTCAACCGTGTTGGATATGTACGAATGAACCTAAGGTAAATTGAATATTTTTCCAGGAAGAAGCGTTGACGAGGCGTACTGTTTACTGGCTATACTGTTTCGCTGCTTTTCTGTCAGCTCATTTTCATATAAATTTTTAACCCCTTCTTCATTCAGATATGGGTTGAATATTCCAAAAATTGCTTCTTAGTGCGCTCTTCGTCAAGATTACTTTTATTTTCTTTTACATACACGTCCAATACCATCCACCCATCATAAAATAACCAAAATACAAGCCGAGCCAACACGTCATACCCGAAAACTAAAAGTTCAGAGAATTGTATCAAAAACAAATGGTGGTGTGGATATGCCACATTAGTATGCAAAGTGCTTGTAAAATGTAAACCAATTCGCGAGTTGCCAAACAGCAGCCTTGTGACCATTGCCATATCGTCCAGGACATCTGGTGACCTTGCCGGTTCCCAGTAATGTGCACTCTTTTGTACATAATACAAGGCTCAGTGCTCTCGTCCTAGCAGCCGCCGTGGGAGACACTCCGGGCGTCTGGGGCTATGTGATGGCTTCCAGCCACCATAGTCGCTGGCCTATGGAGGGTGAGTAAAATTTAATGGGCTAGCTCACCACCCGTCTGTCTTTTGATGAGGGCAGACTGTGTCGACGGCGCGTTCTTGTTCCACGCGCGCCTCAATGAGATGTTAGCAAGATGTCAGCGACATTGCAGGGGCCCCTGCCATGTCGCTGACATCTCATTCCTGCAAGAGTCGGCGCCTGCAGGGGCTGAGGGTTGTTCGAAAGAGACAACGCAGCCCCGGTCACAAAGGGCTAAAGGAACATGGGTGGGCTTTAGTCAGTGGAAGTCTGACACTCCTTATGTACAGACCTGTATTTTGTAGGTAGATCAATTTATCGCTCCCAAAACCCCGTGCATACTATGTTTTATTAGTATATAATATTTCAAAATTATACCCGCACTATGTATCCATCCATACTAATATTATAAATGGCAGAGTGTGTCTGTCTGTCTGTATGTTTGTCTTTCTTTCACGGTAAAACGGAGCGACAGATTGACGTGAATGTTTAAGTGGAGATAGTTGAAGGGATGGAGAGTAACATAGGCTACTTTTTGTCTCTTTCTAACGCAAGCGAAGCCGCGGGCAGAAGCTAGTAGTAAAATAAACAAGATCTTTATTATCCAAATATCTCTAAGTTATTACCTGAAGTTTCCATCCACAAACTTTTTAAACTTACATAGAATCGATATTTATCATCATTATGATCAGTTTGACTTCAAGGATCCATATGACAGCTGACCTGAGGCAGACGCCAAAACAGATGACTGTCAATCATTTCAGTTCAAGTACTGTTTTGAAATCTATTTCAAGAATGTTAAAAACAAAACAAGATCTAGAACAAAGCAGTAAGTTATAGATTTGTCATAGTGCAGAAAATTGTGATAAATAACCAGCCTATGTTATAACGTATTTATTTGTTGGAACGCGGTACTCTCTCTCTCTGGTGCTACTGGTTCAATTCTGAAAATTCTTTTGATTATGGTAATGTTGTTATACATAGATTGCTAAGCTATTCGATTTACTTTTAAAGGGGTTTGTACTTTAAAATACTTGGTTTGTCATTCAACTATGTATGTAATAAAAAGACAGTAAGATGATCATTCCGCGAAGAGCATGCGGATTTCTTAATTCTGTCGTCTAACGTTTAAGGTCATAGCTCATTAGAACCACCCGGCACCCACTCCGCACCGACTCGCCTCCTGCGGCTAGTATTCTTTATATGGCCTTGTATGGGCATGCGCTCACTATATCAACTCCGTAGCGTCACGTCTAGCGTAGCGTCGTCTCCGTAGCGGATCGCCTCGGTTATAAGGCGAGTCGGTGCGGAGTGGGTGCCGGGTGGCTCTAATGAGCTATGACCTTCAACCTGAGTTGTTGATGAACGTTTTTGTCAACGGGCAACGGGCTGAAAGTTACAACGGGGTGTCCATCGCGATATCAAACGGCTACTTTCCATCTGCCCTCTTTCAGCTTGCCACCGAACCGAATTCTAAAAACAAAACCAGTTCGTTAAGTAAAACAGTACCAAACCTGAGTGGAAATCGCCAAAAAAATTTACGAACTAATTCTGCATTGTATTGTAATGAGATTTACTGGTAAAACCACGGATTAAATTAAACGTTTTTTTTATATATATTTGTCTTTCTTAGAAGCAGGTAAATAAACCTTCAAATCAGTAGGTAACTACTTCTAATACAAAGAATCGGATTCTTAGAAACAGTGACCACACAATTAGGTTTACATACTGAAATAATGAGATATAGTTGTCTATGTATGATATAGGCTGAGTTTCGCTCGCTCCGGTCGATACAGGAATTTATTATTATTTATATTCCTGAGAGACGTTTCTGACGAAAGCTAATTTTGTACGGCCAGAAAGAAAATCCTGTCATTCTCCCTGTATGTACAGTCACGAGCATAAACATGTATACACTACGCAAAGATTTAAACCAATTTTCTCTTAAATGAGCCATAACTTTCAGTTAAAACTTGTTTTATAGTAATTATATCATCCATACTAATATTATAAATGGGAAAGTGTGTCTGTCTGTCTGTTTGTTTGTCTTTCTTTCACGGCAAAACGGAGCGACGGATTGACGTGATTTTTTAAGTGGAGATAGTTGAAGGGATGGAGAGTAACATAGGCTACTTTTTGTTTCTTTCTAACGCGAGCGAAGCCGCGGGCAAAAGCTAGTAGACTATAAACTAAAACTACATATTACTACTAAAACTAAATATTATTATAGTTATTCTAAGAGAAAACTGATTTTAATGTTAGCGTGCTGTATACATGTTTATACACGTGACTGTACATAATAAAATTAATTAAAACCTAAAACACTGTCTACATCATCACCACTTAAAAATGTTTCTGTGGCATAAAATGCTTAAAGCATTAAGCCTGTCTTTGTACCCTTTTATTACATTAAGCATTTATTGAATGTATAGCTAATCCACGCTTTGATGTAGGAAACCCGTCTGTGTAATATATTCTGAGCATGTTTAGAACGTTGGTTACCTGTAGCCGTGACGTCATATCGTTGAGGATCATCGTTTTGGATGCATCATCATTATAACGTACATGTGCTTAATATAATGATGACTTCAATTATGTTTTCGTAATCTTAAGATTCCCTAGTTAAATATAAAAAAGTTGGACGGGCCTGTTGGTCTAGTGGTTAGTAGCCCTGACTGCTAAGCCGGAGGTCGTGGGTTCGATTCCCACCCAGGACAAACTTTGTGTGATGAGCATGATTGTTTGTTCTGTGTCTGGGTGTAATTTATCTATAATATGTATGTATTTATAAAATATATAAGTATGTATATCAGTTGTCTGGTTACCATAACACAAGCTCTGCTTAGCTTGGGATCAGATGGCCGTGTGTGAGTTGTCCCAAGGTATTTATTATTTATTTATTTTATTATAATTATAAAGTTGCTAAGAAATGATTTCAATTTCTGATAACTTATAGAACAAGGTAGCTTAAAGATCTTTAGAACAATGCGATAGCAGGCTCTTCTGTAAAATCTGAGAGTTTCACTAAAACAGACAGTAAAAATGTAAAGACACATTTGCAATTGCTGTACAAAATCTATGAGAGACTAAAAGTTTTAAGGGCTTATTTTATCACTAGCTGCCCGTTGGTTTCACCTCTCGAGCGGAGTAATAACCAAAGAATGTTTATTACTTCGCTCAAATTCGTCGTAGCGTGATGTTAGCCTACAACTTACTTCGAAAAACGGGCTATGCACTCCAAAAATATTTTTTAAATTCGGACCAATAGTACCTGAAATTAGCGCTTTCAGCAAAACCAACTCTTCAGCTTTATAATATTAGTATTAATATAATTCTATACTTTCTTCACCACACGACATACATTGCCCCTACAGTATCTATGACTAGCTTTATCCTCCCTACAAATAACATGACTGTCATCTTCTTAGTCACTGCATCAATGACTCATGAAAGGATTACGACAGTACATCCAACTTATAATTCTGCAAGGAGATCTATATCAGTAAGTATCTTACTTGAATTCAAACGAAACATACGTGATCTGTGTCAGTTTGAAGGTTCAGAGTTTTCGTGACTCGTCAGTCCCCTGAGTCAGTTCTTGGTTCTCATCAAATGCTTGGCTACTTTCCTTTTAATGTCGTCACAGTCATCTGATGTTTCATTGGTTTTCTAATCCATACTAAAATAAATGCGAAAATGACTATATTAGTCCGTCTGCCATGTTTTATTTACGGATTAAACTTAAACTCCATGGTCCAAAAATGGTCCTTATTTGTTTCTTTCTTTAACTTAATATACAGTGAAAATTTCAAAATACGTCTGTAGGTATTACCGTTTACTGCAGACAGACTAACGGACAGTCGGACGGACAGTAGACTCAGAAATAGGGACCTTCAAAGTTTAGACTTTAAAAATAAAAAGTGTACAAAGCATACGGTACACAGGTGAATAAACACACACACTTAGAAAATCTCTATACATAATGATTATAACTATGACACACCTCAAAAAAACGTTAAACTCAAAAGAATAAAGAAAATGTTTAACATCTTCAACGTTTATCTGAAACATCCTAATGAAAACGATTGATGTTAAGTCTGAATATTTTTATAATACGATTTTAATTTATTTCCGATGAAAGAGTACTACAAAGTGGTTTAGTAGGTAATTTTAAATACGTTTGCCTTCTTTCTCTCAAGTTTAAAATGATTATTTGTGGTTGTCTCAATGATTAATAAGCTCTAAATTCTTTCTAGATATCGGTCACCTAGTTCGGTTATAAATAAATTAGCTTTTGTCTGATACTATGTCGTTTATTAAATCCGATGCTTAAAAACTGATTATTAATTCTTCGAACACACGTGATTCGAGGCATAAGAGAAAGAAAATGCAGCGCGACAGCCGGCTGTCGCTTGGTCGTAAAAATAGCCAAATTTCAGTTTCATCTTCTTCATAATAATAAAACCGATGTAGAACTTTGACGGATCATATACATTTTGCATAAATAATACTCAACTTCTATAACTATTAAAATAAAATTGACACCTAAATGCTGAGATATATAAATCAGAAAGTACTTTTGCTTTGTTGATATTCGTTCCTATTTTTAAATCAAAAATTGGTCGTTGTACAACGGAGTACCTCGTTTTTTAGCGTAATTTGCTGAAATCGATTGGTTAATTAGTCTTTCGTTCGAGCAATCAGGACTAAGTTTTTGTTTTATGTCATTACATGACCAACAAGTTCACGGTCACACCTGATGTTAGGTGATTTACATTTATACAAAACCAGATGTTAGCCCTCAAGATGATTTAGACTTCAGCTGTTTACAGTCACAAAATCAAACAATCAACAATCATTCTCAAAGAATTCACTCTCAAAACAATATACGTCATCACCATTTATTTACACAACCAATCACAATACCAATCAAACATTTCAATTTCCGGCCGGTACGAAGATTTATAAATAATTACCATTTGACCTAGTTGTGGTGTATGGTGTATTATTACGGCTTGATGCAACGTGCGCAAGAGTGCGCTTCCTAGTAACCCGATATCTGAACACCTTGTGTAGCTCTTTGATCTGAGTGATGGACCTACCCGCCAAGAATGTTCGTTTTTCGATGATTCGAACGATTTGAAAATAGAATGTTTGAATGGCGTGTCAAAATATTTGAAATGGTGGCTGATTTGCGTGGCCTAGACGGAAAAATATGCTGTTTAAATCGACATTGAGATAGAAAAATGTTAAGGTAATTTTTTGGTATCGCGATTATTGTTTCTAAATTACTAAACCTTTTAAATATAATAATAATAAGCTAGAGTTTAGGACATGGATATGCTTTGTGAAAAATTAATTTTCATACAACTTTCCGTTCCTTAACTTTCTTTCTTAGGGATCGAATATACAAAAATCTTCGTCTCCAGTGGGAACAGAAGCCAGATATATAAAAAAAATACAAAAAGCAAAAAAACGCAGTTCATAAAATTAAAAAGTATCATTTTTGATTAAAACCATGACACGGCTGTAAAGATTGATCACCTTAAATTCAATGAACTCAATGCATTAATTAACATAATATTAGAAATAACTGCATTACGGACGATAGAAGAACGTGCCAATGCATACAGGAGTCTACATTACAAAAGATTTATAGTATAAAGTCCGTGACGAATTCTAGCTAAAGTAAGCATTTTAGACGTAAACACTAGACGAAGAGAATAATAATTCAGTATTTCAAAATGTCCAACCTACTTCTGTATGTCTCAAGAAGTACCGAGTTACCCAGTGACTGGGCTGAGTAAGTCTGAGCGATAGTCGTTCGTGTAAAACACTGGTAAAAAAACTGTTCTCAAAAGTGTACTTCCAAAGGTCTTTCACACTTCCATCCTATACCTTATACCAGGGATGTTACGAATATTCGCGTTCGCATTCGCAATATGCGAATGATTCGCATCATTTCAAACATTCGCATCAAAACTCGCAATCGCATCAAACAATGCGAATGTTTGGCAAATGCGAATGTATACAGGTCGAAACGTCGTCGTCTCATGGGTGATAAAGCAGCTAAATTGTTGGTTTTGAAATATAATCTCCTCCTATTGAAATTCGATGCTAATTTGATTGTGTAATTTTGACCTCAAATAAATAAAAATCGATGGTTAAATTCATACCTAAATATTTCTTTTTTGCCCCTTTTCAACATTTGCACTCGCATTCGCATTCACACATTCGCCTTTCAAACACTCGCATTCGCGTTCGCGAATGTCTAAAATATGACATTCGTAACATCCCTGCCTTATACCCTCTTAGTGACTTAATTTCCAAAAATCGTTTCTTAGTGCTTATCGACTGAGTAAAAGGAGCTCGCAATTTTATACGACCTGAGCCCTAGGGGTTTACGCTGTGTGTTGATACGTCAGTCAGTCATTTTGTAACCTTTTTACATGTTTAGTGAAGACACGATTTTTTTCATCTTTTTATTTTAGTATGGATTTAATTAATAAAAAAATAATGTTTACTATCACTCTCGTATCTTTTTAAGAAAGTAATCAGAAGCTCGAAACCCAACGACCAATTTTTTCAACTGGCATCAATTAACTGAAGTATAACTTCGTTAACACGCGTTAAAGTTAACCACGATCAATCATAACTACGGTTAAACTGACGTGATGATGTCACGCCGTATCATGAACGAGTGAACATGTTCATTCATTCGGATGATCCGTCAACGTTCATTCATCAACTTGATGGGTGTCAATCGGTTTATCAATTTAATTATTATAGGTCAAGTTTGATGTGGTTTGGGTTAATTCGTTCCTATGGTTGTTGATAGATTAATCATTTGAAAAGATACTTGTAATCTTAATTGAAGTGACAGAATATAAGCAACTAGTTTTGTTTGAAATGCACTCGCTTTTTGACTGTATAATGCAGTATTGTTAATCAGACTTTAGGCAAATTCGACAACGCTTTTAATAATAAACATAAAAATGAATGTGGAGATGTAATCACTTGTCGCAAGTTTTTATAAGTAATACAATGAACTACTCTAGTTACGAGATTTTCGTAGAAGAAAATCTGGTTTATAATCACACTATGTAATGAATTTGATAATTTTACCATTACCATGATCTATCACACATACATCTACCTATTGAGGTATGTAACAAAACAAATCACGTACATAGCTCTCACATTTTCCACAGAAACTTGT